>JAVJIF010003710.1:0-346843 GCA_038442645.1 Agave tequilana
GATTCGGATTCTTCGGTGTTCTCTTTTTTAGTTACTACGCCCATCATAGGCTACTCGGGTGAAAACGAGGGATCTTGGATACAGGTGCAACATATCATGTATGCCCAAATCGAGAGAGGTTTTACCAGTTTTGAGAAGCTGGAGGGTGTGCGGTCGTCATGGGCGATGATCATCGTGCGTCATGGGAGGGTGTGGCACTATTCCAATCAGAATGTTTGATGGGATGGTGAGGGAGCTGAAAGAAGTGAGGTATGTACCCAGTTGAAGAGGAACTGATTTCTGTAGGAGCTTTGGAATCATTGGGCCTTGGAGTGTCTATTAAGGAGGAGTCCTTAGAATGGACAAAGGGTCGATGGTGGTGTTGAAGGCCGATCGCCGGAACAACTTGTACTACTTGAAGGGTAGTACGGTGACAGGGCCGGTGGCAGCTTCTACCAGTCAAAAGGAAGATTCAACCTGGCTGTGGCACATGAGGCTGGGTCATGCAGGAGAGAAGTCATTGCAAGCTCTTGCGAGGCAAGGGTTGCTGAAGGGTGCTGAGACCTGCAAGATGGATTTCTATGAGCATTGCATCATCGACAAGAAGACAAGGTGAAGTTTGGCACAGCTTCACTGCACAGAGGGTATTCTTGACTATGTTCACACGGATGTATGGGGACCTACCAAGACTGCATCGATTGGAGGTAACCACTATTTTGTGTCGTTCATTGACGATTTTTCTAGGCGCTGTTGGGTGTACACTATGCGACACAAAGATGAAGTCCTAGAACTGTTTGTGAAGTGAAGGCTAATCTGGAGAGAAGCACGGGAAGGAGGTCAAGGTCCTCCGTTCTGACAATGGAGGAGAGTACAAATCGGATCCTTTCCTACAGTTATGCTTGATGAGGGCATAGAGAGACACTTTACGGTACGAGAGACTCCGCAGCAAAATGAGGGTGGCTGAGAGGATGAACCGGACTTTGCTAGAGAAGGTCCGGTGTATGTTATCCAATGCAGGAATGTCAAAGAAGTTTTGGGCTGAAGCTTTGGCGTATGCATGCCACCTCGTCAATAGGTTGCCGTCATCTGCAATAGGGGGAAGACTCCTCTTGAAGCTTGGTCAGGAAAAGCTGTTGGGGACTATGATTTGCTACGGGTCTTCGGTGTCAGCCTACTACCATGTCAGAAAGACAAGTTGGACCAAGGGCAAAGAAAAGGGTGTTCATTGGCTTCAAGCGAGGAACCAAGGGGTTCAAGATTTGGGACCAAACTGACAACAAGTTCTTACTCAGCAGGGATGTCCCGTTCGATGAGGTTTCTTTGATGAAGCCTACGGTCTCTCAGCAGGTGGAGACCAGTAATACCAAAGAGCTATTGCAGTAGGTGGAGATTGATGCAGATCCACCATCTCTAGAGGAATCAGTATCAATTCGGATCATTCCTGAGGTGACACAGGGTAGTGATCGAGCAGTTGAAGAAGATGCTGAAGAGGATGATCAGGGTCAAGAGCAGGTCATGGGTACTGTTCCAGATCCAACTGCAGTTGAAAGACCACGAAGGAACACTAGGAGACCAGGTTGGCTCACCACTGATATGGTCGTCGCGTATGCACTTCCAGTCGTCGAGGAGGCTATTCCATCTACGTTCAGAGAAGCTGAGATCAGTTCGGAAGTAAGGATGTGGAAAGCGGCCATGAATGAAGAGATGTAATCTCTCTACAAGAACGACACATGGAACTCACCAAGTTGCCCAAGGGGAAGAAGGCCATAGGATGCAAGTGGGTGTTTGCTAAGAAGCAAGGATCACTCCAAGAAGATGAAGTGCGCTACAAGGCTCGGTTGGTGGCTAAAGGCTATGCTCAGCGGGAAGGAATTGACTATAATGAGGTATTCTCTCCTGTAGTTAAACATTCGTCAATTCGTATTCTACTAGCTTTGGTTGCGCAGAATGAGTTGGACCTTGACCAACTTGATGTGAAGACCGCCTTTCTCCACGGCGATCTTGAGGAGGAGATCTATATGACACAACCCACAGGTACAAGACTGCAGGAAAGGAAGAGTTAGTATGCAAGCTAAAGAAGTCGCTGTACGGATTGAAGCAATCTCCTAGGCAGTGGTACAAGCGATTTTGATAGCTTCATCAGGAAGAAGAAGTACACACGTAGCCATTATGATCCATGTGTGTACTACAACAAGCTTCCATCAGGTGAATATATCTATCTACTTCTTTATGTAGATGATATGTTGATTGCTTCGAGGTCAAGATCTGCTATTGATGCTGAAGAAGAATCTATCGTCAGAGTTTGAGATGAAGGACCTGGGCGAAGCGAGGAAAGTATTGGGCATGGAGATCACTAGAGACAGGAGAGCTGGCAGGGTGAGTTTGACTCAGAAGGTTATTTGGAGAAGGTACTGCAGAGGTTTTAATATCACCAAGGATACCAAGTCTGTTAGTACACGTATGGCTCCTCACTTCAAATTATCTGCAAAGATGTCTCCTAGGAGTGTTCAAGAGCGTGAGTATATGTCTCACGTTCCATATGCCAGTGCGGTGGGTAGCTTGATGTACGCTATGGTGTGTACGAGGCCAGATCTATCACAGGCCGTCTCCATGGTGAGTCGATATATGCATGATCCAGGACAGGGTCATTGGGAAGCTGTGAAATGGATTTTGAGATACATCAAGGGAACCATTGATGTAGGCCTAGTGTTTGAGAAGGACAACACTGGAAAACAAGAATGCATAGGGTATGTGGATTCCGACTATGCAGGGGACCTTGACAAGCGCCGGTCGACGACGGGATATGTCTTCACATTCTCACAGGCACCGGTGAGTTGGCGCTCCACACTGCAGTCTACCGTCGCTTTGTCGATCACAGAGGCTGAGTACATCGCTATGACAGAGGCCATGAAGGAGGCAATCTGGCTTCAGGGGTTGCTTGATGACTTGAGCATGGAACAGGATTTGCTGAAGATTAACTGTGACTGCATGAGCACCATCTACTTGGCGAGGAACCAGGTTTATCATGCAAGGACGAAGCATATTGACGTCAGGTACCATTTCGTTCGGGAGATTCTGGAGGAAGGTGACATCGACTTGTTAAAGATTCATACTTCGGATAATCCGGCCGACATGCTTACGAAGGTGGTGTTGGGAGTGAAGTTTGCACATTGCAAAGCTTTGCTCCATGTCCTTCAGGTGGCTTGAGCTTGCTGAAGCTCATTCGGGTGAACTACGGACGGCTTGATCCTTGGGCAGGGGTACGTAGGCAACCACATTGGTGCAGCCGCTCTCGAGTCGTTGTTCGGCTCAGATTTGGAAAATCTTCACCGATGTGGAGAATTGTTGGAAAGAGAGATTATTATCAAGGAAGATAGCCGAGAGGTCGTCGAGGTGATCGCTAAGGAAATCGACGACGAAAGGCAAAGGAGACAACAGCAGAAAAATAGCAGCAGCAGCAGAAGAAGGTTATCCGGTCGACCGGCCCGGTCGACCGGACGTGCACAACGTGCACAAGTTGAAGTTCGGTCGACCGACCGGTCGACCGACTGAAAGCACCCAACTCTCTGTTGGGTACCTAGTCGACCGACCGGTCGACCGGAGGAAGGGTCGGTCGACCGACCGGTCGACCGACAGTCGGGTGCGGGTAAAAATCTGCTGTTTCGGAAATCAGGGTATTTAAGGCTGTTGTTTAATCTAGGGTTTAGTACCTGCGAAAAAATGATTTGCTGGAGCTCTCTTGCATTCAAAGAGGCTGTTAGAAATTGTAATCATCTTCCTGGTAATTAATCTTTCCATTGGATTGCCCCGAGGACGTAGGCATTGAGGCCGAACCTCGTTAATATTGTTGTTTGCGTTTTGTACTTTCATCTGGTGATTATTTGTGCTGTTGGGTGTTCTTTGTGCTTGGAGATTTGTGAGATCCTCAGTTGGTTGTTGTCACCGAGTCTCAACATGTGTGTACACATATACATACATATGTATGTGTGTGTGTGTGTGTGTATTTGTTGGATGCTGGTATCAATCTGACAACTAATCAATATCACTGAAATATCAACAATCTAATTGGCCAGGTCGGCAAATATCAGGTGGGAGGTTTTCCGTTCAATAGAACGTTCCTTAATTTAAGAACCACCTTTCAGTTTCCTTCCTTAATTGTTGGATGCTGGTATCAATCTGACAACTAATCAATATCACTGAAATATTAACAATCTAATTGGCCAGGTCGGCAAATATCAGGTGGGAGGTTTTCCGTTCAATAGAACGTTCCTTAATTTAAGAACCACCTTTCAATTTCCTTCCTTGGTTAAACACAAATTAGACTGATATAAATCAGTCTCAATATACTGAATATCAGTATATCCCCTGTATAAAGAAATTAATTCACTTATACAGTACTTGGAGTGAGGTACGCTTAAAGCGAATCTCCTTAAGACAATTACGTCCCCCGCACAGGTGCTAACGGGTTACTGGACGCTGGTCTTCCAAGATACAACACTCCTTCACGATATTTGGATAGCACTACCAAATCACCGTACGGTCGAACCGTAGTTAACCAGTACCTTCACAGGATTGTTGAAGCAGCGGGACAAAGACAAATTTCGGGAGAATATTTGCCTTTACTCCGTAGTTAACCAGTACCTTCACAGGATTGTTGAAGCAGCGGGACAAAGACAAATTTCGGGAGAATATTTGCCTTTACTTTGGAGGAGCACCCACTGTAGAGGAAGAAGGAAGGTTGAAGAATATTCTTCTTTGGAAGTCTCAGATTCAGACAACAATTCTATTAAAGAATCTGTTGAATTTTCTGAGCCTTCTTTTAGAACGAATTTTGCAGAATCTCTTTTGGAAGCCGCTTCGGAAACCGAGTTACTGATTTTCCACTTCCCTTTTGGAAGTCACTTCAAGACTAAGAGAGAGAGAGAGAGAGTCTGTCTCAGATTCAGACAACAATTCTATTAAAGAATCTGTTGAATTTTCTGAGCCTTCTTTCAGAACGAATTTTGCAGAATCTCTTTTGGAAGCCGCTTCGGAAACCGAGTTACTGATTTTCCACTTCCCTTTTGGAAGTCACTTCAAGACTAAGAGAGAGAGAGAGAGAGAGAACTCCTTTTAGAAGTCTTGCTGTTGTTGTTCTTGGTGTTGTGTTTAATTGAGAATTCGGAGCGCTATTTATAACGCTCCAGGAGGGGCCAACGGGTCTGAACCCAACGAAAAGTTGCAACGGTTCGGTCTGAACCGTTGCAATGGTTCGATCCAACAATCGCAACTGTTGGCTGTCCAACTGACGCGGAGCGGGTCCGTTGGCGGGGCGGTTCGGATTCGGATAGCGGAGCGGGTCCGTTGGCGGGCCGGTTCGGATAGCGGAGCAGGTATGCTCGCAACCCATACCCTTGAGACTTGATTCAAAAAGAACCAGGCCGGGTAGGGAACCCGAGCCGGCTCGGCCCGGCCCGGCCCCGGAACCGGCGGCGCGCGCGCATGAGCGGGCATGGTTTCCTCCCAATTGCGCGCGAAAACTCTAAGTACCCAAAGGGCACGCCCTTTGTTCTCAATTTTCTCTATTTAAACACTACGAACTTTCATCCCATGGCCAATGTGGGACTAAATGCTTTTAGCTACCTTTAGTCCCATTTTGGTTTTTGAATTAGGCAATCTTTAGACTTGAATATCTCATTCATTCGAAGTCGGAATTGAACATGTGAATATACCACGTTCATCCCCTATGGAAGGAGAACACACTCCAACCATCATCCATTGATTCGATCAACGGATTTCGCCGTAATTCAATTCAAAGATTCACATATATTCTTCATATTCCAACAGTATTTACGCACACACATAAGGCATGAGTTGGCACATAAACTAAGCCAAATCATAGTTTTCGCTCTTGTTTCATCAGTGTAGAAGTATAATCTGGAATATATTCAATTTCAGCCCGTTGAAATGTTAGCTATGAGCATGGGTACAAAGAGAAGTATCACCCTTGTGAATTTTTCACATAGGAATGGCATCAAATTGATGACCTAATCGTTATAAATTCCCACTCTGGAAGTGTTCCATCCTTTTCGTGGTAACATCTTTCAGCAACTCTTGGCTGCAGATGTATATTCTATACCAAAGTTTAACGCCATGTTTCCACTGCTTGTAGCCACGCGAATACATTGGAGGTTGCAGAAACTGCAACAATGTTTATAAAGAGTAAATTGTACGACGTGCATGCAAAAAGGCTTCGCCACAGCTTCCGGAATGGTCCATCTCAAAAGCACCTGCTTTTTAGATGATTATGCATTCCTGATCTCAGGATTGCTGGATCTTTGTGAATATGGTGGTAGGAGCAATTGAACTGCAAGCTACTCAGGCAAGTGATATAATTACCTTCTTGCATTAGCATCTTGCATTAGCAAAGCTGACCTTTTTTAAGCAGTCTATAATGGTGTATGGATAATTGTGCAGGATGAGTTAATATGACTTTAGACTTTAAGTTGGCTGAGGAATCCTTTGTAAGAATGAGATTCAGCAAAAATGGACACAATATAGCCTCAATGTTTGGTTTGTGTAGCAAACGATATTCGGATATGAATCCCTTTTCTCCATCTTCAACTAAAAGTCATCTCCTCGGCTAAACAGCCACCTTCATATCTTTTTCTGACAGTCCCAATCCAAGTCCATTTTGGTCTAACCTCGCCTATTGACAACGTTTAACTCTAAATCTTATCATAATCCTGACTGGCATATTGATCAATCTCTCCCATGATGTCACCTCAAACAATTTTCCTTCAACTAATCCTAGTTTGGTGCTGTATCTAAGTCCCTCTTGTGCACTTAATTTATGTTATCAAATTCCTAAAATAAAAATTCCACTCAACCAAGGTCTGAAATTTTCGTATCTGTACTCATACCAGAATCAAAAAATTTGGAATCTGTTAACTTTTAGTCTGAATAATATCAGTTGATATTGATATCAAGGCGATATTTGAAACCTTCATCTCAACCTTCCTATTTCTTCTAATGAGGCAAAACACTTGCAAGGTTGGATCATCAGAGCATTGCTGTCCGCTTAATGTGCTGCATTGCAGACTTGCTCTCTCTGTTCCATCCAGGAAACAGGTCGTGTTAGCTAGAGATAAAAATTCTGCAGGGCTCAGCGACATGGTCATGGCGGTTTATACATCATACGATCCCAATCGAACAGTAAGTATTCATTGTTTTTGATTTGTCATTTTTCATTCATTGCTTATGTGATTCCTCACTCTTTGGGGCATACACAGGTGATACAAATAGATCCCAGCAACAAAGAAGAGGTGCAGTTCTGAGAAAGCAACACTCAGAACATAGCACTGATGGCCAAGGGAAGCCCAGCAGGTAAGGTTGTGGTGGCACATGTATGCCACAATTTTGTGTGCAGTGCACCTGTATTTGGTCCAACCGCGCTCTGCGCGTTCCTTAGTAAAGGGGCTGCCTCTACTTCATCAGGTGATTCAGGTTAAGGTCTTCTTGTGAGTTGTACAATGTGTAGTACTTGTACATCATATACTGAGTAATTTTAGTTGCTTCATCAATGTATAATGCGCAACTTAAACAATATACCCCCACTGTATATTATCAGGATGATGTTGCCATTTGAGCTTTTATGGTTCAGTCTTGTGATGTAATGATACATGTTATCAGTAAATAGAGTCGACAAGTTTTTCAGTAGACCTATGCATCTCAAGATTCTCAACTGTGATGATAGTGATCGATCGCTAACACTGAGTCAAGTTTCAATGGCACAGAACTAAGCTGATGGCATATAAATACATAGCACCTAGAACTGGTTCTGAAAACCACAAGCAGCGTATTGTCCTAAAACTAGCTCAGGAAACACACAAAAGTGCCATAGAACTTAATATAGAATTTAAGATTTGAAACTGAACCTATTCTAAAACTTGCAAAAGAAAGGACAACGGAATGCACTTTGACAAGCATTAGCAGGAAAATAAGTAGTAGTCTCAGATATCATTGCTCCCAAACATGCTAGATTCCAGTTTCCGTATTTAGTTGCTCCCAGTTGCTCCCATATCTTACACGATTATTAGTAGGGTTCCAAAACTTGCTAAAATCCAGTGTGCATATTTAGTTGCTCCCATCTTTTACATGACTATTACCAGGATTGTCGACAGTTCTTGAATCCTTCTCAGCAATCACAGGGTAATGATCTGAAATAATCTTTAGATTTCTGCGTAAAAAGAGAAGAAAATCTCGGTATGTGTTCTCTGATGGTGCTGCAACAAACTCCTGAAAGATATGTTTTACCTAGTGTTGTACACATTTTGCAGAACTAGGAACTCAACCATGCAACCAGTGAATAGTCATAATAAATATTGCTTGCCATTCTAAAGCAACTTAATATAAGCTTGTTCTTCTAGCAAACAGCTAGGGATATAACTTGTACATTGTGAAAGAGATGAAACCCAAAATTAGTCATCCAAAACAACACACTCTGATGAATGCCGTAGAATAGATCTCATACCAATCACAACATCTGTCCTTTTCAACTCGGAAAAGAACAGACAAGTAAAATCTCTGGATTTTTCCAGATAAATTTAATCATGACTTGGATTTCTTCATCTTTACCATCTTTTGGCATTTAGGACTTAAAGCGTTCTGCAATACAGAGAAAGTCAGGACGGATCAAAGCAGAAGATTGAAGATATACAAAAATGTATTACCTTTTTCTTTTTCCTATCCTTTTTATCTTTCTTCTTCTTTTTCTTTCCCTTTTTCTTTTCTTTCGCTACTCTGTTATCTTGGCCATCTCCAGATTCCTGCAAGAAGAAATGGCCATCATGACCAAATTCAGGGTATAACAGGTAAAGGTAAGATAATCCTAGATGGTACCTCAGAGCTATCACCAAAAGAAGAAACATGCCTTATTCTTCTTCCAGAACTTGAAGCACCACCTATGACATAGACAAAATAAGATGTGAAATCCTTGCTGCTGATAGCAAGATTGTCCGTTGCAACATGAGTAGGCTAGTGATGCACCAAAAGTATCACCAAGAAACTGAGAAATAACAGAAAAGGCCAATGGTTTTGTTCACAATTTTGAAAAGCTATTGAACCATTTGAGTAGGCTAGTGATGCACCAAAAGTATCACCAAGAAACTGAGAAATAACAGAAAAGGCCAATGGTTTTGTTCACAATTTTGAAAAGCTATTGAACCATTTCTGTAGGTTACCAATAAAACCTAACAATGTTCATAGCGAAGGATTTCCAACAGAATATCAAATGTTTGGTTTATGATCCTGACTTCTTTCATATTTAAGACTCATTTTTACAAGCATTATCTTATTTGAAAAAGTTAAACTCATAAAGCAGATTCAATGATAAAGTATCCTAAATAAGTCAGAAACATTGTGGAAAGATCCAGATCCCTACGTATCCGATCCTAGGTCAAAGAATTGGTGAATTTCTGTCAAAGATTCACAAATAATTCGATGACCAGCTACCGGAATGGGTTTGCAATTAATTCTCTGACTCGTGATTAATGTGGTATGGTCGTGGTTATTTACGAATCAGTTACTGGGATATTTAAAGAAGAATTTAAAAAAATAAACATGCCCCATGGGTTTGAAGTCCTGTTTATTTTCAATGCATACGTCCGTCCAACCACCGCACTACAGAGCTATTTCGATCCTTCTCATGATAATTCAGTATAAGACAGCTATCAAACTATTCAAATATCCATTTTATCTGCTAAACTTTTTGTTAAACTATTTCTGAACTACGAAAACTTAAATCTCACCAAATAGAGAATAGTATGGACCAATATATTGCTATAACTATAGGACTTCAGGAAGTAAAAATGGTCTCACTAAGCACTTCACATAGTACTTGGTGATATAAAAGAAGGATTAAAGGACGAAGTGAACCATCCCAAGAGACATATATGGCAGCTGGCCAAGGAATAAGACGTAAATCATTCATATGTTCACATACAGCTACTTCTAGTTGTTGGTCCACCAAAGTGACCTTGCATAAAGCAAGAGCAAAAATAAAGTAATGAAACCACAATATCAAACTTCATGCATAAAATAAGATTACAATAATTTTGGGAACATTTTGTAAAGAAGAACAAACACAAAACAAAGATGAAACTGTATTTACAACTGACAGTCCAGAATAGCGGCGGCGACAATTAAGGGACTTAAACTCTTAAATAGGTGGAGTATATAAGAAGCATAACATTTAGCAACACACAACTAGTTGAGCCTTTTGTGAGAGGAACCAATAACATCTGAATTAGGTGAAGCAGTTGTGTCCATTGGTAGGAGTAGTGTGTGATGTCCTGAGGACTGAAGCAGAGAAAGACAGGCTGAGTGCCATCTAGAAGCTGATGTTACTAAAGAAAAATGCTACAAAGGACGAGGTTGTAGCGGAAGTAGCTTGTTCTCATAGTTTGTTTTTTGAAAAGCTTAGGACAAAACTAGGAGGTTGTGATTATGAAGTGAGATGAAAGGATCCAGAAAAGATTGAGAGAATGTTGGAGGTAGAAAGGATGCTCAGATGCAGCAAACACTACCAAGTGACATGGACAACTAGGAGGCGAAAGCAGGTCTCTTCAGAAAGTAACTCAAGAAGAGCAGCCCTTGAGGTAGGCAACTGATTTTGACGAAACAATCTATTGTGCATCCACTGAAACTTGTCAGGAAGGCCCATCAAAAATTAGGAGAGTAATTGATGCTCTTGATTTTGGACCCAGCAGAAATCAATGAGTACAAGCAACACAAGAGGCACAAACAACAGGACAAATAAGCAAGCAGGGAACAACAAGCAATTCATGAATAGCAAATACACCACGATCAATAAGTATCCATTCCTGAAAAGCCTCAGTGTCCTCTTGAGGGGAAGTTGAAACAACAGCACAAGCAATGACCCGACCACATGCCAAGTCCAACAAGATTTACTGCATTATAGTAGCTCCACAAAGTTATGAAATCATACAGAGGAGAATACTCTCTGCGTGATAATAATGATAACTTATAGAGGTAAAGACTCTGCATTAAAAGGAACTGGAGGTTGGTGTTTCATAAATTCTCCCGAAAAGGAAAAAGAAAATGGATCGAGTTCTATGGAGAACCCTAAGTGTTAGTAAATAAACACTATGGAGGATTTTAGATTTTGAGGGAGACCACTTATGTTTTGTAATTTATCATATTTTCTCTCTGAAGCTTTTGAAGTAACACAATCATTACTTTCTACTCCTATATTGTACCATGGAAAAGATGATCAATTAAATATCAAAATTTGCATTTTAATAATACAATTCTAAAAATTAATATTAAAAAAACAAAATGTCAACACATATAAGATTACTGATCCACCCACCAAACCCTCGTTCATAACCCCAATCACCAAATTTAAAACAAGAAAACATTTCGATATCGAATTGAAAAGTTACCACAGCTAGCAGCGACTGTTTCCTTCGCATTCTTCACAGCAACCTCAAGAAGCTGAGGATCAATAGAGTCAAGCCCACCCGGCTGCTGGAGTTTTCTTTCGAGAAACTTCGCCAAAGCTGCCGCTTTGTTCGTCGTCATCGGCCCACCAGGATGTGCTAACCTTTTCATCATCAAAATCAAAATTTGATCACAAAAAATACAACAAAACTCAAAGATTAATGAAATTTACAAAAAAATTGAACGAAAGAGAGAACCTGGGCTGTGCTCGATTCGAACGCGGCGGTGGCATCGTCAGCGGCGCGAATTTGCTCCCGCGAAGCGCTCGCTTCTCGTCTTCGCTCAGTGTTTCCTCCATTTCTTTTCTTTCTTTCTTTCTTTCTTTTTTTTTTTTTTTTTAAATTTCCCCCAAGTTCGTCTCCGCTCTCTCTATTCTAAACCCTAGAGATTAACAAATCCGGGTTTTGCACCTGAAACATGAACTCGACCCGAACCCGACTCCATTTTCGACTACTCGTTTTGAATTAAAAAAAAAACCAACACAACTCATTGCAGCAGATCATCGAACATGGTAGCTTCCTCAAATTCCAGAGACTGCTCCACTCTGTAAACTCTAATCTCGGAATCGAAGAAGAACCCATTAAAAATCTCATCTTTCTGTTAGAGAAGGGGCGGTTTCAAGCAGCCGTTCTCTCGCCGCTCCAAAATCCGCTCAAAACACCCCAGTTTCAATCCCCTTGTCGTCTCTAGTAATCTCTCGTCGACGCCTCTTCTCCTCCTCCTCTGGCTTCATCACTCAGCTGCGCCCAGCTCAAATTGCCCAACGCCGCCCTCGATATCATCGCCCACATCAGAGAGACCGGATACCCGTTGACTTTTCTGGCTTCAGTCAACCTCCTCGTTGAAACTTCGGTGTCAGCACGATGGTGCTCCGATGCCCTTTCCCCTGCGGAGATTGCGCTGTGAAATTGACGGGCCTGCGAACGATCAATTGCTAAAGCGGCGCAGTGGAAGCAGGGGTAGCAATTGCGTCGGGTCAACCTGACTCAACCCAATTGCTGCCTCTCCAGTATAATAGTTGGGTCGGGTTGACCTGACTCGATTATTATTCGGATCAAAAATTCAGACTCACCCGATCAAGACTTAGTCGGATCGACTTGACCCGATTCGTTTGACTTGATTATTAAACCTTAAATACAATTTTTTTATACTAAATTATCAAATTGTTGGGTGGTATAGTTGGTGATCACACTAAACACACACTAGAAGTCTGGTTCGAAATTGGGCTCACGCATATTTTTTGATAATTTAATTTAGGCGAAAGGGAAGAGGCCAGGAGCGGCGGCGGAGATCAAGGGGAGGAGGTCGAGGAGGAGAGATAATAATTGGGTCTGGCGGGTCAAGCGGGCTTAGCAGGTTCGGTGGACCCGACCCATTTAATAATCGGGTCAGACGATTACGACTCAAACCTTATTAGCCCAAACCCAGAGTCGGTAACTCCGGGTCGGGTCGGGTTAGCTCTGGCGGGTTGCGGCCCGTCTGTCACCCCTAAGTGGAAGCAACACAAGATTGACGAGTAACGAAAAGGAAAAAAAAAAAAGAAATGAGAAGATATTTCGAAGTGTAGAAGCCAACGCACAATTTAACATAGTTCTACCGATCAAACAGATTGTGTGTACATCCACAAAAAAAAAAAGGAGTACAATTAGAAACCTTACACTTCTCAGTAAGAAGATTACAAGTCTTTTGATGGCCGCTAACAAGCCTTTTGATGGTCGCCAAGAACAGCGAATCCTGATCGCTAAAGCTTCTTACATGAATCTCTCTCTTTGATAAATTACACCCTTTAGGAATTGCTAATTCATCAAATACATTGAAGGCGAACCCCAAGGGTTTATGTATAGATCATAAAACTCTCCTAGCCTTATACAAACTCCATCAATACGAACAATCACCGCTTCAGAGGAAAAAACTCGAATCCAACTCAAAACTGAAAATAGATTCAGAAACGAAAACAGTCAGACCCAACACTAGTCGACTAGGCTTTAGTATAAGTCGACTAATAACATGTATAGTCGACTATACCCAATTATTAGTCGACTACTCCGATAAAATCTGAGAACCCAACGCTCTGTTTGTAAGACCTAAACGACTATACCAATATATAAGTCGATTAATTCATATCATTAGTCGACTATATTAAGTATAAGTCGACCAATACTGTGCACAACTTCTTATGCACGTTCATTCTTTGATCTCTGAAAATTTTGTCTACCTTCACGACGTATTCTAGTCATAATCCTAACAATCTCCCCCTTAACTTGAATTCGTCTAAGTTCGAAAATAGCCACTATGATCCATGTGCTTACATTAATGCACAGTTGAACAAATCTTGATTTAATCTCTATCTCACTCCCTCTTCTCCATAACCCCTCATAGGGATCACAACTTGATTAAGTCGAACATGTTCAGGCCCGATCTGAACTTGATCACCTAACAATCTCCTTGATCCATGCAGGATTTATGAGAATTTGCTCCACCATAAAAATAACGATCTGAACTTTCGTGTTTTACGCCGGCGCTGCCTAGTCCCAATCTACCTTCAGGGTAAACTGAACATCTGAGCTCGAAACTATCATAGTCTCTGATTCTTTCACAACTTCAAATTTTGACGCCGAGGATAACTGCAATCCACCAACTGTAGCCTCCGAATTTCATAGCATGTAAACATTGCTGACACGGTCGGCCTGAAATTTTACATGAGCATCTTTGAAAACTTTCATAAGATCATCTTCAGAACTGCAATCGAACCCTTCTCCATATAGGGTTCCAAGAAAGATGAGATTGTACTTTGATTCCGGAACATAACAAACGCCTTGAAGAGTAGTGATGCATCTATCATGAGACTGAAACTGAATTGTTCTTTCGCCAATTACCTTGCTCGTAGTAGAATTTTCCATGAAGACTTCTCCCTTGAACTGAAGTGTATGAGAACATCTTCCTATTGAAGCTGAAATACTGTGAACATTCAGAGTTAATTATTCATCTATTTTTATTACCGATCAATCTGTCTGTAACAAATAGAACATCACTCTTTTCTTTCTCTCCTTCAATAGTTCAACAACACTAGTATCTGATTGTTTCTACTTTCGAGTCTAACAATCTGCTCTAATGTGTCCCTTCTTGTGAAACCAATTGCACATTAAATTCTTGTGTTTTGAGTTGCCCGTGAAACTTTCATTATTACTCTTTTCTTTTTGAAAAGTGAACTTGCATGGAATCATCATGATGAGACTCACCCGTAAACTGATTAGCAATTTTATTCTTGTTGAGCAGATGCACGTTGATCTCATTGACTTTAATAGTTGATTTGTCTCCATAAATGATAGCTCCCCTAAAGTTCTTATATGAAGAAGGTAAAAAAACACAGTAATTGAAGTGTTTGATTCTCATCTTTTATCATAACATCTATCTTATCTAAATCATTGATAATAGAGAAAAATTTTGTAATGTGAGACTTGATGGGTGTACCTTCATGCATGCGGAGAAGGAAGAGACGTTGGTTCATAATCAACCGATTTGCCAACAGATTCTTCAGATAGTGGTCCTGAAGTTGCTCCCACAGCGAGGATGTTGTTTTCTCCATAGAAAACTCAGCCAACACTTTATCCGCCAAATAAAGCTAAATAGCCGTCAAACCTTTCTCATCCAATTCCTGCCAAGTTTCTTTATTCATGTCTTGAGGCTTTTTCTCCCTCTCAAGTAGTACTTTCTTCAACCCGCTCTGAGTTAGGATGGCGTTCATCCTAATCTGTTGCCTACTGAATTGATGACATTATCAAACTTTCAAATATTAAACTTGATCGCAGACATATTCACGTTGACCTTGCTCTTATACCAATTTTTGTGAAATTGACGCCCACCCACGACCAATCGCTTGGGCAACGCAGCGGAAGCAATACAGGATCAACGAGTAACGAGAAGAAAAAAGAGAAAGAGGAAGATATTTTTGTTGGCCCAAAGGCCCATCGCTCTAGTTTTAATGATGATTAACTCATGTAGTTATAGTACTAATGATCTTGTGTTTAATTAGTATCAGATATTTGATCAAGGTCTTAGTTGGTATTTAGCTTCAACAAAGAATTTAAAGTCAAAGTTTTGGAGCTAGTGCAGGCTGTCTAAAAATCACTGAAGACAAGTCAGCAAAAAGCAGAATCCAAACCCCAGACGCAAGGCTAATCATCGCCACCAGCGCAGCGCCAAGACGCGAGGGTTGAAACCCGCATCTCGACATCACTACAAGGACCAAGACGCGAGGGTTGAAACCCGCGTCTCAGCATTATTGCAGTACCAAGACGCGAAGTTCAAAGCTCGCATCTTACGTGAAACTTGACGCAGAATTAGAAGCTCGCGTTTCTCAAGCATCACCTCAATGGCAAAATGCGAGACCCAAAGCCTGTGTCTCGGTTATAACTGTACTCATTATTGGGTCAATTACTGCCCACGTAATGAGGGAGTTAACCCCCATTATGGAGTATTTTTTGGGGACACGTTTATCCCCCTAAAACCTCTATAAATAGTCCAGTTTGCTATGGAAAATGGGTCAGAAAAATCTTGGTTAAAAAAATAATTTTGGTCGTAAGCCGGAGAAGCACCAAGACTTCTAGCTGAAAAGAAAAAGAGAGTTTAACTCTTCTAACAACTTACTGCGTACAAGTTCGTTTTTACTTACAATCTCTTTAAGATCCTTGGTGGACAGAAGCTGTGTTACTTCGTCTATTATCGAAAGAGAGGATTCTCAAGAGGTCCTGACATTCACCCGGTCAACGAAAAATAAGATTCACTTTTTATCGCCACATCAAGAACCCAGCTTTAAACAAATGGGAGGTCTAAGCTTGAATATCTCCCCTCTCTTGTAAGAGGATTATTGATCCGCTGTAATTTTCTTTACTACCAGATAAAGAATTTACTCCTCGATCTTCAATTTTCCCTACCAAATAAGAGATGGCGACTCCGCTAGGGAATACTTTCTCTACCGATGAGCAAGTTGTGGCATAATGTGACATCACCTACATGGGAAAAAATATTCGAATCACTCATTATCGAGTTCGACCAGGCAAAATATGAAGAGTTCCTCTCTTCCGGCTCCAAGAGCCCTAGAGTGCGGCAGTACCGCAAGGTCTCCTCGGGGACCCGCTCTCTAGTTCACTCTGAGATCCTCTCAGACGCGACTGGCAAGAAGGATGTCGTAGCTAACCGCATCATACATAATGCCCGCGTCAACATCTCCCATGAGACCCGCGAGGATGGCGTTGCTGATGCTCAGCCCGCTCATGCCCGTCCTCTCCCTCAGCTCCAGATTACTAGGGGTGCCCAACAACCCGTACGGCGTAACTGGAATGCTGAGCGACGATAGAGACAACGTGCGCGTCAACTACAGGTGCGAGAAGCTGGAACAACTATCTGTCCAGCAGATACAGGACGCGAGGTTCAAGCCCGCGTCTCTTCTGAATCACGTCAGACACGCGAAGTCCGCGTTTGAAAACCTAAACGCGAGGCTCACCAAACTTGCGTTTCTGAAGCTCCACTTCCCAAACGCGACGTTCAGCAGCGTGAGGTCCGTGCCTCTTATCCGAGACACGAGACCCGCGTCTCTACAGTTATACGTGGGACCCAGAAGGTCAGCGTATCTCAACCGTCGCTGACCAAATGCGACAATCAGCAATGCGAGGTCCGCATCTCTGCTTAGCAGAGACACGAGACCCACGTTCCGAAGTTAAAACGCGAGAGCAGCGCCTGCTCTGCACAGCGCGAGCTCCGCGTTTCTGAGCCCTGCGTCTCGAATTCTCGACGTAAGGGTGACTCTCAGAAGCTAAAAAGCCCTCGACAACCTGAGGTCAATCTCTTTGATCCCCCTCCTACGGATCTAAGAGACTATTTGATGAAGAAAAGAGTGCTAATCAGATCACTCCGTCTTGTTGCTGTGAACGGCTCATCACGGCAATTCTCTCTGAATGCCGCTGCAGCCAACATACAAGCAAACAGTCAGTGTTCAGACGATTGACCCCAACCTCCTGATCAGCCAAAAGGTATCACTCCCATAGGAGGAGAACCTTCTCTGACATGGAGTACCCTAAAATTACTGCAAACATGGCAAGCAGATGTAGGGGAAAACTATCAGCAGTCAGCTCCAATGAGTCTGATACGGAACCAGAAGGAGTCTATTGGCATACTCGCACTCAGACTGGTGCGGTTGCTCAATCAACTACAGTGCCCTAGCTCAGGGCATTGAAGTAAATGAATCACATTCCGCCGTTGCAGAATCGCAGGCTTCGAACTCTTCCATAGAGAAGGAAGCCTTCCGTACATGATAAATCCTTCCTGGGGGTAGCCAGCAGTAAATTCCTAGGGTTTGTGGTGACATCCAAAGGAATTCACTTAGACCTAGAAAAAATCCGCGCTGTTCAGGAGATGCAACCTTCAAGAAATCTCAGAGAGCTTAGGGGATTGCAAGGGCGACTTGTTGGCCCAAAGGCCATTTAGCCCTATATCTTGTTGGATATTTTGATGATAACAAACCATATTTAGTTATGTATTTAACAATTTTGTTTAAAAGTATTTCAGGTTAAACAGGTTGATTTGACGGCTCCGATATCAAGACTCACAAGTTTGGACGCCGCCTAAAGATGTGCATTCCCAAGCTAAGCACATTAGGAAGCTTCGGGATCAAGACATGAAGAAAAGACTAAGTCAAGATTAAGACAATGAAAAAGTCCAAAATTTATAATTTTGCTTTTCTTTTAGAATCTTTGTCAAAACCTAGATGTTAGAAGTAGAATTATGGGATTGTCACTCACACACACACTTTAGTTTGATTCATGGCTTCAAAAACAATTTCTATTTCCAACTTAGTTTTAGAGATAACATGTTTTGGAAATTTGTTTTAGAAACTTTAAGTTTTGGAAAAACCGACCTTTGGAAAAACAAGTTTTTATCAAAGAGATTATTATCAAAATGTTTTAACATGTTAGGGTAGTGACATATGGTCATACTCCTATTTTTACAAGGTTCAAAACCCCAAACCACAAGACCTATCCAAAGACCCAAGTTCTGGCTTTCTGCAGTTCTGATTTTTCAGAACTGACAGGAGCTGGTCGACCGTCCCGGTTGACCGACGTACACGCTGTGCATGTGTGTACGTCGGCCGACCGCTCCGGTCGACCGGAGCACTTACAGTGCTCTCTGTTTGTTCGGGTCGACCGGGGCGGTCGACCGTAGTCCCCCAACGGTCAAAAATATGACCGTTGGCGGTCGACCGGCCCGTTCGACCGGCAGCTGTCAGAAAGTCTGACAGATTCCAACAGCTATATTTTTCTGACAGATTTTGTTGGGATCTCACCCCAACGAATCTCTCTTTCTGTTTTACCCAGTTTTTCAACCCCTATATATAGTGGGTCACTTCAACATGATAAGATAACTATTCCTAAACATTTTACAAGAGATTTTCATAAGAATTTCAAGTCTTCATTTTAGAAAAGATTTTCAAAGCCAAAATTTCCATACACCCATTTGAAGCCTATTCCTCTACTTCTCTCTAGATTTTGCACTACACAATCCCAAATTTCTACATCTACATATTGGTTATAGGATTGTGCAAGTGAGCTATTTTGTGATCAAGTGTGATCATTTTCTTCTTGAGTGAAGTTGTAGAGGCATCGGCCTCAAGGCGAGCTAGTGTGCTCCGGGTGGTGTTGCGGCATCACAAGAGATAGGACAAGTGTGTCCTTGTATTGGCGATCAGGTGGGATCAACAATAGTGGAAATCCTTCAAGTGTGAAGGCGGGGACGTAGAGCGTGGCTCGAACCTCGGAAACATATACTTGTGTTTGCGTTTGCTCGAATTTTCTCTAAACTCAAACTCCTTTATTTCTTGCACTACTTATTGTGTTTATTGCTAGTCTTTTTATTTGAGCAATTTGTTAGTAGAATTTTTAATTCCGCATTATTGCCACATTTCATATAGCCATCACCTATTCACCCCCCTCTAGGTGATTTCAATTGGTATCAGAGCCTGACCCTACAATTTGGTTTAACCACCTTAGGGAGATCCTTGTCATTGGCTATATTATTTGTTGCATTTTTCATATATTGTGCACTTTACTCATTTCCCATGGCATCACTTGACTTTTCTAGCATCAAGTCCCCACCTAAGTTTGATGGCTTGAACTTTCCTATTTGGAAGGTCAAGATGAACCTATTTCTAAAGTCCCTAGGTGTTAGAGTAGCTAGGGCCATCACTAGAGAATTTGTTGAACCCCTCACCGATGAGAGTTCATGGTCCGAGGATACCACCAAGGACTATGAGGCAAATGGTAGAGCCCAATATGCCTTGACCCAAGCTCTAAATGAGGATGACCTAGCACGCATCATCAATTGCAAATCCGCATTTGAAGTTTGGAATATTTTAATTGTGACTCATGAAGGAACGTCACAAGTCAAAAGATCTAAGATTGACTTGTTGCGTTCTCAATATGAGAATTTTTATATGTTTGATAATGAGAGCATTGATGACATGCTCACGCGTTTCACCAAGATTACTAATGCTTTATCTTCTCTAGGTGACGCAATCGATAATGACCAAAGATTCGGAAGGTCATTCGGGCTCTTCCCAAATCTTGGGAAGTGAAGGCAACTACCCTCAAGGAGCTCAACGATCGGGAGGAGATGGACTTCTCCGGCTTCATTGGAAATCTCAAAACACATGAGATGGAAATGAAGGTTAGAGAAGAGAGGGAGGCGCCCAAGAAGAAAGCGATCGCCTTCAAAGCCACTCCAACCATTCTTGAAGAGGATGACTCATCGGAGGATTGCGATGAGGACTTCGCCATGCTCATCCAGAAGGTGGGCAAGATGTTCTACAAGAAGGGACGGCAAAGCAACTTCCGAAGAGGGAGACCTCAAGGAAGGTATGAAAAGAAAAGAGAAGAACCCGGTCCTTGCTTCCATTGCAAGAAGATCGGACATCTTATTGCGGATTGCCCCGCTCTTCAAGCAACCACCTCCAAGAATGCCCCAAAGAAGAAAAAGGCTATGGTAGCAACATGGGACGACACGGAGTCGGAATCCGAAGAGGAGAACGACGCCGCACACATGTGCTTCATGGCACATGGAGACGATGCTTCGAAGGTAACTATCGACAACTCTTTAGATGAGGATGAGTTAACTATGGATGAGTTAGCTCAATTTTTCGAAGAATTATACCATAGGTATGAGATTTCTTAATCTCATAATAAGAAATTAAAAAGGGAAAATGAGTCTTTAAAAGATAAAATTAATATCATTGAAAAAGAGAAAAATGATTTATCTTGTGCTTTTAAGAAAATAAAAATTGATTTTGAAAAATACAAACTAGCTTGTAAAGGGAAAACCCCATTGCATCATGTAATAAAAATGATTTTATGGAAATACAAAAACGAGTTGATGTTTTAGAATCAACTCTTAAAAAGTGTGCGTTTGATCTAACTAAATTTGCATCTAGATTTCCTAAGGGAGTAACCCAAGGGAAACACACTCACCATGCACATGCACGGAAACATGCACACACACATAAACATGCATACATGTATGGTAGTGGTAGAATTTACATTTGCACGCATTGTGGCCGCAAAGGCCATTTAGAAAAATTTTATTTTGCTAAACATAATGTAAACAATAAATATGTTTGGGTTCGTCCCGGTACTAATCTTAAGGACCCAAAAAGATTTGGGTACCAAAAGACCCACCAAATTTAAATGATACAGGTGGATCTTCATCCTCCAAGACTTAGGGGGAGACGGTGCCCGGGTGGTGGATGCAACTAAGCTCAAAGAACACATCGCATTTGCATCGCTATCATGGAGGCACCTATTTTGGAGATTGCCCATGCTTGGTAACTTCTCCATTTAAAAGTTTTTGTTTTGCTATTTATATATACACATGTATAGGATTGTTAGTTTACTTTTGTGATATATTGATATATGCTAGTGTAAACTTACATCCCTATCATGATTGTGTATATGCCATGTTTTAATATCTTGTCTTTTATACCATGTCCATTGTATGTCTACATGCCATGCCTAGACTAGTTTATATATACACATTGTATTTTCAAAACTAGAAATAAAATTTTGTAAAAAATTTTTCATATTCAAGCAAATACCTTAGAGATGGCAATTGCGCACCTCAACTCATTCAAGAGGAATCATGAGGATGAAGTTCAGAACCCGTCACCGGGTATTCGGCTTCAACATCTCTAAAACTTTGTTTTTGTATGAAAATTAAATAAAATGTTTTGTGTGAATATTTTTTGTTGATGTGATAACCTAATGAAGATTTAAAAACATTGTTGTATTTTTGTATGTTACATATATCCTACTTTAATTGTTAAATATTTCTATTTAATTTTTTTTTGGAGCTCTTTCTGTTCACTGTTTTTTGGGCAAAACCGGCCGACCGGCCCTAACCCCGGTCGACCGCCATTGCCTGAAAGAGAACAATTTTTTCTCTCTGTTGCCGGTCAACCGGTACGGTCGACCGCTCTGGATTACAGTGCTCTCGGGTTTTTCCGGTCGACCGGCCCGGTCGACCGTGCGTCGATTTCAGCCCCAAATCTGCTATTTATTTCACTCTCTCTCTCACTTCTCTCACAACCCAACCGGCGAGCCTTCTTCCCTTTTCTCCAAAAATTTCCTACACTCAAAATCTTTCAAATTCCTTCAAAACCCAAGTTGGATTCACTCTTTGTGGATAGATCTTCAGTCTCAGGGCTTCCTCACCTTCAGAATTTCAGAGATTTCAAGATCTAGGGTTAGGGTTTTTCTCAACTCAGGTAAAAATCTTTCTTTTGTTCAAATCTTCCTTTCTAGCCTTAAGAATCTAATTCCCTGTCAAAGATCTCTAGGTTTATTTTTGTTTAGATCAAGCGATATCCATCTACCCTAAAAATCAACTAAAAATCACTCTTTTCACCAAAAATGTCAAAGAGATCCAGGTCTGAGAAAGGAAAAAGCATAGTTCCCTCATCTTCCATCACTCCTACACCTAAAAGACATTTTGTGAACGATCTTGCAGAAAATCGTTTCATATAACTTTCCAAAAAGTCTGTATTTCGGGAAGATGTGTAATTCTAAAGGATTTTGAACACCTAGGCATCCCTCGTATCCTCAAAAGAAACTCTTTGCATCATTTTATGACTATTAGGGAACCTGTCTACACATCCCTAGTTCACTATTTCTATGCCAACTATGCCTTTGAGGGAGATCGTGCTAGATCACGTGTTTTAGGGAGAGATATAGACATCCCTATAGCACGATTTGCTGACTTGCTACATCTCTCCTCTGGAGGAGTGGATGTTTATACTTTTGATCTACACGACTTTGAGTATCCGGACGGTGAGTCTGCGCTCACCGCCTCCACTTTGATTCACGGGGATGACAACCCCGGTTTAGTAAGGAATGAGGAGGTCAACAAATTTACCCTCACCTCCCAAGTCCTTGCAAAATTCATTTTCTACAACATTTTACCTAAGTCCGGTGAGTATACCAATGCTAGGGGTTTAGTTCCTCTCATAATCTATTGCCTTCTGAAAGGCATCAAGATTGATTTTCCTCACCTCATTGCTACTCACATGGCCTCTGACCATATCCGCATGTACGGTAGGCACTTGCCTTATGGAATGCTTATTACTCATTTGCTTCAGAGATTAGGTTTTGATTTGTCCTCTGAGACTCCCTGTCAGCCCGCTATAAATTTAGATAGCGTTCTTTTGAAGAGGATGCAGGCTCAAATGCGTCGTCACGCACAAGAGCACCCTCCTGCACCTCCTGCTGATATCCCAGGGTCATCTTCGGCCCCTGGATCCTCTTCCGTCCCAGGGATTTCATCTGCATCCGTGCCATCTTTATCACCTGAGTTCCAGTCCTTCATATCTTCTGAGATTCGCTCTCAGATCCAGGAGCATCAGTCTTGGATCGAGCAGTGAGATGCAGCCTTTCGTACGGATTTGGAGCAGCGTGATGCAGCCCTTCGCGCGGAGATGGACTCGCGCTTCCAGGGATTTCGCAATGACATGACTTATTTTGCGAACGCCATGAGATTCGTGGATTCGCAATTTGAGACATTATTTGCGAAATTCGATATGCTTGGTCCAGATCCCACGACCATTTCTCGTCCTCTTCCATCCTCCGGTCCTCCATTTCCTATCCGAGACCCTACTGCGGCTCCACCTCCACAGCCCGGCGTTGCTGGTATCGATCCAGAGGAGGTCGGTCATGAGGATGATGATCATGATGGTGATGAGACCATGGCAGAGGGTGACGCTGAGGAGAGTTCGTCTGAGGAAGACGACGCTGAGGAAGGTTCTTCAGAGGACGATGCTACTGGTGGTGCTGAGTGACCTGCCCCTTTTGATGATGTCAAAAAGGGGGAGAGTTATTTGTTGAGAGAGACTCCATATTGTGTGCACTTATATTTTTGTAGTATTTTCTGTTGTTGGACATCTTTATCTTGTATTTATGTTTGTGTGGACATGTACTTGTTTATGTTGGTTATGCTTTGTGGACATGTGTTTCATTTCTATTTTATGACATGAGTATTTTTATCTAGCATGGATATATGTGTTGTGGATGTGTTGTGGATTATGTTGTGGATTATCACCCACCATTTTTTTGAGATTTGTCTATGCTTGAGCATATTTTTGTATATGCATGTGTTGAGGGGGAGCTTCATTTGAAGTCTCTACCCAAAATATTTTAATAACTATATATGTTTTGTCATCATCAAAAAAGGGGAGATTGTTGGCCCAAAGGCCATTTAGCCCTATATCTTGTTGGATATTTTGATGATAACAAACCATATTTAGTTATGTATTTAACAATTTTGTTTAAAAGTATTTCAGGTTAAATAGATTTATTTGACGGTTCCGATATCAAGACTCACAAGTTTGGACGCCGCCTAAAGATGTGCATTCCCAAGCTAAGCACATTAGGAAGCTTCGGGATCAAGACATGAAGAAAAGACCAAGTCAAGATCAAGACAATGAAAAAGTCCAAGATTTGTAATTTTGCTTTTCTTTTAGAATCTTTGTCAAAACCTACATGTTAGAAGTAGAATTATGGGATTGTCACTCACACACACACTTTAGTTTGATTCATGGCTTCAAAAACAATTTCTATTTCCAACTTAGTTTTAGAGATAACATGTTTTGGAAATTTGTTTTAGAAACTTTAAGTTTTGGAAAAACCGACCTTTAGAAAAACAAGTTTTTATCAAAGAGATTTTTATCAAAATGTTTTAACATGTTAGGGTAGTGACATATGGGCATACTCCTATTTTTACAAGGTCCAAAACCCCAAACCACAAGACCTATCCAAAGACCCAAGTTCTGGCTTTCTGCAGTTCTGATTTTTCAGAACTGACAGGAGCCGGTCGACCGTCCCGGTCGACCGACGTACACGCTGTGCATGTGTGTACGTCGGCCGACCGCTCCGGTCGACCGGAGCACTTACAGTGCTCTCTGTTTGTTCGGGTCGACCGGGGCGGTCGACCGTAGTCCCCCAACGGTCAAAAATATGACCGTTGGCGGTCGACCGGCCCGGTCGACCGGCAGCTGTCAGAAAGTCTGACAGATTCCAACAGCTATATTTTTCTGACAGATTTTGTTGGGATCTCACCCCAACGAATCTCTCTTGCTGTTTTACCCAGTTTTTCAACCCCTATATATAGTGGGTCACTTCAACATGATAAGACAACTATTCCTAAACATTTTACAAGAGATTTTCATAAGAATTTCAAGTCTTCATTTTAGAAAAGATTTTCAAAGCCAAAATTTCCATACACCCATTTGAAGCCTATTCCTCTACTTCTCTCTAGATTTTGCACTACATAATCCCAAATTTCTACATCTACATATTGGTTATAGGATTGTGCAAGTGAGCTATTTTGTGATCAAGTGTGATCATTTTCTTCTTGAGCGAAGTTGTAGAGGCATCGGCCTCAAGGCGAGCTAGTGTGCTCCGGGTGGTGTTGCGGCATCACAAGAGATAGGACAAGTGTGTCCTTGTATTGGCGATCCGGTGGGATCAACAATAGTGGAAATCCTTCAAGTGTGAAGGCGGGGACGTAGAGTGTGGCTCGAACCTCGAAAACATATACTTGTGTTTGCGTTTGCTCGAATTTTCTCTAAACTCAAACTCCTTTATTTCTTGCACTACTTATTGTGTTTATTGCTAGTCTTTTTATTTGAGCAATTTGTTAGTAGAATTTTTAATTCCGCATTATTGCCACATTTCATATAGCCTTCACCTATTCACCCCCCTCTAGGTGATTTCACGACTAGCATACATCCAAAGGTTTATCTCAAATCTCTCCGGAAGATGCCAACCCTTCACCAAATTGATGAAAAAGGGTGTCTCATTCATTTGGGATGATGCTTGCCAACAAGCGTTCGAGGAAATTAAATGATACCTCATGCAACCACCTGTCCTTATAGCTCCGGTGTTGGGAAAACCTTTCCTGCTATATGTCCAAGCGATGGATCATTCCTTGGGAGCTTTACTAGCCCAGATAATGATCAAGGACATGAACAGGCTGTTGGCCCAAAGGTTACAATCCCGGGTTATGTGTTTGATGATAACAAATCATATAAAAGTTATTTGGTACTAATAGAAGTTAAAAAATAAAATTCAGGTTGATACAGGTATTGATGGCTCAAGAGTTCTCAAGCATTGGATATTGGGGTCTAGCTCAAACGTTACTCAACATTAACTATCAGAGACTCATGCTTGCAGACTTATATAGTTTGTTTTGTTAAAGAATAGTATATATGTTTGAAGCTCAAATACACACACACACAAATTCAATACATTTGGTTTTTAGTTTAACCGGTTTTGGATTTCAAGTACATATATCGGGTTTTGGATTTGAACCAGTTTTAGTTCTGCTGATCTGCTTGACACCCTTTTACATTTCTTGTCATAACTTTTTATTCTTATATTTAAATAACAAGATTTAACTTGTATTTCAAAGATAACTTTTAGATCTAAATTTCTTATTCAATAATCATTTTTAGATTCAAATTTTAAAGATGTCAAATATTTTGTTGAACTCTATTCTTGTTCTGAAAATAGATTACAGTTTCTAATTTGACACTTCTTAGTGTTTTATTGTTATCTTTCTAATAAAAAATGATATTGAGTTGATTTTAGTTGCATTAAAAAGAAGACTTAAATATTGACAAATTATTACTATATACCTAATTCTAAATTCGGACGTTTGTAGCCTGAAAAATGTGCTCAAAGTTGACCAATCTGCCAGATTGACAGTAATGGCTAATTTTCTGGAGGCTAATTTTTAACATGTTTTAAAAATGTGTTTAAGTTTAAAAAAAATGTGATTAGCTGTATTAGAGGGTCAATTTCTTTCTCTTTTATTTAGGTAAAAGTTTTCTATGTTTACTCTTCCTAAATCCTATATAAAGGGGTCATTAGGGTAGAGGTTTTCACAACAACAAATTCAAAGATCAAAAGTTTTGAGTTTTCTTGAAAAAGAGTTTTGTTTAAGTTTTGAGCTATTATTTTTAAAAGTTTTCTGAAAGTTTTTGGTTCTTAAAATCTCTCTTCTATTTTTATATCACTTACAAAACCTTGAGCTTCAATCTTATATATTATTCTCTAGGATTTTTGTAAAGAAAGTTTTTCAAAAGAGAGTTTGTGGTCTTTTGATTATTAAGTGATTATTGTATTTGTGGCTCCACTACCTCTGGACTAGAGGAGTGTGAATGAGGAGTTGGGTACTCCCTAGTGGTTGTAATCTTTTGTGAAAATTTTAGTGGATCGGAAATCCTTCTGGGTGAAGGTGGGGACACAGAGCTGGGTGCTCGAACCTCAAAACAAATATCTGTGTTTGCGATTAGTTTACTTGTGTTGTTTACTTCCTATCCATTCATTCTTATATTGTCGATCTATACTCTCACAACAAGATTGCATTGCGCACCTCAAACTCTTATTTAGAGGAATCGCGAGGAAGGAGTTCAGAGCCCTTCACGGGGTATTCGGCTTCTAATCTTGCTTTGAGTGATCATTGCATCATCTTATTTTAAATTTGTGCATTAATTAGCTTTATCACCTATTCACGCCCCTCTAGGTGATTTTAATTGGTATAAGAGCTAGGACTCTAGTTTTGGCTTCACAGCCTTAGATAGATCCTATAAATTGCTTTCATTATTTTCATTCATACACTAGTAAAGATGGCCGATAACATTAAGACCGCTCCCAAATTTGATGGACTCAACTTTCCCATATGGAAAGTTAGAATGAATATTTTTCTATAATCTCTAGGTAGCATAGTTGCTAAGTCTTTGACCAAGCCTTTTAGTAAAACCGAAGGTGAGGAGGACACTTGATCCGATTTTACCTCCAAGGAATTTGAGGCTAATTCGAAGGCTCAAAATACCCTACTTTTAGCATTAAACGAGGATGACTTAACACGGGTTATCCATTGCAAGTCCGCCTATGAGATTTGACAACACTTATTGGTCACTCATGAGGGAACATCACAAGTCAAGAGAGCTAAAATTGATCTCTTGCGTTCTCAATATGAATGCTTTAAAATGTAAGAAAATGAATCTATTGATGATATGATTACTAAGTTTACTAAAATTACAAATGCTCTTACTTCTCTAGGTGATGAAATCAACAATGACCAAAAGGTGCGTAAGGTGATTCATGCGCTCCCTTCATCATGGGAAATCAAAGTTACCACCTTAAAGGAATTGAATGACAAAGATGAGATGGAGTTCATAAGTCTTATTAGAAATCTTAAAACTCATGAGATGGAGAAAAGGCTAGAGAAGAAGCAGCGCCTCAAAAGAAAAAGTCTATAGCCTTCAAGTCTACCTCCACCAACTACGACGATGAAGAAGATGAAGAAGATGATGAAGAGCTATCTCTTCTTGTGAGAAATGTAAAAAGAATGTACCACAAGAATAAGCTCAACCATAGAAGGCGATGGGAAGGAAGGAGGAGAAAAAGATCATATGCTATAACTGTCGGAAAGCCGGACACATCATGGCCGATTGTCTAGATTTCAAGAAAAAGATATCTTCCTCCTTAAAGCAAAAGAAGCCGTTTGAAAAGAAGGTGTACAAAGCCACTTGGGACTCGGAAAGTGAATCTAAAGATAAAGTTGACACGGCCAATGTGTGTTTCATGGCAAACACACCTAAGGTATGAAATCACCTAGAGGGGGGTGAATAGGTGATAATGCTAATCAATGCACAATAAAAAAATATGATGCAACAATCAACCCAAAACAAGACTAGAAGCCGAATACCCCGTGAGGGCTCTGAACTCCTTCCTCCTGATTCCTCTAGATATGAGTTGGAGGTGCGCAATGTAATCTTGTTGCATGAGTATGAGATTGACAATATGAATATGAAACAATTGAATATAGCAATGAATGTAGAAAACAAGAAATAAGAGCAATGAAAGTAAAGTAAGGAATAAGAGCAAGTAAACCAAACGCAAACACCGAGAATTTTTTCGAGGCTCGAGCACCCAGCTCTACGTCCCCGCTTTCATCTAGAAGGATTTCTAACCACTATAAATTCACAAAGAATTACAATCACACCGGAGTACCCAACTCCACAATCTCAAGTACAAGTTCTCTCTTGGTGATCAAAATACCACAAACTATCTTTTGCAAAAGCCTCTTTCCCTTATAAGAACCCTGTAGAATAATGGTTAGAATTGAAGCTCAAATATTGTAAGTGGAAAAGAAAATGAACTTGAGAGAGTTTAAAAAATAAAACTTCAGCGATGAGAGATTCTTCAGCACAAAAACCAAGGACCAAACTCTTTTGAAAGCCTTTGAAAACTTTTGAAACTTTTTGTAAATGCTTGTTGTGTTGAAACCTCTCCCTAATCACCCCTATTTATAGGAGAGGGCTAGGGATTAAAGAGTAAACCCTCATAATGCTAATTGGGAAGTATTAGACCCAGAAAATACCATTTAAACACGTTTAGAGAAGAAAAAGACAAATTTAAAACGTGTTTAAAAACTAGCCGTTATGGCTGAAATGGCTCTCTCGGTCGACCAGCCGGTCGACCGGGATTCAAAGAAAAGAGCCGTTGCAGGCTCTCGGTCGACCGCCCGGTCGACCGAAACAAACAGAGAGCAACACCACTTCAGTCGGCCAGCCGCCCGGTCGACTGAAGGTCTTCCCTTTAAGCTTTTAGTTTTAGTTGTTAAAGAAAACCCAAGTGAAACGGGAAAAATCATCAACTAAAACAAATGCATATCAACTACCATTTAAGCTTTTAGTTTTAGTTGGTCCAAAAAGATCCATATGAATTAATTCTAATGGCCTAGTTGACATGATATCCTTGATTGGTTTGAAGGAAGACTTGGTTTGTTTCCCAAGTTGGCACGCACTACAAATGCGGTCTTTCTCAAACTTCAAGCAAGGAATACCCTTCACCAATTCCTTAGAATTAATCCTAGAAAGATGGTCAAAAGATGCATGTCCTAATCTTCTATGCCAAACACAAGAATTTTCATCAAAAACATTCAAGCATTTAGTAAAATAATCCAAATTAAGCATGTCAATGATATAAACATTATCATCACGAAATCCGGTGAGAATACAATCATTGGTTTTGCAATCAAAAATCTTGCAAGAAGAGTCATCAAAAACAACTTTAAGTCCACGATCACAAAGTTGACTTATACTAAGCAAGTTATGTTTTAAACCATCAACAAGAACAACATTTTCTATAATGGGAGATGCACCAATTTGAATGTTACCTGTACCGATGATAGTGCCCTTGGAGTCATCCCCGAAGGTGACGGTGCCACTTTCCATGTACCTTGATAGGGTTGTAAAGTTATTGATATCCCATGTCATGTGTCTTGAACAACCACTATCAAGTTACCACCGCTCCTTACGTCTTGGAGCCTTGGTGTGTACCTACATCAAATAATTTAGGACTTGATTTTGGTACCCATATTTTCTTGGGTCCTAAAGTGTTAGTATCACGAACCCATACAAGATTATTTGTTCTATTTATTTGGTCATAACAAAACTTAGCCAAATGTCCATTCTTACCACAATAAGTGCATCTATACACTCTACCAGATTTAAAAGCATAGTGAGTGCGTGACTTGTGAGCATGTGTAGATTTAGCATGAGTGTTGTGAGTAGTGTGAGCATGAGGAATTTTGACATGTGAAGCTTTAGCATGAGAAGTGTACTTTTTGGAAAACATTTCCTCAAGTTTCTTAGTGTTGAAAGCACAATTCTTCAAAACTTTTTCAAAATCAACAATTCTAGTTTTTAATGAAGAAATTTCTTTTCATCAATCTTTGGAAATTTTACTTTGCAAGCAACTTTGTAAGCACTAAATTCATTTTGAGTTAAAATAAGATTTGAAGAAATTTCATCCTTTTCTTTAGAAACAATAGCAAGTTGATTTTTAAGAAAAGCAACTTCCTTTTCCAATTTTGAGCATTCTATCTTTTTATTATCATAACTCTCCGAAAGTTCAACAAAAGCATGTACAAGAACTTCTTTACTTAATTCATCTTCTTCATCAAGAGGTTGAGGGGTTACCTTTGGTGTGTTTGCCATGAAACACATGTTCGCCGTGTCCACCTCATCTTCGGACTCGCTTTCTGAATCCCAAGTGGCTTTGTAAGCTTTCTTTTCGACCGGCTTCTTTTACTTGAAGGAGGAAGTCACCTTTTTCTTGAATTCCGGGCAATCAGCCATGATATGTCCGGGCTTTCGGCAATTATAGCAGATGATTCTTCTCTCCTCTTTTCCTTCAAATTTTCTTCTAAAGTTGAGCTTGTTCTTCCGGTACATTCTCTTCACGTTTCGCACAAGGAGGGATAGCTCCTCATCTTCTTCTTCATCTTCTTCATCGTCATCAAGAGTGGAGGAAGACTTGAAGGTTATGGATTTCTTCTTTTGTGGAGCCGCTTCTTCTCTTGCCTTCTTTTCCATCTCATGAGTCTTCAAGTTTCCAATGAGACATATGAGATCCATTTCATCCTTGTTATTCAATTCTTTCAAGGTGGTGGCCTTTATCTCCTATGATGAAGGAAGAGCCCGAATCACTTTTCCCACCTTTTGGTCATTGCTAATATCATCACCTAAAGAGGAAAGAGCATTGGTAATTTTAGTAAACCTTGTAATCATGCAATCAATAGATTCATCATCAATCATTTTAAAGCTTTCATATTGGGACCTTAAGAGATCTATCTTAGCTCTCTTAACTTGTGATGTCCCTTCGTGTGTGACCAACAAATGTTGCCAAATCTCATAGGCAGATTGGCAATGTATTACCCGTGTAAGGTCATCCTCATTCAAGGCGGTTTGGAGGGAATTTTGGGCCTTAGAGTTAGCCTCATATTCTCTAAAGGTAAAGTCGGACCAAGTGCTTTCATCACTATCGGGTCTAACATAGGGTTTGGTCAAAGATTTTGCAACTAAGCTACCTAAAGATTGTAGAAAAATAGTCATCCTAACCTTCCAAATCGGGAAATTAAGTCCATCAAATTTAGGAGGGGTTTGATGTTATCGGCCATGTTTACTAGTGAATGAATGGATGAATGCAAATGTTGATTAACAAATTTTAAGGATCTCTCTAAGGATATTAAGCCAAACCTAGAGTCCAAGCTCTGATACCAATTGAAATCACCTAGAGGGGGGTGAATAGGTGATAATGCTAACAATGTACAATAAAACAATATGATGCAACAATCAACCCAAAACAAGACTAGAAGCCGAATACCCCGTGAAGGGCTCTGAACTTCTTCCTCCTGATTCCTCTAGATATGAGTTGGAGGTGCGCAATGCAATCTTGTTGTATGAGTATAAGATTGACAATATGAATATGAAACAATTGAATATAGCAATGAATGTAGAAAACAAGAAATAAGAGCAATGAAAGTAAAACAAGGAATAAGAGCAAGTAAACCAAACGCAAACACCGAGAATTTTTCCGAGGTTCGAGCACCCAACTCTACGTCCCCGCCTTCACCCAGAAGGATTTCTAACCACTATAAATTCACAAAGAATTACAATCACACCGGAGTACCCAACTCCACAATCTCAAGTACAAGTTCTCTCTTGGTGATCAAAAGACCACAAACTATCTTTTGCAAAAGCCTCTTTCCCTTACAAGAATCCTGTAGAATAATGGTTAGAATTGAAGCTCAAATATTGTAAGTAGAAAAAGGAAATAAAGTTGAGAGAGTTTAGAAAATAAAACTTCAGCGATGAGAGATTCTTCAGCACAAAAACCAAGGACCAAACTCTTTTGAAAGCCTTTGAAAACTTTTGAAACTTTTGGTAAATGCTTGTTGTGTTGAAACCTCTCCCTAATCACCCCTATTTATAGGAGAGGGCTAGGGATTAAAGAATAAACCGTCATAATGCTAATTTGGAAGTATTAGACCTAGAAAATACCATTTAAACACGTTTAGAGAAGAAAAAGACAAATTTAAAACGTGTTTAAAAACTAGCCGTTATGGCTGAAACGGCTCTCTCGGTCGACCGGCCAGTCGACCGGGATTCAAACAAAAGAGCCGTTGCAGGCTCTCGGTCGACCGGCCGGTCGACCGAAACAAACAGAGAGCAATACCACTTCAGTCGGCCAGCCGCCCGGTCGACTGAAGGTCTTCGGTCGGCCACCCGGTTGACCGAAGGACGTGCACACGGATACGCACCAAAACTGCCAGAAGTCCGGTCGACTGGGTCGGTCAACCGCTCTGACCTGACTTAGTGACGGTCGACCGGTCGGTCGACCGGCTCAGGCCAAAAGTCAAAACTGAAACATAATTTTGAAAGGGATTTGAAATCTAACAAAATAGTTTTGATTAGAGATATATATAAAACATAAAATTGAGTTTGTAATCAAAAGGCTTTGTATTAAAATATTTTGTATATATTTATAGGGAATATTTCTAGGAAAGGCATGTGCGCAAAAATGTGTGTGTGTGTTGGAATATGGAGCTTCAACCCTATTCACTATTCTTTAACAAAAACTATAAAACTAAAAACAAATCTAATGAAGTCTTTTTGAGCAATCTTGAAGTCTTGAACCATGCAAAGCCTAGCTAGAACCTTCTCTTCTATGTTCCTTCCTTGATGTGCCATAAGCCTTCTTTGCTCCATGAACCTAGAATTTCTTGCAAAAGCTAAGCAATGGCCTCCAAACATGATACAAACCTGAAACTTATTTTGAACAAACTTATTAGTACCAAATAGCTCTTATTTGTTTTGTTGTCATCAAAAACCTTTTGGGCCAACAAGGTAACTACCGAACCACATGATGATGATAGTGAAATAAGTAAAGAATTGTTAGTACAAGCTTTCTTTGAATTTTTAGAAAGTTTTGATGCTAAAAAGGAAGATTGTTTAAAATTGAAAAGGAAAAATGAAATGCTTAAAATTCAAATTGCTATTTGTTTAAAAGAAAAGGATGAATTATCTTCTACCCTTATTTCAACACAAAGAAATTTTGATGCATATAGAGTTGCATGCAAAGCTAAATATCCTAAAATTGATGAAAATGAGATTTCTATGTTAAAAACTAAAATAAATGATTTGAGAAATGTTTTAAAAGAATGTGCATTTAACAATACTAAATTAGAAGAAATATTTTCAAAGAAACTTATGCACACTTCACATGTTCAATATGATAAACCATCACATGCTAAAACTCCACATGTTTATCATGCCAACACATCACATGTCAATCATGCTAAGACACCCTATGCTCACAAATTACATGTTCATAAACAACATGCTCATTATGCTTTTAAATATGGAAGAATTTATAAATGTACTTTTTGTGGCCGGAGTGGTCATTTAGCCAAATTTTGTTATGATCATATAAATAGTATAAATAATCATGTTTGGGTTCAAAACACTAACGTATTAGGACCCAAGAAAATATGGGTACCAAAATCCATTCCTAGTCTATTTGATGTAGGTGTGGGCTCTCACATGACGTGAGAGTTGTTGGTGTCTTGAGGTGAATGCGTTCCAAGCTAAACGGTGACACTTTTGGATGCATCACTTTCAAGGGGGTTTGGTGGGAGGACCATCTTGGTTTGGAGACTAAGAAATTACCCTATTGGTTTTGGTAACAATCTCTAACTCCTATTTTATTCACATGCTTTCATATAAATGTTCTTAGCATGTTTTGGCTTCAATGCTCATTATGATTGATCATGTTTAGATTCACGTTTTGGTTTATGTGCTTGATTTTGTACTTCATGATTTTGATTAATTGTTTAAATGTAGTTTTCATTAAAACTTGTGTATATACTTGTACAAGTAGTGAACTACACTTAGTTATTATGTGTTTGTACTTCATTGCTCACTTGTACTCATTACATGTACTTATATAGCCTAGTTTTGATGATTCTCTCATTTACACTTGTATTTTCTATTTTTGCACATAGTTTCATGATAATGTGTTTGCTTCATGTATATGTTACTTTTGTCTAAACTAATAGATATACATGTACATCCTTAAGCCACTTGCCTTCATGCAATATACTGTTGTGGACTCATTTATGCTTGGATAAGTATGTATACTCTAGTTTATACAAAATATACATATGTCTTGAGGTTTGTTTTGTTTTGATGAAAATTAAACTTTTATGTTTTTCATGTTTGTAAAGGAATTTGATTTGAGCTTAAATGTCTTATTTTCATGATTTTGTTGATTACATGATTCTTACACTCTATATTTGGTGTTTACTTATGACTTTATTTTCATGAGCATATATGTGCTTTATAGACTTTAAGTGTCAATTATTATGTGATTTTCATGTTTTCATGGGATGTATGATTTGGTTTCATATTTTGAAGGATTTCTTACTAGTTTTTAAAAATATCTTTAAACTAGTTTCTATTCTTTAAATGGTAGAATTTTCAAACTATGCCTATTTACTTTCAAATCATGATTTTTGAAAACCCCTACCTTCTAAGGGCGGTTGGATGGGCGACCATGCCTTGTATACCCTTCTTGAATATTTTTTAAACTTGTGTATGATAAGGGTGGTAGGTTTGAGTTATACACTTGATCCTCATTATATTTCTATTGGTATCAAAATTGATATTTCATATATTTGTGTACTCATATGTATTTTCTATATATGCCTCATATTTCAATTGGTATATCCATACATACATATATATGATTTGATTGTGCTTATTTCACATGTCTTTAAAAATTTTTTGAAAAAGCACAAATTATGTTTGCTAAGCTTGATTTAGTTCATCATGTAAATTATTTTTAATTAGTATCTATTATAAGCTTATGCATTGTTTCTTTTAGTATTTCATAAAGGGGGAGAAAATTCTTGTTTTTAAATTGGTTTTATGTAAAATTGGTATTGGTTGTAAATTCAATTTGTATCAGTTTTCATTTCAAATTGGTATCTTACTCCCATCATTTATGATGTAAAATACTTTGATTTGATATATGCTAACATTTTCAATATTAGTATCAATGATCTTAAATTGGTTTTATTCTCTATTTGGTATCCTTATTGCAAAATGATTTTAGTGTTTCTCTAAAAATTTGGCTTTTACCTTTAATTGGTATCAATATTTTTCAATTAGTATCAATATGTGTATCAAAAATTTTAAGTTGGTATAAAAAAAAGAACCTTAAGTTTTGGTCTTTAAGATTTGAGATATGACAATTGATTGTATTTTTTTAGGCCCTTTGTTGATGAATTGACGAAAAGGGAAGAGATATTTCAGTTTATGTATGCATATATGCATGTTTATATCTTGTTTATGCATATATTATTTATTGGTTGTTTCCTAACCTTTTTAATGTATGACAAAAGGGGGAGAAGTATTGGTGGTTTCATGTTTTGGTTTCATGTTTTGTACATGTTTATTTCATATATGTAGGTTTCATATTTTGTACATATTCATATATGTATATGTTTCATGTTTTATACTTGATAAAATAGAGCATCATTTAAGGGGGAGCTTTACCTTCCTCCTATATTTTATTTTACAGCTTATATGTTTTGTCATCATCAAAAAGGGGGAGATTATTGGCCCAATGGTTACAATCTCCGGGTTATGTGTTTTGATGATAACAAACCATATAAAAGCTATTTGGTAATAATAGAAGTTAAAGAATGAATTTCAGGCTGATACAGGTATTGATGGCTTAAGAGTTCTCAAGTATTAGATATTAGGGTCTAACTCAAATGTTGCTCAACATCAACTATCAGAGACTCCTGCTTGTAGACTCATATAGTTTGTTTTGTTAAAGAATAGTATATACGTTTGAAGCTCAAATACACACACACAAATTCAATACATTTGGTTTTTGGTTTAATCGGTTTTGGATTTCAAGTACATATATCGGGTTTTAGATTTGAACCAGTTTTAGTTCTACTGATCTGCTTGACACCTTTTTACATTTCTTATCATAACTTTTTATTCTTATATTCAAATAACATGATTTAACTTGCATTTCAAAGATAACTTTCAGATCTAAATTTCTTATTCAATAATTATTTTTAGATTCAAATTTTAAAGATGTCAAATATTTTGTTGAACTCTATTCTTGTTCTGAAAACAGATTATAGTTTCTGATTTGACACTTCTCAGTGTTTTATTGATATCTTTCTAATAAAAAAATGATATTGAGTTATTTCAATTGCATTAAAAAGAAGATTTTAATATTGACAAATTACTACTATATACCTAATTCTGAATTCGGACGTTTGTAGCCTGAAAAATGTGCTCAAAGTCGACCAATCTGCCAGATTGACAGTAATGGCTAATTTTCTGGAGGCTGATTTTTAACATGTTTTTAAAACGTATTTAAGTTTAAAAAAAATGTGGTTAGCTGTATTAGAGGGTTAATTTCTTCCTCTTTTATTCAGGTAAAAGTTTTCTATGTTTACTCTTCCTAAATCCTATATAAAGGGGTCATTAGGGTAGATGTTTTCACAATAACAAATTCAAAGATCAAAAGTTTTGAGTTTTCTTGAGAAAGAACTTTGTTTAAGTTTTGGGCTATTATTTTCAAAGGTTTTCTGAAAGTTTTTGGTTCTTAAAATCTCTCTTCTATTTTTATATTACTTACAAAACCTTGAGCTTCAATCTTATATATTATTCTCTAGGGTTTTTGTAAAGAAAGTTTTTAAAAGAGAGCTTGTGGTCTTTTGATCACCAAGTGATTATTGTATTTGTGGCTCCACTACCTCTGGACTGGAGGAGTGTGATTAAGGAGTTGGGTACTCCCTAGTGGTTGTAATCTTTTGTGGAAATTCTAGTGGATCGAAAATCTTCTGGATGAAGGCGGGGACGTAGAGCTGGGTGCTCAAACCTCGAAACAAATCTCTGTGTTTGCGATTGGTTTACTTGTGTTGGTTACTTTCTATTCATTTTTCTTATATTGTCGATCTATACTCTCACAATAAGATTGCATTGCGCACCTCAAACTCTTATTTAAGGGAATCACGGGGAAGGAGTTCAGAGCCCTTCACGGGTATTCGTCTTCTAATCTTGCTTTGAGTGATCGTTGCATCATCTCATTTTAAATTTGTGCATTGATTAATTTTATCACCTATTCACCCCCCTCTAGGTGATTTCACAGGCAATCTACTATCTGAGCAGGACTATGATCGGAGCCGAACATCGATACAACCTGACCGAAAAAGAATGTTTGGCATTGGTGTTCGTTGTCCAGAAAATGCGACACTACTTGGTGGGCCAGACTATAAATGTTACATCAAAAGTCAGCCCTTTGAGGTTGCTCATGATGAAGCCATCGTCACTAAATGATCAGCTAGCAAAATGGGCTATACTGCTATCCCAATATGAGATGTGCTTTTTACCATAAAAAGCCGTGAAGAAACAAGCGGTGGCAGATTTCCTGGCTGAACATCTAGATCCGAGAGCAACCGAACTTTACGAAGATCTCTCAGACGAAGTCACTGAAGTTTGTCTGACCCAGACGTCATTTGAAAGTCAGGTTTGGCAACTCTTCTTCGACGGTGCATCGAGAACAGGTCCGCGAGGGCACATCATAGCAGGAGTGGGGATAGTATTGGTCTCCCCACATAATTATGTGATCCCTCAAGCTTTCTCATTAACCGAGCCCTACTCTAACAATGTAGCGGAATACAATGCCCTCTTGATTGGAATGCAAATCGCCGATGAGATTGGCGTTAAAAATCTCGAAGCATATGGTGACTCTAAACTCATCGTTAACCAAGTTCACGAGGAGTACGAAGTCAGACATGAAGACTTAGTACCCTATTACAACACAACTATCTTTATGGCCGAGAGGTTCGGAAACTTTTACATCGACCATGTACCACGCCAGCAAAATGCGCATGCAGATGCACTAGCATCTCTCGCTGCCTCATTAGCCCTTCTGACTGGAGTAGTAGGGAAAATACTTGTCTACAGCCACGACATGTATTTCCCAAGAGTCACTTTTGAAGATCGCCAAAGGCTGATAGGAGACTGTCAAGCCAAAGAAGCTCTTCAAACTTCGGTTGGTCTAGAGCTTAGGGATTGGCGATTCCCGTAAATCGACTATGCCTTGTATGACATCCTGCCTGATGATCCTAAAGAAGCAGCTGCCATTAGAAGGAAATCCCCCAAATTCTATTATAACGCGATGACACAAACACTGTATCGCTGATCGCATGACGGGATCCTCCTCCGCTGCCTATCACAAAAGAAGGCGCAGGAAGTACTCCAAGAAACGCATGATAGCATGTTTGGAGCTCATCAGCCTAGTCCAAAGATTGAGAATCGACTCCAAAGACTGGGATATTATTGGCCTAAAATGATCCCGGATGCCATCACTTATGCTAAACGATGCTTCGCCTGCCAGGTCCATGGTGATTTCATTCATCGAGCACCAGGATATCTCCACTCTACAACCTTTACTTGGCCATTTAAGATGTGGGGGATGGACATGATCGGCCCTATCAGCCCACCATCATTCAAAGAACATCGGTTCATCTTAGCTATAACCGATTACTTCTCTAAATGGGCTGAAGCTATTCTTTTGAGGGAGGTAAAGACATCTGATGTGATCAAATTTGTTAAACATCACGTCATCTACCATTTTGGTGTGCCACAGCGAACTGTCCATGACAATGGGCCCCACTTCGTCAGTCAAGCTTTTCAGAGGTTCTGTAATAAGTTCAAACTCCAGAGTGTGTCCTCAACGGCATACTACCTAGCTGCTAACGGCCTTACAGAAGCTTTCAACAAAACTATTAGAAAACTTCTCAAGAAATTCATCTCGAAAAGCCAACGTGGCTGCGACGACAGGTTAGGTGAATGCTTATGGGCCTATCGCACAACTGTCCGAATCCCAACGAAGGCTACACCATTCTCTTTGGTATATGGGTGTGAAGCTGTGCTTCCATTAGAAATCCAAATCCCATCTCTACGTGTCGCCTTGGCAACAGAGATGATGAATGAAGAGAAGCATCGACTGCGACTCCAAGAGTTGGAGGCTTTGGACGATAAACGCCTGCAAGCTCAACAACAAATCGAGCTCTATCAAGCTCGAATTACCAGAGCCTTCAACAAGAAAGTCAAGGAGCGAACTTTCAAGAAAGGTGATCTTGTCTTAGCCGTCAGAAGACCTATGGTGATGACACGTAAGACAAAAGGAAAATTCCAGCCAAATGGGAAGGAGCAATTGTAGTAGAGTCGATCTACTCAAATGGAGCATATCGCCTCATAACCTCAGACGGTAATACGCTCATGAAGCCAATCAACGACAAATTCTTGAAGAAATACTATCCTTGATAGCACTCTTTTCCCGATCAGGTTAATACATACATCTGACCGAAGCTCCAGATCCATGATCTTCGCTAAAGAAAGCTTTCTTCCTCTATAGATCACATCATGGTCTGTTGGCCCAAAGGCCTATCACCCTAGTTTTGATGATGATCAACTCATGAAGTTATGTTTACTAATGATCTTGTGTTTAATTAGTGACAGATTCATTATCAAGACCTTAGTAGGTGCATAGCTCAACAAAGGATAAAATGTCAAGATTTAGAGCTAGCACGGTGTGATCCAAGGAGCTTTTGGATCAAGTTTGGACCAAGTCAAGAAGATGAGAAGCCTTCAAGAGAAGACTTCAAGAAGATGAAGACTTGTGTCTAGGTATAAGATTTTGTTTTTGTTTTAGATAAAATGTAAATGATAGAGTAGTTGGTGGATTGCTCAAGTACACACACACACACTCTTGATTTAGTTTGTTTTAGAAAAGATTTTTCAGTTTAGAAAAGACTTTCATTTTGAAAAATAATATTTCGGTTTTTGGTGTTTCTCATATACTTATCTTTTAACCAAAATCATATTTAGAGCTTAATGTCAAAAACTTAGATATTTCATCTTATTTGTGTAGTGGATCATATCCATACACACTATGCCTTAAATTGAATTATAATATCTTATTTTTGTATTTGAAGATGTTTTGGAAAAACAAAGTTTAGAAAACATGTTTTGGAAAATACAGTTTTTATCATGAGCCAAATATTTCCAAGTTACAAAAATAGTCCAATCTTTTATAACATGCCTTGATTTTGTACAAGCATGTTTGTTTATCAAAGTATAATGGTAAAACTATTTTTGTAGATTTTTATGTATTTTATAGGATTTTATTTGAGCCAAAAAGACCATGTTTTAAATCCCAGAAAACTGTTTCAGGCTTCGGATAAGTCGACTAGTAGCCTTTATAAGTCGACTAATCCTGGAGTCGGCCGACCGGATCGGTCGACCGACGTGCACAAACGTGCACGCCTTTGTGTACTGGAGGACGGCCGACCGTGCCGGTCGACCGCTCCAGAGAGCAGAGCTTTCTGAAAAATTCGGCCGACCGCACGAGTCGACCGACAGAGAGTTAGACTCTCAGCTCCAGTGGGTCGGTCGACCCAGGCGGTCGACCGTGGCTCCAACGGTCTGATTTCTGACCGTTGGTGGTCGACCGCACGGGTCTACCGGCAGCTCTGACAGACCCCAACGGCTATATTTTTCTGGCCTATAAATTTGGGGGTTTGGTCATTATTTTGAGCCAAGATTTTGGAGACCTTTAGAGCCAGTTTTTCCTATTCTTTCAGAAGAGTTTTTCTCCACAAAATAGAGAGCTAATACTTCCAATCCAAAGGGAGTTTTATTTAGAGTGTGTTAAAAGAGTATTCTTGAGTTTTTCACCAAAGATTCTTTCCTTGTTTTCTCACACAAACACTTGAGCATCCATTGAGCTATTCATCTTATAGGAGTGTTGTAGTGAGAGCTTTCATTGGTGATCAAAGTATTTAGATCACCAAGATTTCATTTCTTGTTCTTTGAGGAGACGGGCAAGTGTGCTCGTGGTTTGTTTAGGGTTCGGGTGCGGACTCTTCGTGTTTGAGGTGCGGCCTCGGCGAGCTAGTGAGCTTGCGTGTGTACGGGACTAGGGAGTCTGAGAGATTGTAGGTGTTGCGGCACCGAGGAGAGATCCATTGGGATCTTGCATAGTGGAAATCCTTCGTGTGTCGAAGGCGGGGATGTAGAGCAAGTGTGCTCGAACCTCGAAACATACCCTTGTGTTTGCGACTGCTCACTCTCTCTCTCTCTTTGTCTCTTTTATATCTTGCATGTGTTTATTGTTCATCTTTATATGCTAGATATACATTGTGAGCTTTATTGATATACTTGCGTGGGTTTGTTTGCTAACACTTGTATTCAACCAAGAGAGCCAACGCGGCACCTCAACCCATTCAAGGGGAATCTAGAGGAGTTTGTCCAGAGCCCTTCATGGGGAATTCGGCAACACTCTTGTGATATACATAGTGTTTAGTATAAAAGATTTAATTAGGTCATAATTACTTTTAGCTTCCGCATTATTCGCATCATTCATCATTAAGTGACCATTAGATTAGCCTTCACCTATTCACCCCCCCTCTAGGTGAACCTTCAATTGGTATCAGAGCTTGGTACTCTGATTTGGTCTAACAACCTAGAGTAAAAGATCCTCATTTTAGGCTAATCACATATTTTGTACACACACCATGGACTTCATGTCACCACCCATGTTTGACATTATTAACATCCATATATGGAAGGTGAAGATGTCCTTGTACCTCAAAGCCTTAGGTTATCATGTTTATCTTGCCACTACTAATAATGCATATTGTTTAGATGGTAGGAATTTTGAGGCTAATGCAAAAGCCCTTCATGCTTTAAAGTCAACCCTAAATGATGATTATTTATCTAGGGTTTCTAATGTTGAATCGGCTTTTGTAGTATGGAACATCATCACCTCCCTCGGCGAAAAAGATCTATACTATGCGGGGAGTGATTCGGATGTTGGAAGCGACACCTCCAACAAGTGCTACATGGTCCAAGGGGATAACCCCCTTGAGGTAACTTCTGAATCTGAGGATGAGGATATTAACATGTCATATGATGAACTTGCTTCATTTTATCAACAACTATTAGAAAAATATAACATGATTAAGAAAGATAATAAAAATTTGAAAAAGAAACTTGATTGCATGCATGTAGAACATGATACATTTAGAAGTAACATTGCATGTTTAGAAAAAGAAAATAATGTTTTGAAAAATGAGAATATTTCCCTTATGTCTAAATTAAATGATCTTTGTGAAGGGAACACGATTTTGAAAGATAAAATTGCTTTGGTGGAAAAACAAAAAGAAGTTGTTTTTCAAGAAAATAATTCTTTAAAAAGAAAGATTTGTGAAAAAGAAAAAGAATTTGTTTCGAAAAAGAAAAAGAAAAATGATCCTTTATCTCATCATGCTTTACATACCACCACTAATGAGATAAAAGTTTTGAAAAATAAAATGGATAGTTTGAGTTCAACTTTGAACTCTTGTGCTTTCAACCATACTAGATTGGAGTCAATGTTTTCAAAGAAACAAACTCCTCATGTTCATGCACATCACTCTCATCATGCATTTGCTTGTGTTGCACGCTACGATCACAATCACACTCATAAGCATCATAAGGTGTACAAGTATACACATTGCGGCCGCAAAGGCCATTTAGCAAAATTTTGTTTTGATAAGTTGCATGTTTCAAATTTTGCTAATCATAAAAATGTTTGGGTGCCTTACAAAGCTAACCCCCAAGGACCCAAGAAAAAATGGGTACCAAAACCCCCACCCCATGTTTTTGATGTAGGTGAGGGATCTCTCAAGACGTGAGAGACATGGTGCCTTGATGGTGGACGCACTTGGACTTGATGGACACATATATAGATGCATCGCTATCAAGGAGTTTTGGTGGGACAACCACCATGTTAGGAGCTTTGGAGTTGGTAACAATATCTAAACTCTTACTTTTTATGTACATGCTTCTTTCATTTGATTATCATGTAGCATGTTCATGTTTATTTGTTTTTTATGTGCTTCATGTGGTAAAAACATGCTTAGATGTAGTTTTTATCAAAACTTGTATTATACATGTACAAATAGTGAGTTACACGTGACTTACATATGTTTGTACTTCATGCTCATTTGTACCCACTATATGCACATGTATAGGCTAGTTTTGATGATTCTCATTTATACATGCTTTGCCAATTTTTTTTTGCTTTACTTCATGTATATGTATTTTAATTTAAATCTAATAAATATACATGTATACCCGTGAGTCTCTTGCCTTCATGCAAATACATTTGATAGACTCTTTTATATTTGGGATATGTATGTATATTGTTAGGATTGGATAAATCATACATATGCCTAGAAGTGTATTATTTTTGAAAAATAAATTTTCATGTTTTATAAAATGTTATTCATCTTATTGAGCTTCAATGACCTTTTCATGATAATGCTACTTACATGACTTTTGAACACTCACACTTTATTTATTTTGTCATGACTTTGATTCATGAACACTTTTATGAGCTTAATCGATCTTGAGTGTAAAACTTTGTGTATTTAGTCTTGATCCATGAAAAATATATGATTTGATGATTTTGAAGGATCTTTAACTAGTTTTTTCAAAATTATTTTAACTAGTTATTGTTCTTCATTTGGTAGTGATTTTCAATGCTAAAATATTTTCAAATCTATTTTTGAAAACCCCTACCTTCTATGGGAGGATGGATGGGCGATTATGCCTTGTATGCTACATTGAAAATCTTTTATCTTGTGCATATGAAGGGTGGTAGGTTATGAGATATACACTTGATCTTATTGTTATGTCAATTGGTATCATTGGACTCTTTCAATTGGTATCTAAATTGATAATTTTTGTATATACTCATACTTTGTTTTCTTATATATGTATGTATCAATTTCATTTGGTATACTCATTTCATACATATATATGATTTTCATGTGCTTAACTTACAATTGGCTCACATTTTGAAAAGCATAAAGTTTATGATGAAAAATAAAAATTTTGATCATTATGTTTACCATTGATATCAAAATGCTTCAACTTCATATTTGTTAAATTTCAATTGGTATCAATAAGTTTTACAATAATGATTATTTTCGATTTGGTATCTTAAAAATTTGATTGTTTTACAAGAGCTCTGATACCTTTAAAAAAAATTTGTTTAAGAAAAATTAAAAAAAAATTAAAAATGTTTTGGTATGTATTTCCTATATGCAAGGAGAGCTTAACATCTCTTCTACATATAGATTCATGTTGAGTATATTATAAATTGAGGAGCTTGACAACTCTTCTTTATATGATATACGTGTGTAGGGGGAGCTTCACATCTCCTCTTATGCATTACATAATATGTGTTATGTGAATTGGGGCTTGTCATCCCTTCTTCATGTAATGCATATGTGTAGGGAAGCTAACTTAGCGTCTTCCTCTTCATGAATGTATATCGCATATATATCTTTATTGATTGATTTGTTTAACCCCTTCTTGATCTTTTTGTTTTTGACAAAAAGGAGGAGAAAAATTTGTTTGATTTGATTTTACTTTGAACCCTTTGTTGATGATTGACAAAAAGGGGGAGAAGTATTTGAGTTTATATGCATGTTTTCATTACTTAAGGGGGAGAAGTATTTGTCTTCCTTGTTATTTATGCATATATATTTTTGTATTGCAAATAGGAGAAAAAGATTTTGATTTATGCTTGTTGCATGTTTTATCTCCATACTTGCATACATATTCATGTGCCTTATTACCATATCTATTATTTATTTTGTATGCATGAGTTAAGGGGGAGCTTCTTTGAAGCTTTACTTTAATCCATGCATATATAACTCCATGAGTTTTGTCATCATCAAAAAGGGGGGGATTGTTGGCCCAAAGGCCTATCACCCTAGTTTTGATGATGATCAACTCATGAAGTTATGTTTACTAATGATCTTGTGTTTAATTAGTGACAGATTCATTATCAAGATCTTAGTAGGTGCATAGCTCAACAAAGGATAAAATGTCAAGATTTGGAGCTAGCACGGTGTGATCCAAGGAGCTTTTGGATCAAGCTTGGACCAAGTCAAGAAGATGAGAAGCCTTCAAGAGAAGACTACAAGAAGATGAAGACTTGTGTCTAGGTATAAGATTTTGTTTTTGTTTTAGATAAAATGTAAAGGATAGAGTAGTTGGTGGATTGCTCAAGTACACACACACACTCTTGATTTAGTTTGTTTTAGAAAAGATTTTTCAGTTTAGAAAAGACTTTCATTTTGGAAAAATACTATTTCGGTTTTTGGTGTTTCTCATATACTTATCTTTTAACCAAAACCATATTTAGAGCTTAATGTCAAAAACTTAGATATTTCATCTTATTTGTGTAGTGGATCATATCCATACACACTATGCCTTAAATTGAATTATAATATCTTGTTTTTGTATTTGAAGATGTTTTGGAAAAACAAAGTTTAGAAAACATGTTTTGGAAAATACAGTTTTTATCATGAGCCAAATATTTCCAAGTTACAAAAATAGTCCAATCTTTTTTAACATGCCTTGATTTTGTGCAAGCATGTTTGTTTATCAAAGTATAATGGTAAAACTATTTTTGTAGATTTTTATGTATTTTATAGGATTTTATTTGAGCCAAAAAGACCATGTTTTAAATCCCAGAAAACTGTTTCAGGCTTCGAATAAGTCGACTAGTAGCCTTTATAAGTCGACTAATCCTGGAGTCGGCCGACCGGATCGGTCGACCGACGTGCACAAACGTGCACGCCTTTGTGTACTGGAGGACGGCCGACCGTGCCGGTCGACCGCTCCAGAGAGCAGAGCTCTCTGGAAAATTCGGCCGACCGCACGGGTCGACCGACAGAGAGTTAGACTCTCAGCTCCAGTGGGTCGGTCGACCCAGGCGGTCGACCGTGGCTCCAACGGTCTGATTTCTGACCGTTGGCGGTCGACCGCACGGGTCGACCGGCAGCTCTGACAGACCCCAACGGCTATATTTTTCTGGCCTATAAATTTGGGGGTTTGGTCATTGTTTTGAGCCAAGATTTTGGAGACCTTTAGAGCCAGTTTTTCCTATTCTTTCAGAAGAGTTTTTCTCCACAAAATAGAGAGCTAATACTTCCAATCCAAAGGGAGTTTTATTTAGAGTGTGTTAAAAGAGTATTCTTGAGTTTTTCACCAAAGATTCTTTCCTTGTTTTCTCACACAAACACTTGAGCATTCATTGAGCTACTCATCTTATAGGAGTGTTATAGTGAGAGCTTTCATTGGTGATCAAAGTGTTTAGATCACCAAGATTTCATTTCTTGTTCTTTGAGGAGACGGGCAAGTGTGTTCGTGGTTTGTTTAGGGTTCGGGTGCGAACTCTTCGTGTTTGAGGTGCGGCCTCGGCGAGCTAGTGAGCTTGCGTGTGTACGGGACTAGGGGGTCCGAGGGCTTGTAGGTGTTGCGGCACCTAGGAGAGAACCATTGAGAACTTGCATAGTGGAAATCCTTCGTGTGTCGAAGGCGGGGATGTAGAGCAAGTGTGCTCGAACCTCGAAACATACCCTTGTGTTTGCGATTGCTCACTCTCTCTCTCTCTTTGTCTCTTTTATATCTTGCATGTGTTTATTGTTCATCTTTATATGCTAGATATACATTGTGAGCTTTATTGATATACTTGCGTGGGTTTGTTTGCTAACACTTGTATTCAACCAAGAGAGCCAACGCGACACCTCAACCCATTCAAGGGGAATCTTGAGGAGTTTGTCCAGAGCCCTTCACGGGGAATTCGGCAACACTCTTGTGTTATACATAGTGTTTAGTATAAAAGATTTAATTAGGTCATAATTGCTTTTAGCTTCCGCATTATTCGCATCATTCATCATTAAGTGACCATTAGATTAGCCTTCACCTATTCACCCCCCCTCTAGGTGAACCTTCATGGTCAATCAACATCAAGCTAATCAAGCGCTAGTTACATCATGAAGCATGATGTAAATATTGAAGAAGAAACAAAATGCAAAACTTCTGTCTTAACTTGTTACTCTTCTCTAATGTACCTGTGGACATTTGACGCCTCCGATGGCTAAGGATAGAGGAAAATGTTAGCTTTTAAGTCTAACATAAGTCTTCGACAACTCATCGTGCTGAGGGGAAAAGCATGGCTAGCTCAACTCAAACGGTAGTTGGTAAAGGTACACCAAATCTGTTGATAGCTGAGGGTTTGCTAAAAATCTTAATGGACTTGGTCCCATCCTCTCCTCCAAAATCTCTTACTAATTCTCACCTACAGAATGGTAGGGCCACAAAAATACCTATGTTCATCTTCCTAATGAAATGAACTGGGATTTGTCAAGTTAATATTAAACCTCTGACAAACCAGATTTTCCAATCCCCAGTGGATTCAGTCAAGTTAATCATAAACATTTGACAACAAAACTCATTAGTTAAAAATCCTCGCTGTTAAGTTCAATACTACACCTCTAACGGCAAATTTCCCATGTCTCAGGAAATCAACGATTGTTACGTTAATATTAAACCTCTGACAGTTTATTTTACTCTCCACCCAAAATCCTCTACGAATTCTTTCCTATAGAAGGGTAGGTCCACAAATGCAATCATTGCTATGTTAATACTATATCTCTGGCAATGAAAAATTTCAATACTCTCCAGCGAGTACAAACTTTACTTGTTTCAACTCTATATGGAGTAGCAAGTCTTCAAATTTGTCAAGTTAACATTATACCTCTGACATTCCAAACTTCGCTTGTCAATTCTCATCAATAGAATGACAAATCCTCAAAATTGCTCATATCGCAAATCAACTACTGTCAGGTTAACATCACACCTCTGACAAATTACAGTTAAGTTTAACACTACACCTCTAACAGTGATTAAGTTGCTGCCAAGTTCAAAAGTAAACCTCTGACAGTTACTTTTCCTCAGGCTTACATATCGAAGCTGAGATGAGCGATGCTAAGTTTAACATCACACCTCTAGCTTCCAGTTCATTGCTAAGTTCAACAATACACCTATGACAATGACTTTCCCTCGAACTTTTCTATCAAAGTTGAGATGACCAATGCCAAGTTCAAAATTATACCTCTAGCATTACCTTCACTGTCAAGTTTAACATTACACCTATGACAGGGATGTTTTTAGCCTTCTCAAATGAAACTGAAATTCTTGTTGAGTCAAGTTAATATCAACCCACATTCCTGTCAAGTTAATATCACACCTCTGACAGTAATCTTGAATTCCCGAAATAGAATTTTTCCAACTTTGACTTGTTAAGTTAATCATTGCATTTCTAGCAAGTCAAGAGTTCCTAGTTCTATGTGTCTGATTTTCAAAAAAAAAAGAAATTCAAGACATATAAGAAGACAAGAAAAAGTGTCAATTTTATTAATATTCAAACATATGAAAGTGATACAAGATGCTCTCTTATACAAATAAGATTGAGTGTTATAATAAAGGAGTACAAAGAAGTCCCTCTCTCTTAGCGAAAGGTTGCACTCACTCCTCAAGACATCTACACCGCTCCAAATACAAGATGTTTGGAAGAGCACTGAAGAAAGACCACTTTCTTCCTCCATTGGATCATGTCGCGGTTGATCAGTGTTGAAACAATCAGATGCTAATTACACCATGATTCATGATGTAAACATTAAAGAAGCTCATCGCTGACTGAGAACAATGGTGTTTCTCGAGGTCGAAATGCAGAAGAACATTCTGATTCCACCCGACCAACTGGTATGGGCCATAGTCCTTCGTTGATGAACATCTCCACCACCAGAAAGTCATCTAATGAACATGAGTTTTTCGTCGATGTCACTTCTGGGAGTAAGATTGGTGAAGGGAGGATCCGAAACCTTACAGGTGACGTCCTCTTTCCCGTGACCTACAAGAGGACCATACCCACCACCATACCCACTGTGACCATGACAAACCCGGGGCATTGTTGGTGTGTCATGTCCAATAAGGCCTTGACAAATGTCATTAACCGCGCGAATCCTCCTCGCCTATGAACAGGAGCTTTGATTCCCTGAGTACTCGCCAATCAAACAAGCTCGCTGGCCGAAATATTCTCCCAAGAGCCCAGTGAAGATGCGGGAGATTGACGGAGACTGCCAGAACCTGCAAGAAGAAAAAACCAAAAGGTTTAAAATTCTGTCAAGGCAGCAACATAAAAGCTGAAGGGCAGACACAGTTGAAGTTGTGAACTTCAGATGCAGATTTAACCAGCGCAGATCTGAACGCGGTTTAGTTTTAGACCCGCATCCAAGATACGAGACACGAGGTAGATCAGACGCAGAAGTCGCCACACCCGTGTTTGAGAAACAGGGGTTGCCACATCTAAGTCCAGAGATCTCGAAAGAATTAAAATTCTTTAAGTCAAGAACCTCAAGCGTGGGCTTTATGTACAAAGCTCGCGTCTCAAGATACAAGTACAGAGTTTATCACACTCGCGTCAAAGGATTTATGAGTTAGAGTTCAAAGTTAATGAGCTCGCGCTTCATCAAGAAGGCTGAAAGACGCGACTTCCAAACACAGGCGCATTAATCAGATTTCAAGAGAAGGTCAAGAGATCGAATTTCTTCAATGTACAGAAAGACAAAAACTTAGTAGGACTGAGTATTTCATGGCGACCATGGCGACAACTGGTTCCTACAGGAGAAGAATTCTCTAGAAGTTGAACTTTATGCATTAAGGCGCAGCCGTGAAAGCACTTAAAGCGATACTTTTTGATCTTGAAATCACTTGACAGTGATAATCTTTAGAGAAGATTAAAGGAAAGCATGAAAACTTTGAGTTCAGAAAGCATTAAAGCTTCGAGTTCTTGCTATTCATTGGGACACATCCCCTTGAAGGGAAGATAGACAAATCAAGACGAAAACCTTCAGAGCGCATGCTCGCAAAGGAAAACAGTCTAGATAATCGACTGTTAAGGGGGTGAGGCCTATTTATAGGCAAGCCATAAGGCCTGTAATTAATGGCATAAAAATCAAAGCCATCAGCCTTAATTCCCGCACGAACATCAAGTCCAATAAGGAGCTGACGCGTGGATTGTCCCTTCAGAAAACATCAAAGGACACAAGTCCCCAATCATCAATGCCGATCTGGCATTTAAAGATCCAACAAGATCTTTAAGATGGGCTGCATGTAACGCTTAGGAAGAGGTGTCAGGCGCAGACTCAAAGGTCATGTCTACAAGTCCGCGACCTTTCATACCTACTGAAGAGTCCACAATCGCATCTCTTTTATTAAGAACATAGGTTCGCGCTTCAAGGTTGCGCCTCTCAAAGGACCAGAGTCGCATCTCTGTTGAATCAGAGCCGCGCCCTCATCAACCAGTTGAGGCTCGCGCGTTATTCTTGAGGGTCTCAAAACCACGCCTCTACTGCAGATGACATTCGTGTCTCAATTATGAACTTAATACAGCCTGAGTTTGCGCCCTATCAAGGGACCAGAGCTGTATCTCTATTGAGCCAGTGTCGCGTCCCCATCAACCAGCTGAGACCCGTGCGTCATTCTTAAGGAGCCCAAAATCGCGTCTCCACTGCATCCTGAATTCTGCATCCTGACAGAATCAAGGGCTGCGTCCATGGATCCACATCCTTTCTAAATATGAAGGCCGCGTCCCCTTTATTGAAGAACACAAATTCGCATCTCAGAATAACGCCTTTTTGTCTTTAAGCTAGAGCCGCATCTTTATCGAAAAGAAAGGTTCGCGCGTCTTCCTTGATGAGCCTGAACGACGTCTCCATTAATGAGTCAGAATCGCGTCTCTCAGAACCGCGTCTCCGCTACGAATGAGAGCCACGTCTCGCGCAAGAACTCAGTTCAGCCTGAGTTTATTATTCATGGCCGTACCCTAACAAAACGTCTAAGGACTGCGTCTCCACAAACAGTCAAGGAGTACGATTATGAAAATTGAGTTCATCCACAGTTAACAAAGAATCTGAAGGGATCAAGATGAGACAAAATTTTGAAGACTTTTATTATTTGACTTAAAAATAATAAAAGTAATACAGACACTCTTATTTGACAAATGGAGTGTTACAAAAAAGGGAGAATAATACAAAAAGGATAAAAAGACTAATAATCTTGCTTCACCAAACAATGGATTTGTTCTTGGAGGCATTGCATCTCGTGCTGACGTGCTCTTTTAGCCTCGACCAGAGCTTGGACCCACAACTCCTCCTCGGACAAAAATCTCTTCGTAGCCAGTAGCGCCTGAAGAGACTCAAACTTGGAGGAATGAGCAGGAAGGTTTTCTTGAACCTATGTCCTGGCAGTTTTCAGCTCTTCCAGCCTTTTTCTAGCGGCAACAAGTTTCTGCTCATTGGCCTCAATCAAGGCTTGCGCCCTGGCAATGATAATTCGAGCAGTGGTGATAACTTGCTCTGCACTCTAAATGACGATTTCAGATTCCTTTGCATCACCAATCAGTCTTTGGTGGTCAGCTTGGAAGTGCTAGAGATGGCGGGCTTCTTCGGCCATCTGCTCCTCTATCTCTTTTCGCTCATGTTCTTGAGCGGCAAGAAGTTTACTCAGTGTCAACCGAGCCTCATCCATTGAGCCAGCATTCTCCAGAGTCTTGAGCTCCTTCAGGCGGCTCCCCAACTGCTAAATGAACATCAGGCACGCCCTAGCTTGCGAAGGACTTCCAGTGTGACCGATATTCTCGATCTAATTTTCGAGAATATACTTCTTTCCTATGGTCAGCAGAGTATACTTCTTTGGCATCTAATCTACTAAGAGAGGCGCCAGAAACAAACTGGGAAAGATCCCAATCCATCGCACGGTGAACGGACATGTATTGAAGATAGGACAAGGAATACATCCTCTCTATATTAGGAAGAAAGAACCTCCTGTCCCCTATCTGACGGAGCCACTTATAATCTCCGTCATGCAGAATCCTATCATCCTCGTCAATGGCGTCACCGAAGAGGAAAACAGGCTTCCATAATGGAGTGTGGGAATCTGTCTCGAACAGCCCATCAGAGATAATCTCCCGAAGGGTCACCATGCTGGCCTTGGAGATCCTCTCTTTCTGCTCTTTTGACTTACAAGTAGTCACAAGAGCGATTTTCTGAAGCACAAAGGTCAAATTACGATCAGCGCCACCTACATTCCCAAAATGATACTTCTTGGATAGAGGGCTAGAAGAGTATCGCACTGCAAGGAAGATAACATTCTAATCAGAAATCTGAAAGAAAAATGAACCCAGACACGGAAATCAGCAAAATCCGTGCCCAGGCTAAAAAATACGAGGCTTGCATGTAGCCCGCATGTCAAAATCCATAACTTAGAAAAATTTCTAAGTATCAGATTCAGACGCGAGACTCAACAAAACTTGCGTCTGATCTTACAAGACTCGAGAATCACAAGAAGTCTGTGTCTAAACTCCCCACACTTAGAAATATTCTGAGCATTGAGTCCAAAATGCAAGGCTCAATGAGGCCCGCGTTCAAAAAATAGATACGAACTCAATTTGATAAAGTAAAGACACAAAAGTCATCAAACCCGCGTCTTGCCTATCAATTCAAGAGGTCTGAAGATCAAACACGGGCATGAGCCTCGCGTTGGCGGTTCACATTTAAAAGAGACTTAAGAGTTAAAAGAACTCTGTAAGCCTCTTCAATGGTAGAAACCAGATCAGATGATTTTACTACTTGAAATGGGGGCCTTCTACGTGGAAGGACCACCCATTTGAATCTCCAAAGTGACAGCACTCGAGAACGAGGAAACAGACTTGTTCTTTGGTGCCATTTCGACCGTGAGATCGGTGTTGAAGACGGTGAAAATGGAAAAAGCTTCAAGCTTTTCTTAGCCCTAGATATAATGCTCAGTGAAGAAGAAGAAGAGTCTAATGATGACTCTTGAAAGACTGTTGTCTTTTATAGGCACAGTGATCCGCAGAGATAGGCGGCGCATAGCTCAAGGCCTAATCCCCACCTGATGCGTGGCGTGCGTCTTAAATGCGATGCAAATTTCGCATGTCAAACGAAAGACGTCCCTTCAACTCCGCCAGACATGTGGCAACGCGCCCAAAACGCGGACTCGCGCTTAACAAAAACCGCGTCCCTCCAAAAGTCGCGCCTCTTCAGCAAGGCCAAAGCCGCGCCTAGTTAACAGAGTGAGAGCTGCGTCTTTACTTCAAAGATCGCGTCCCTCCAGGAGTCGCGTTTCTTCAGCAAATTAATAGATGCATCCCCACTCCGAGTGAGGACTGTGTCTCTAGAGCAACATGACCCCTGCATCTACAAGACTTGCTTTCAGTCTTTTTTTCTACAAATTAGTTCAACAGTACACTAGCACAAGCAGATAACTGTTTACTCCTGGTTCAACAGTACACCAACAACCAGCTCAGAGCACTGAGGAGGTCTGGACTGCATATCTAGATACTCACCACGATCATCTCTGGTAGCTTCAAAGGGTTTTACAGTACACTCACGAAGACCATACTATAGACAAGGTCAAGCTCAGAGTATCTCAAATGATTGTCAGTCCAATCATGAGAAGTATGAGTTCAACCAGAGTCCAAAGTATTTCGAAGTCCGTTCTAGTCAACCGCGGAATATCAAAAACTTTAGAGGGGGCTCTGTAGGCTGTCTAAAAATCACTGAAAACAAGTCGGCAAAAAGCAGAATCCAAACACCAGACGCAAGGCTAATTATCGCTACCAGCGCAGCGCCAAGATGCGAGGGTTGAAACCCACTTCTCGACACCACTGCAAGGACCAAGACGCGAGGGTTGAAACCCGCATCTCAGTATTATTGCAGTCCCAAGACGCGGAGTCCAAAGCCCGTGTCTTACATGAAGCTTGACACAGAATTAGAAGCTCGCGTTTCTCAAGCATCACCTCAATGGCAAAACGCGAGGCCCAAAGCCTGCGTCTTGGTTATAACTGCCCTCATTATTGGGTCAATTGCTGTTCATGTAATGAGGGAGTTAACCCCCATTATGGAGTGTTTTTAGGGGACACGTTTACCCCCCTGAAACCTCTATAAATAGCCTAGTTTGCTATGAAAAAGGGTCTGAAAAATATTGATAAAAAAAATGAACTTCGGTTGTAGGCCGTAGAAACACCAAGACTTCCAGCTGAAAAGAAAGAGAGAATTCAACTCTTCTAACAACTTGCTGCGTACAAGTTCGTTTTTTCCTACAATCTCTTTGAGATCCTTGGTGGACAGAAGCTGTGTTACTTCGTCTACTATTAAAAGAGAGGATTCCTAAGAGGTCCTGACGTTCACCCAGTCAACGAAAAATAAGATTCACTTTCCATCGCCACATCAAGAACCCAGCTTTAAATAAAGGGGAAGTCTAAGTGATTGGTAGTGAAAAGTGCATTTTTATCATAACATTTACCATCACATTTTCATATTTATTCATTTAATTCTGCACATTTATTAATATTTTGTGATTTATTATGTGCAGGCCTCGAAATAATAAAAAGAAAGAAATAAAGCCTAAAAAGAGCCCAAAAGCCCACATTTAAAGCCCAAGTGCAAAAGTGCAAATATCAATTGTCAAAGTGCAAATACACAAGGGCTAAAGTTGCAATTATTAAAGATGAGGGAAGGATAGAATTCTACCCAACCCTAAACACTTGCAGATGAGGATGAAAGACAAAGATAAGATGCAGAGATAAGGAAATTCGTTTAAAAGAGATTGGGAGAATTCAAGATCTAGGTAACTTGATTTCTAAGTTATCTCGAAATCCCAAGATGAAGAGCCAGGATCACACTTCCAGAAGCAAACGCCCAGATGAACGGATCGGGAGAGGCCACGCGCCAAAGCACGTGGCCAGAAGAGCCAGTTTTGCCGCAAAATTGCGGCAAAAACCAGGATTTTGCGGCAATTTAGATGAGATCAGTTTTCAGTTTTTGTGGGCAGGTTTATCCAGGACTCTTCGGCCTTCTGCACCTATAAATACCCCCTGCAGTGCAACGTACAGAGTGTCCAGCGTCCAGCAAAGGGCCAAAAGCTAGGGTTTAGGTTTTTCTTCTTCTAGGTTAGATTTTCTTTTCTTTTTATTTTCAAGAGAGAGAGAGGCTTATATTGAGCGTGACACCGATGTACCTTCCTCGTCTCTGCCATTGTACTGATCAATAAGGTATTCTTTTATTTTGTTTATTATTCTTATATTTTGCTTTTATTTTTGTTTTCTATTCTTTTTTCTCTTTCATCTCTGTGGTTGTTGAAGAACATGCAAGTGAACTCCAAGCAAGTATAACTAAACTACGTGAGAACCAACGATAGTTCATGAAAACGTTCTCCACTTCCAAGCTTCGCATCACTTCGTTCTTGATATGCTTGACGATATAATGTGCACAAGGACCGGGCTCGAGTTTATGATCTATGCGTTGATCGTCTCCTAAGCAAGGTAGAACATGTAAGGTTTTCACGTTTTTCCTCCACCAAAATAAAGTAAGTATTTCTCTCTTTTCTTTTCTTTTCTTTTCTTTTCTTTTTCTAGATTAAATTACAACTTCTCCCAATTCTTTATTTGCCCATTGTAAATACCACTTCCTTTCTAATTTAACTAATAAAAATAAAAACTTTAGAGAAACTTGCTTAACGCTTCCATCGCAGTCCCTCCCTGAGGATCACGACCCGCATAGCCTTGCTACAGCGGATTAGAATTGAGAACTTGCACATCCTATTCTTAAAACTAAAATACTACATTTTGTGTGCAGGTAGAAATCTCAGTCAACAAATTGGCGCCGTTGCCGGGGAGGGACGGTAAGTTTTTCTCTAAATAAAAAAAATAACTAATTATTCTTTTATTCTTTTCTGTTTGCAGGTTTGGAGAACAGGAAACAGCAGCAGAAGTGGACATATAGCAGCTCTGTGCCTCTGCCCTCGAAGGCAGAGCAGCAGAGCCTGCTACTTTGCCGCAGAAACGCGGCAATAGCCGCGGATCCGCGGCAATAGCAGTGAATTACTGACTCAGTTTTTTGCAGGTTGCTGCAAATTGTAAATTCTGTTTACTGCTCTATTCTGTTTTGTTCTGTGATATACCTGTAAATTGCTAATAATTCAACAGTAAATTATTTGTTGATAAATAAAAATTGATTAGACGTTTGCATATTAGGCACGTGTCTTTTCAATATATTTATTTTTACTGTTGAAGAGTGCTGGAGAAGCAAGGTACGTACGCATTACATGTAGAATAGGACTCATCTCTTGGTTGATTTTCTGCTTTGAGTGAATCTTATCTACTTATCTTGTACACTTGCACTAATTCATCTTAAGGGCATAACCCATTAACAAGATAAGGTGGGGATTTCATCACCCTTCCTTAGCCCAAAAATCATATCCCGAGCACTCACTAACCCAAGCCTAATTAAAACTAAGTAGACGTTGGCCCTAGGGACATCTCGGACTCAATAGGAGATTATCCTAAGGGGGAACAGTGCTGGAAGTTGACTCTTGTCAAATCAGTGTCTAGGAAAGGGATTGAGGGCCGAAAGCCCGAAGATTGGTGGTTATTTAATTAAGGAACGTCTTTGACGGAAAACCTCCCACCACTCTTGCCCTGACCTGGCTGATTAACTTGTGGTCAAAGTCTGCACCCTACCTCCCGTGGACAGTCTAACCAGTTAGGAGTCGTCTAGGTCATAGGTCTACCCTAACTTAGGTTAGAATTTTTCTTTTTTGTTTGTTTATTTGTTTGTTTTTTTTCTTTGTTTGTGTTGGTGTGATATGGCATATAGTAATAATTCCAATTTTAATCCATATTACACACCTAACTATTATTCGGATATTACCAACCCGGCATATCATAACTTTGACCAATCTAGTGTGCCGGAATGGTCTTATCCGAATGAATATAGCCCACACCCTCCATCTTATGACTATAATTTCCATAATAATTTCAACTCGTCACAGAGTTCATGGGGTTTCGAGTCCCTCGAGTCTAATTCTCAACCAAATTGTCCTTCATATCCATCTAGTCCACATTCTTTCAATGATTCATACTCTGATCTCCCCATTCAGAATAGATTACCATCTATTGGGGAAATGATAAGTATGCATGAGTCCAAGCAAAAATTACCATCAATCGCAGACATGATAATGCGTGAGTCCACCGACTCACAACTTCATCACGATTACACTTCATCTTTTCAAGTCCAATCACAACAAGATGCAACACAGAGAGCGTCCAGAGCCAGAGGGCCAAATCTAGGGTTTTTAGGTTTTCTTCTTTTTTCTAGTTTAGGTTTTCTTTTTTTAATTTTTATGTAAGTGAGGGAGAGGGCTATGTTGAGCGTGACACCGATGTATGCTTCTCTTCTTTGCCATTGTATCAAGTAATAAAGGTAATCTTTTTCTTTTGTTCATTGTTCTTATGTGCATTGTTTTACTTTTCTTTTTGCTTTCTTTTCTTTTTCTCTTTTAAATCTGTTGGTTGTTGATGACATGCAAGTGATTTCCAACGCATAAGTATAACTAATCTTGGTGGGTGCCAACGATATTTCATGGAGATGTTCTCCTCCTCAAGACGTATCACTTCATGCTTGTGCGAGACTTGATGATATAATGCGAATAGGGGACTGAGATCGATCCTATGGTTTATGCGTTCAACGCCTCCTAAGCAAGGTAGAAAGTGTTAGGATTTCACGTTTTTCTTCAACCAAGGTTAGTGTTTATTTCTTTTATTTTATTTTATTTTATTTTTGTAGATTAAATCACTATTTCCCAACTCTTTCTTTCCGACTCATTGTAAATACCGCTCTCTTTCTAACCTAACCAATATTTTCTTATTAATAACTAAAAAAAAGATAAATTTTTAGAGAATCTTACAAACGCTTCCATCGCTAGTCCCTCCCTGAGGATCACGACCCGCATAGCCTTGCTGAAATCACCTAGAGGGGGGGTGAATAGGTGATGGCTATATGAATTATGGCAATAATGCGGAATTTAAAATTTAACACACAAGTAGCACAAATATAGACTTGCAATAAATAAAACAATAAATGTGCAAGAATTAAAAGGAGTAGAGTTGAGAGAAAATTCGAGCAAACGCAAACGCAAGGATGTGTTTCCGAGGTTCGAGCCACGCTCTACGTCCCCGCCTTCACACTTGAAGGATTTGCACTACTATCGTTGATTCCACCGGATCGCCAATACAAGGACACACTTGTCCCTACACTTGTGATGCCGTAACACCACCCGAAGCTCACTAGCTCCCTTGAGGCCGATGCCTCTACAACTTCACTCAATAAGAAAGGTGATCACACTTGATCAAAATAGCTCACTTGCACAATCCTAGAGCCAATGATATAGATGTAGAACTTGGGATTGTGGTGTGCAAAAACTAGAGAGAAGGTAGAGGAATAGGCTACAAGTTGGGTGTTGGGAATTTAGGCTTTGAAAAAATCTTTTGTAAAAGAAAGGCTTTGAAATTCTTTGTAAAGCTCTTGTGAAAATCTTTTGGAATTCTTTTGCAATAGTTAGTTTATCAATATGAGGTGACCCTCTATTTATAGGGGTCAAAAACAGCCTCACAAAATCGTTGGTATCAAATCCCAAAAGAGAATCAGCCAGAAAAAATAGCTGTTGGATCTGTCAGAACTTTTGACAGAGTCCGGTCGACCGGGTCGGTCGACCGCCAACGGTCAAAAATCCGACCGTTGGGGCTGGCGGTCGACCGGGTCGGTCGACCGAAAAATCCTGTGAACACGAAATTGCCTCGGTCGACCGGACCGGTCGACTGATATAGACATGCACAGTTTGTTCACATCGGTCGACCGGGTCGGTCGACCGGATACTGTGAGTTCTGAAATATCAGAACTTCCAGAACCAGAATTTTTGGGTTTTGGGTTTTTGGTCTTGGGTTAAATTTTGGAACTTGTAAAAACATAGAGTATGAGCATATGTCATACTTCTATCATGTTAAAACAGTTTGATAAAAATCCCTTTGATAAAAACTTATTTTTCCATAAAAGTGTTTTTCCAAAAACTATTGTCTTTAAAAAAAGTTTATTTCCAAACATGTTCACTTTAAATCTAAGTTAGAAAATGGAAATTGAAAATCTTTTTGAAGCCATGAACCTAACTAAAAAGGTGTGTGTGTGTGATAATCCCATAGCTCTACTTCTAATATCTAGCTTTGACAAAATATCTAAAAAAGAAAATAAAAATACAAATCTTGTTTTCTTCATAGTCTATGCTAGTTCTTTTTCTTCGTAGTCTTGACTCGTTCTTTTCTTCAATATCTTATTTCCGAAGCTTCCTATTGTGCTTTAGCTTGGGAATGCAAATTCTTGGGCGAACTCCAAACGTGTGAGTCTTCAAGTGGAGTCGTCAAAACCTGTTCTTGAACCTGAAATACTTCTAAACAAAATTATTAAATACATAACTAAATATGTTTTGTTATCATCAAAATAACTGGGATAATGGCCTTTGGGCCAACAATCTCCCCCTTTTTGATGATGGCAAAACATATGTAGTTATCACAAAATATTTTGGGTAGAGACTTCAAATGAAGCTCCCCCTCAACACATGCATATATAGGAAAACATATGTAAATGATAAACACCATATTTCCATGCCAACAAATGATACCAAATACTCATGTCATAGAATAGATGAAAGAAATGAGTCCATACATGACATAAATAAGAGATACACAAAAACAAAAGATACGCATAAAGCAAAATAAAAATATACATGTCCAAACACAAATACTACATGTCCAAACAACACAGAAATAAATACTACATGACAAAATATCTCTCTCAAGATAACTCTCCCCAAATAACTCTCCCCCTTTTTGACATCATCAAAAGGGGAGGTCACTCAGCAGCATCATCATCATCTCCAGCATCCTCGTCCTCCTCGTCGTCGGCATGCTCAGATGAGCCCTCAGCCATCTTCTTGTCACCACCATCTTCTTCCTCTGAGGAAGAAGCAACCTCCTCTGGATCCATGCCATCAACTCTGGTGCGCGGTGGTGGAACAGAAGAACGAGCTCTGGGAGGGAATGGATGACCGGTGGCTGGGAGTCGGCAAGCAATCGGAGTACGGTCAGGAACGAGCATGTCAAATTTTGTGAAAAGAGCCTGAAACTGAACGTCCACGAATCTCATGGACTCAGCAAAATATGACATGTCGTTTCGGATCTCCGCCCGAAAAGCAGCATCCTGAATGGCACGAGCATCCAACTCCGCACGAATAGCTGCGTCGCGCTTCTCGACCCAGGCTTGGTGCGCCTCGATCTGAGAGCGGACCTCCGAAGAGAGAAGGGCCTGAAACTCAGGAGGAAAAACAGGGGCTGAAGAGGAAGAAGATCCAGGTGCAGAAGATGAGCCAGGACCAACAGGAGGAATATGTGGTTGCACAGGAGCGTGTCTACGCAGCTGGGGTTCCATCATCTTCAGGACAACTCCGTTGATGTTGGTCAAAGGATTGGAGGGACTTTCGGCAGAAAGATCAAAATCAAGAGCCCTAAGAAGATGGGTAATTAGCATGCCATAGGGCAAGCTCCTACCCGCAGTACGAATCTGATCTGAAGCCATGTGAGAGGCTATGACTCTAGGAAAGTTTACCTTAATGCCTCGAAGAAGGCAATAGATAATCAAAGGTACGCAACCCCTAGCGTGGCTATACTCACCATGCTTGGGGACAATGTTGAAGAAAATAATCTTAGCAAGGACCTGAGCAGTGAGAGTGTACCTACTCACAACCTCATTCCTTACTAGACCGGGGTTGTCATCCCCGTGGATTAGAGTAGATGCGGTGAGCGAAGACTCACCCTCAGGAAATTCAAAATCATATAGGTCATGGGTATACACATCTGCTCCACCAGTGGAGAGATGCAGAATCCTAGCAAATCGACCGATAGAAAGGTCGATGTCCCTACCTAAAACTCTAGAAGTGATACGATTACCATCAAATTCAAAATTTGCATAAAGTAGGGACAAGAGATGTGTAAACTTGCTCCTTGATGGTCAAGAATTCCACTAAATCGTTGGACTGCAGGACGTGTGGAATATTCAAGTGTTCGAAATCTTGGATAACAACGAATCTCCCCGAGTTAATGTTCCTCGTGGAAAGATGGGAGTACCGATCAGCAGCAAGATCGTTTAGGAAGAGCCTAACGGGTCTAGGAACCTGAGATGAAGGTTGAGCAACAGCCTTCCCTTTCTCAGTTTGAGATCGTTTCGGCATGATGAATAAAAATTGGATTTTTTTAGGTTTTAAACAAGTTAGGGCTTGATCTAGATGCTTAGAAACCTAGAATTGATGACAATAGATAGTTGATTCCAAGGCAAGATATGAAAACAGAGTCAAAAATCGGATTTTTACCTTAATCTTGAAGAACTGAAACCCTAGATCAGTGAAAGCCGAATTTCTCCGAATCCAGTGGATGGAAGATCCTGAAATTGAAGATCTGGAAGTAGAAGAAGGAATTTGAGGTTAAGTTAATTTGAGATCGGTTGAGTGATTGGAGAGAAAAAGAAAATTTTGGAGAAGAGATGGAGTCGGGTTCGTCGGCTGAGTGAGAGAGAGAGAAAGAAAAAATGAAAAGAAATGACAGATATAGGGCAGAATTCGACGATCGGTCGACCGGTCCGGTCGACCGAAACAACCCGAGAGTTCTGAATTTTCAGAAAGGTCGACCGGGTCGGTCGACCGAATTAACCCGAGAACTCTGCAGACTAGAGCAGTCGACCGGGACATATAGTCGGTCGACCGATAACAGAAAAGAAATAAAAAATTTCTTCTCAGGCAGAGTCGGTCGACCGGGGCTTTAGAGGTCGGTCGACCGGCTTTGCCTGAAATCTGTTAACAGCATCTGGCCCAAAAAAAATATTTTAAATAAATTTGTAGTCAAAATAGGTATGACATATTAAACATATAGGAATACACCAACAGGTTTTAAATCTTCATTAAGTTATTACAACATCAAAATTCATGCAAGCCCTTTTTAATTTAATTTTCATATTTAACAAAGATTTTAAAGATGTTGAAGCCGAATACCCAGTGACGGGTTCTGAACTTCATCCTCTTGATTCCTCTTGAATGAGTTGAGGTGCGCAATTGCCATCTTTAAGGTGTTTGTTTAAATAGGAAATTTTGCAAATGTTTATTTTTATTTATGAAAATAATGTGTATATGTATACAAGTATATAATCACAAATTATAAACTATACATGTGGACAAACAATAAACAAGGCATGAAACAAAAGATATAGAAGTTAACACAAGGCACATATACAATATGATAGAAAAGTAGTTCTATACAAGCATATATCAATAGAGTACAAAAGCAAACTATCAATTCTATACATATGTATACATGACTAAAAATCAAAAACTTTTAAATGGAGATGTTACCAATTTAAGGGCAATCTCCAAAATAGGTGCCTCCACGATAGCGATGCAAACACGATATGATCTTTAAGCCTTGTTGCACCTACCATCCGGGCACCACCTCCTCCTAAGTCTTGGAGGGTGTAGATCCACCTATACCTGTATCATTTAAATTCGGTGGCTCTTTTGGTACCCAAATCTTAGTGGGTCCTTTGGGGTTAGATCCGGGGCGAACCCAAACAAATTTATTCTTAACATTATTCTTAGCATAACAAAACTTTTCTAAATGGCCTTTGCGGCCACAATACGTGCAAATAAAAATTCTACCACTATTGTACATAAAGCATGGTTATGTGTGTGTGCATGTTTATGTGTAGCATGTTTATGATGAACATGTTTCCCTTGGGCTACTCCCTTAGGAAATTTAGATGCAAGCTTGTTAAAATCAAATGCACATTTCTTTAAAGTGTTATCTAAAGAATCAACACGTTTTTGAATTTCAACAAAAATATTTTTATTAATAGAAATCATGGGGGTTTTTCCTTTATTAGCTACCTTATACTTATCAAAATCATTTTTCAATTTTTCAAAAGAACTAGATAACTCATTTTTCTCTTTTAAACAAATTTCAAGTTTGTTCTTCAAAACATCATTTTCCTTTTTCAGTTTCTTATTATGAGATTGTGAAATCTCATACCTATGTTGCAATTCTTCAAAAAATTGAGCAAGTTCATCCATTGTGAGATCATCATCATCAATAGAAGTTTCTAGACATACCTTAGATGAATCCTCACCTTGTGCCATAAAGCACATGTTAGCGGCGTCGTGCTCCTTGATTGAGGCTAAACTTGCACAAAAAATACGAGATTATAGAACTTAAGAAAGGAATGTGCAAGTGCTCAATTCTTCCGCTATAGCAAGTGGCTATGCGGGTCGTGATCCACAAGGAGGGTTTGCGATGGAAGCTTTACAGGTTTTTTTTTTTTATTGAAATCGTTAAGAAAACAAAACGATAGTTCTTCTCTGTTTTTAAGTTAACAAAAAGAAAAAGAAAGTTATGTTAAAGTTAAGAAGAAAGCGAGAGATGAAGAAGGTGGACAAATCAGAAAACAAGAAAAACGACTATGTACAATGAAGTGGAAAGAAGAATGAAAACGATTTGAAAGAAGTGGTTGGTGATCTAAACTAAGAAAGAAAAGAAAAGAAGTAAAGAAAAGTAAAGAGATACTTACCGAGGTTGAGTGATGACTTACTTGGAAACCTTTTTGCAAGTTCTACCTTTTTGCTTCGGAGGCGTTCAACGCATAGATCATAAGCTCGAGCTCGGTCCCCGTGCACATTATATCGTCAAGCATATGAAGTACGAAGTGATGCGAGCTTGGAAGAGGAGAACGTCTTCATGAACTATCGCTGGCTCTCACGTAGCTTAGTTCTACTTGCTTTGGAATTCACTTGTACACTCAATCAAACACAACCAAGGTAAAGTAGAAGGAGGAAGAGGAAAGCAAAACAAAACGGAAAGTAAAGATACAAACATAAACAAGTGTTACCTTTATTGCTTACTGAAACCATGAAAGAAAGGAGGAGGATACATCGTCGGTGTCACTCTCAACTTCAGCCTCTCTCTCTTACTTACATGAATCTTCTTCTACCCTAAGTTACATCCAAATTACATAACAAGAAAAGAAAAACCTAAACTACAAAGAATTAAAACTAGGCTAAATCCTAATCTGCCTTGACGTCCATTTTCAGTGCACAATATAGCCTTTTATAGGCATAAAACCCAACCACCAAGATCCCGGGGAGATCGGGGGAGCAAACGCTCCCCGTAACTCCCCAAGATTGCCGCGGAAACGCGGCTTTTGCCGCGTTTCCGCGGCAAGGGTGTGGCCAAGTGGCCACACCCTGTTGGTGGGTCTGTCCGGGGTCTTCTTCTGACTTTATCCTGTGTTAGTTTTATCGTTGGAGCTCCGGATTCTGACGAAATGGCCTTGGATTTCATGGCTTTAACCGATCGATTCTGAGAGGATTCTTCTCAACCGGTTTCAACCTCTTGATTTTGCCCTGATTTTATGTGTGCGAATTAACTCTGATTTAATTTAGAATTCTGGTGGGCTTTTGGGCTCATTTCTCTTCATCTCCTTAAGGATTGGGCCTGCAAATAAATCAAACAATTAATTAGGACAATGCAGGCTTTTATTCTAAAATAAGTATGGAAATATGACATTAAATATGCAACAATAGTGACCAATCACACCCCCATACCTATCTTTTGCTCGTCCTCGAGCAAAACAACTAAACTATACTAGAGATTATTAGACCACTTTCGCAGGTCACGCGATTGCACTGAGCATGTGCAACAAGCCGTTAAACCTCTAGGTTCCCCCTAGAGGACGAGTTTTGTCTCGTGAGGGTTTTCAGCGGATTGCACCCACAAAATCCATAAAGAAAGGGAAATAAAGAGTTAGTATTTTCGAAAAGTATTTTGAAAGAGAAAATATTTGAAATATGATTGTAAGATCTAAGCAATCTATAAGTTATAGGAAAACCGAATTTTTCATTCCTAAACTTAGTCTCTATTCAAAAATTTGTTATCAATCAAAGTAAGGAGTCAAATTGTACTTCTCATCTAGTCTCTTACTTTACCCTGAGTCGTATGCACCATCGTGACTGTGAAGTTTACTAAGGGTTCATTAACTCTAACTCTTATGCCTTATTTATTTATATATACTTTTTTTTTTTTTGTGGTATTATTCCTTAGTTCTATTAGGCTTTCTAATCTGCCCATGTAACAAGCCTTTAATCGATGACTCCCAAACCAGACGGTCTTAGGGCACCAGGTGAGAAGACACCCCTAGGACTTAAGGACTCGAGCAAACAAGGCCACAAAACTAAGGATTTTATTATATGAATCCCTTTTAGGCGTGAATACTTATGCTTTATTAGGCACAAATACCCAGCTTAATCAGAGGATCTAATCATCTTTCGCGTAAATACTAAGGCTTGCTTAGGCCAAAGCACCTAGCTAATCGATAATTAGATTTATTCATTTTTTTTCTTTTTTTTTTTTTCTTTCAAACTTATCTAATTATCTTTAGCATAAATACTAAGGCTTGCTTAGGCCAAAGCACCTAGCTAATCGATAATTAGACTTATTCATATATTTATATATATATATATATATATATATATATATATATATATATATATATATATATATATTTTATAAGGCATAAGAATCTTTGTTTTTGAACCCTAAGTGTGTAAGTGTATGAAGTGTGCATATTTCATCAAGGTAAAGATCAAGACTAAATTACTTTGACAAATTATCTTCCTAACCCTAAAAATCAAACAAATAATCTTATTTTGACCAAGTATAAGAAATCCTAATTTGGATTTTCCTATTCCTTAAAATTAACTTAATTTCTTACAAAAATAAGTCAAAATATTTTTTCTATTTTTCAAAAAGTTTTTAAAAGTAAAGAAAAATGTTAATTTTTTTTTTAAAAAATTTTTTTTTTTAAAGAAAAAGAAAAGTTATGTTAGACCCTCCCCCACACCTATCTCATGCATTGTCCTCAATGTATGAATTAATGCATAGATGCATGAAAAAGACGAAAGGGAAGGAAAATGTTACCTTAAGGTGGTGGTTCCGGTGGTGGTCTGATTGGTCCACGAAACATGGCCCAATCCACTTTTCTTGGGTCTCGAAGGAACCCACCAGCACTATCTTTAATATGACCCACTAAAAAGATAAATCCATTAAGAATTTTTATTAAAAATTTAACCCCATCTAATTTCCAAATTCCATAATTGATTTCGGAGTCAAATTTGTCAACCACCTCGTCCCAGAATAGAGTATGAAATGATAGAACAGTTGACTTGGACTCAGGAAGGACAGGAACTAATACCGACTCAGGAAGGTGACTTAAGTCAAGTAAAGGTTCAGGAGTCGAAATAGGTTCAGAAATTGGGTCCAAGTCAAGAAATTGAAACTCCAGTCCACATGTATTTTCCAACAATGGGATGTGACCTAATATGGGTGATTCCAGTTCAGGAATAATAGGTGGGGGAATCAAAACTGACTCTAGAATATTATTCAAGTTTGGTAATAAAACAGGAGTCAATATTGATTCAAAAAGTTGAACTGGATCACATATGTGAGAATCTAGGTCACATATCTCATTGAGTTCAATATCAAAAATTGGAGAACTTGCCAATTTATCCATGGGATTTTCAAAATTGTAAAGTTGGTCAAGTTCAACATGATCCTCAAAGATGGGTGATTCAATTTCTTTATGAATTGGTACAGGATCCAATGTTGACTCCGGGAAAAGATTAAAGTCAGGTGAAGATACCGGAGTCATAATCGAATCAGGAAATAGAATTGAATCACTAAGTTGGGGTTCAGGATCATAATCATTTTCAAGTTCTATTTCAGGAAAAGGAAAACTAGCCAAACTATCAATATCATTTGGAGTTTGGGTAAGTTCACATGGTTGTGCTGAAATGGAATCTTGATTTCCAAAATTACATGACTCTTCTGCTTTAACAGAATGGTAAGTGACATCAGGACGGTGGGAACGTAGAGATTCGACCATCAAATCTATGTCACGATTTCTAGCATTTTGAGCATGAGTCATGGCTTCTAGCATCTTTTCATAATTGATGGGTTCATTGTCTTGTTGAAAAGATGAAGAGTTGTTTTGGAAGTGATAATGAAATTGTGAGTCCATCAGATTTTGTGATTGTTGTTTGGACTCACGCATACTCCGTTCCAAAATTGATGGTTTTCTATTTTGGACTGGTGGAACTGAGTATGACTCTTGAAAATATTGTGGACTAGGTGGAGAAGGAGGACAAGTTGGTTGATAATTATGCTCGGGGGAGGTGAATCCCCACTGACTCGGTGAAGAGTTGAAATCATTATGGAAATTATAGTTATTAGATGGGGGGTATGGGTCATATTGATTCGGATAAGACCAATCTGGCACACTAGGTTTGTTAAAGTCATGATATGCTGGGTTGGTAATATCCGAAAAAGAGTTTGATGTGTAATATGGATTATTATTATAGTTGAAAAAATTATTATTATAGTCCATATCACACAATAGAATACAAACAAAGAAAAACAAACAAATAAACAAACAAAAAGAAAAAATTCTAGCCTAGGTTAGGGTAGACTTAGGACCTAGACGACTCCTAACTGGTTAGACTGTCCACGGGAGGTCTAATGTAGACTTTAACCACAAGCTAATCAGCCAGGTCAGGGCAAGGTTGGTGGGAGGTTTTCCGTCAAAGACGTTCCTTAATTAAATAACCACCAACCTTCGGGCTTTCGGCCCTCAATCCCTTTCCTAGACACTGATTTTGCAGGAGTTAGATTCCAACATTTTTCCCCTTAGGATAATCTCCTAATTGAGTCCGAGATGTCCCTAGGGCCAACGTCTACTCAATTTTAGTTAGGCTTGGGTTAGTGAGTGCTTGGAATATGATTTTTGGGCTAAGGAAGGGTGATTAAATCCCCACCTTATCTTGTTATGGGTTAGTGCCCTTAAGATGATTTTGTGCAAGGTGTGCAAGATAAAGAAAGTGACATTCAAAAGCAAATATCACCCAAGAATGTTTCCTATGCTATATGCTATGCTTACATACCTTGTCTCCAGCACTCTTCAACAGTAAAAAAAAATAAATGAATTGAAAAGAACGCGTGCCTAAAATGCAAACGTCTAATCAATTTTTAACTTTTGCAACAAACTTTTTACTGTTGATTATTAGCAGGTTTTTGTGATGGCATATAAGAAATAAATAATTGCAGAAAACTATAATTTGCAAAGCTAGCAGCCCTGCAAAAATCTGTTAGTAGTCAACTCGTCCTTGCCGCGGATCCGCGGCTTTTGCCGTGGAAATGCGGCAATTCAGAGGGCCCTTGGTCTCTGCTTTCTATAGCAAAGGCCCAAGGCCACTTATATGTTACTGCAACCTTAAATTTTAGCTTTGCTTGCCCTGAACCTGCAACAGAGAAGAAAATTCGTTTAGTTCTAAAAAAAATTCAGATTTCAAAAAAAAAAAAAAAAATTTCAGATTTCAATAAAAAAACATGTTACCCTCCCCGGCAACGGCGCCAAAATTTGATTGAGGCTAAACCTGCACAAAAAATACGAGATTATAGAACTTAAGAAAGGAATGTGCAAGTGCTCAATTCTTCCGCTATAGCAAGTGGCTATGCGGGTCGTGATCCACAAGGAGGGTTTGCGATGGAAGCTTTACAGGTTTTTTTTTTATTGAAATCGTTAAGAAAACAAAACGATAGTTCTTCTCTGTTTTTAAGTTAACAAAAAGAAAAAGAAAGTTATGTTAAAGTTAAGAAGAAAGCGAGAGATGAAGAAGGTGGACAAATCAGAAAACAAGAAAACGACTATGTACAATGAAGTGGAAAGAAGAATGAAAACGATTTGAAAGAAGTGGTTGGTGATCTAAACTAAGAAAGAAAAGAAAAGAAGTAAAGAAAAGTAAAGAGATACTTACCGAGGTTGAGTGATGACTTACTTGGAAACCTTTTTGCAAGTTCTACCTTTTTGCTTCGGAGGCGTTCAACGCATAGATCATAAGCTCGAGCTCGGTCCCCGTGCACATTATATCGTCAAGCATATGAAGTACGAAGTGATGCGAGCTTGGAAGAGGAGAACGTCTTCATGAACTATCGCTGGCTCTCACGTAGCTTAGTTCTACTTGCTTTGGAATTCACTTGTACACTCAATCAAACACAACCAAGGTAAAGTAGAAGGAGGAAGAGGAAAGCAAAACAAAACGGAAAGTAAAGATACAAACATAAACAAGTGTTACCTTTATTGCTTACTGAAACCATGAAAGAAAGGAGGAGGATACATCGTCGGTGTCACTCTCAACTTCAGCCTCTCTCTCTTACTTACATGAATCTTCTTCTACCCTAAGTTACATCCAAATTACATAACAAGAAAAGAAAAACCTAAACTACAAAGAATTAAAACTAGGCTAAATCCTAATCTGCCTTGACGTCCATTTTCAGTGCACAATATAGCCTTTTATAGGCATAAACCCAACCACCAAGATCCCGGGGAGATCGGGGGAGCAAACGCTCCCCGTAACTCCCCAAGATTGCCGCGGAAACGCGGCTTTTGCCGCGTTTCCGCGGCAAGGGTGTGGCCAAGTGGCCACACCCTGTTGGTGGGTCTGTCCGGGGTCTTCTTCTGACTTTATCCTGTGTTAGTTTTATCGTTGGAGCTCCGGATTCTGACGAAATGGCCTTGGATTTCATGGCTTTAACCGATCGATTCTGAGAGGATTCTTCTCAACCGGTTTCAACCTCTTGATTTTGCCCTGATTTTATGTGTGCGAATTAACTCTGATTTAATTTAGAATTCTGGTGGGCTTTTGGGCTCATTTCTCTTCATCTCCTTAAGGATTGGGCCTGCAAATAAATCAAACAATTAATTAGGACAATGCAGGCTTTTATTCTAAAATAAGTATGGAAATATGACATTAAATATGCAACAATAGTGACCAATCACACCTCTTCGGATTCCGACTCCGAGTCATCCCATGTAGCGGCCAAGGCTTTCTTCTTCTTCCCGTGCTTGGAGGTGGTTGCTTGGAGAGCGGGGCAATCGGCAATTAGGTGACCGATCTTCTTGCAATGAAAGCAAGGACCGGGTTCTTCTCTTTTCTTCTCGTACCTTCCTTGAGGCTTCCCCCTTCGGAAGTTACTTTGCCGTCCCTTCTTGTAAAACATCTTGCCCACCTTCCGGATGAGCATGGCGAAATCCTCATCGCAATCTTCAGATGAGTCGTCTTCCTCAATGGTAGTAGGAGTGGCTTTGAAGGCAATCGTCTTCTTCTTTGGTGCCTCCTTCTCTTCTCTAACTTTCATCTCCATCTCATGCGTCTTGAGATTTCCGATGAAGCCGGAGAAGTCCATCTCCTCTTTGTCGTTGAGCTCCTTGAGTGTGGTCGCCTTGACTTCCCAAGCTTTGGGAAGAGCTCTAATCACCTTCCTTATCTTTTGATCATTATCAATCTTGTCGCCTAAGGAAGAAAGAGCATTAGTTATTTTTGTAAAACGGGTGAGCATATCATCAATGCTCTCATTTTCAAACATGTAAAAGTTCTCATATTGAGAACGTAGCAAGTCAACTTTGGCTCTCTTGACTTGAGACGTTCCCTCATGAGTCACAATGAGTATGTTCCAAACCTCAAATGCGGATTTACAATTAATTATGCGTGCAAGGTCATCCTCATTTAATGCTTGGGTTAATGCATATTGTGCCCTAGCATTAGCCTCATAGTCTTTGGAAGTATCCTCGGACCATGTGCTCTCATCACTAGTGGGTTCAATGAAATCTTTGGTTATAGCCCTAGCTACCCTAACTCCTAGGGATTTAAGGAAGAGATTCATTTTCACCTTCCAAATGGGGAAGTTTAAACCATCAAACTTGGGTGGGGATTTAATGCTAGAGAAGTCCATGGATGCCATGAATGCACAAGCAAATATAAATGCAACAAAAATGTATATAGCCAAATATGGATCTCCCTAAGGTGGTTAGACCTAAGTTGTAGGGTTAGGCTCTGATACCAATTGAAATCACCTAGAGGGGGGGGGGGGTGAATAGGTGATGGCTATATGAATTATGGCAATAATGCGGAATTTAAAATTTAACACACAAGTAGCACAAATATAGACTTGCAATAAATAAAACAATAAATGTGCAAGAATTAAAAGGAGTAGAGTTGAGAGAAAATTCGAGCAAACGCAAACGCAAGGATGTGTTTCCGAGGTTCGAGCCACGCTCTACGTCCCCGCCTTCACACTTGAAGGATTTGCACTACTATCGTTGATCCCACCGGATCGCCAATACAAGGACACACTTGTCCCTACACTTGTGATGCCGCAACACCACCCGAAGCTCACTAGCTCCCTTGAGGCCGATGCCTCTACAACTTCACTCAATAAGAAAGGTGATCACACTTGATCAAAATAGCTCACTTGCACAATCCTAGAGCCAATGATATAGATGTAGAACTTGGGATTGTGGTGTGCAAAAACTAGAGAGAAGGTAGAGGAATAGGCTACAAGTTGGGTGTTGGGAATTTAGGCTTTGAAAAAATCTTTTGTAAAAGAAAGGCTTTGAAATTCTTTGTAAAGCTCTTGTGAAAATCTTTTGGAATTCTTTTGCAATAGTTAGTTTATCAATATGAGGTGACCCTCTATTTATAGGGGTCAAAAACAGCCTCACAAAATCGTTGGTATCAAATCCCAAAAGAGAATCAGCCAGAAAAAATAGCTGTTGGATCTGTCAGAACTTTTGACAGAGTCCGGTCGACCGGGTCGGTCGACCGCCAACGGTCAAAAATCCGACCGTTGGGACTGGCGGTCGACCGGGTCGGTCGACCGAAAAATCCTGTGAACACGAAATTGCCTCGGTCGACCGGACCGGTCGACTGATATAGACATGCACAGTTTGTGCACATCGGTCGACCGGGTCGGTCGACCGGATACTGTGAGTTCTGAAATATCAGAACTTCCAGAACCAGAATTTTTGGGTTTTGGGTTTTTGGTCTTGGGTTAAATTTTGGAACTTATAAAAACATAGAGTATGAGCATATGTCATACTTCTATCATGTTAAAACAGTTTGATAAAAATCCTTTGATAAAAACTTGTTTTTCCATAAAAGTGTTTTTCCAAAAACTATTGTCTTTAAAAAAAGTTTATTTCCAAACATGTTCACTTTAAATCTAAGTTAGAAAATGGAAATTGAAAATCTTTTTGAAGTCATGAACCTAACTAAAAAGGGGTGTGTGTGTGATAATCCCATAGCTCTACTTCTAATATCTAGCTTTGACAAAATATTTAAAAAAGAAAATAAAAATACAAATCTTGTTTTCTTCATAGTCTATGCTAGTTCTTTTTCTTCGTAGTCTTGACTCGTTCTTTTCTTCAATATCTTATTTCCGAAGCTTCCTATTGTGCTTTAGCTTGGAATGTAAATTCTTGGGCGAACTCCAAACGTGTGAGTCTTCAAGTGGAGTCGTCAAAACCTGTTCTTGACCTGAAATACTTCTAAACAAAATTATTAAATACATAACTAAATATGTTTTGTTATCATCAAAATAACTGGGATAATGGCCTTTGGGCCAACACTTGCTACAACGGATTCGAATTGAGCACTTGCACACCTTTAATTCTCAATCTAAACTTCATTATTTTGTGTGCAGGTGAATCTCAATCAAAAAATTGGCGCCGTTGCCGAGCATGATGCACCTATCGACTATGAAAGGATGCTTGCAGCCATGACTCAGGCTAGATTAGCCCGTGATCGTGACATAGATCTGATGGTTCAATATTTACGTTCTCACAGTTCGGCCATTTCCAATATCATTGAACACTCTCGTAGAGCCGACGAACCAAGTTGCTTTGGACAACAAGATTCTATTTCAGTGCCATCATTTGAACTTGCCGAAACTCCAATTCTTGATAATATGGTAAGTTTCTCCTTTCCTGAAATAGAACTTGAGCATGAATATGATCATGATCTTCCACTCGATGATTCAATTTTATTTCCTGATTCAATAATGACTCCGGTGTCTCCACCTGATTTCACTTTTCCCGAGTCAACATTAGATCCTATTCCAATTCATAATGAAATTGAATCACCCATTTTAGATGATCATATTGAACTTGACCATTGTGCAACTTTGAAAATCCTATGGATAAATTGGCAAGTTCTTTTTATTACATTGAACCCAATGAGATATGCGACCTAGATTCTCACAATCTCTTTACTTCTGAAACTGATTGTACAATTCTGACGGAAGATGTTGACCTTAGTTTTGAAGAATTGTATGGCGATGAGCTAGAATTCCTTAATATTGGAAGTAAAGAGATATTACCCATATTAGGTCACATTCCATTGTGGGAAGAAGATTGTGGACTTGAGTTTCAATTTCTTGACTTGGACTCAATTCTTGAACCTAGCCCGACTCCTGAGCCCTTACTTGATTTGAGCTTCTTCCCTGAGTCGGTATTCGTTCCCGCACCAATAATGTCCAAGTCAATAATTCCATCTTTTCATACTCCATTTTAGGACAAGGAGGTTGAGACAATTAACTCTGAAATTTATTATGAAATTTGGAAATTTGATGGGGTGGAAATACTAAAAATTGATTATACATATATTTTAGTGGGTTATGTAAGGAAAGTTTCTGGTGGGTTCCACCAAATTATCTGTTATCTTGATTGGGCCGCATTTCGTGGACCAATTAGACCACCTCCGGAACCACCACCCTAAGGTAACTTCCGCCTTCTCTTGTTCTGTTTCATGCATATATGCATTCATTCATACATTGAGGACAATGCATGAGATAAGTGTGGGGGTGGGCTTTACTAACATACTAACATAGGTAAAAACTAACAAAAATTTGCTTAAAAAAAAAATTGTTATAAAAAGGAAGTATTTTGACTTATTTTTTGAAAGAAATCTAAGTTAGTTTTAAGGATTAGAAAAATCATGATTAGGATTTCTAAAAACTTGGTCAAAATAAATAAATTGTTTAAATTTTAGGTATAGGAGAGAAATTGAATAAATAATTAGTCTTGATTTTTACCTTAATGAAATGTGCATACCTAATGCATATCTAGGATTCTAAGACAAAGACCTTTGTGCCTCATACATATAAAAAAAAAAAAGAGAAAATCACCAATTAAGCTGGATACATGTGCCTCAAGAAGCATAAGTATTCACGCCTAAAGGTGAATGCAAAAAATATAAAAAATAATAAAACCTTAGTTTCGTGGCCTAATTCACTCGAATTTGAGTCCGCGGGGTTTTTCTCACCTGGTGCCCTAAAGCCGACCGATTTGGGAGTCATCGACTTTAAGTTCGCTACATGGGTGGATTAGAAAGCCTAAACTAAGAAAAATTACTTATATGTATTAACACATCTAATAATCAATAGTTAGGTATTAGGGCCTCAAGAAGCCTTGATACTTACACGAAAGAAAATTAGATGAGTTATACATATCAAAAAATAATAATATCAATTTGTTGACTGAGATTTCTACCTGCACACAAAATGTAGTATTTTAGTTTTAAGAATAGGATGTGCAAGTTCTCAATTCTAATCCGCTGTAGCAAGGCTATGCGGGTCGTGATCCTCAGGGAGGGACTGCGATGGAAGCGTTAAGCAAGTTTCTCTAAAGTTTTTATTTTTATTAGTTAAATTAGAAAGGAAGTGGTATTTACAGTGGGCAAATAAAGAATTAGGAGAAGTTGTGATTAATCTACAAAAAGAAAAGAAAAGAAAAGAAAAGAGAGAAATACTTACTTTATTTTGGTGGAGGAAAAACGTGAAAACCTTACATGTTCTACCTTGCTTAGGAGACGATCAACGCATAGATCATAAACTCGAGCCCGGTCCTTGTGCACATTATATCGTCAAGCATATCAAGAACGAAGTGATGCGAAGCTTGGAAGTGGAGAACGTTTTCATGAACTATCGTTGGTTCTCACGTAGTTTAGTTATACTTGCTTGGAGTTCACTTGCATGTTCTTCAACAACCACAGAGATGAAAGAGAAAAAAGAATAGAAAACAAAAATAAAAGCAAAACATAAGAATAATAAACAAAATAAAAGAATACCTTTATTGATCAGTACAATGGCAGAGACGAGGAAGGTACATCGGTGTCACGCTCAATATAAGCCTCTCTCTCTTGAAAATAAAAAGAAAAGAAAATCTAACCTAGAAGAAGAAAAACCTAAACCCTAGCTTTTGGCCCTTTGCTGGACGCTGGATACTCTGTACGTTGCACTGCAGGGGGTATTTATAGGTGCAGAAGGCCGAAGAGTCCTGGATAAACCTGCCCACAAAAATTGAAAACTGATCTCATCTAAATTGCCGCAAAATCCTGGTTTTTGCCGCAATTTTGCGGCAAAACTGGCTCTTCTGGCCACGCGCTTTGGTGCGTGGCCTCTCCTATCCGTTCATCTGGGCGTTTGCTTCTGGAAGTGTGATCCTGGCTCTTCATCTTGGGATTTCGAGATAACTTAGAAATCAAGTTACCTAGATCTTGAATTCTCCCAATCTCTTTTAAACGAATTTCCTTATCTCTGCATCTTATCTTTGTCTTTCATCCTCATCTGCAAGTGTTTAGGGTTGGGTAGAATTCTATCCTTCCCTCATCTTTAATAATTGCAACTTTAGCCCTTGTGTATTTGCACTTTGACAATTGATATTTGCACTTTTGCACTTGGGCTTTAAATGTGGGCTTTTGGGCTCTTTTAGGCTTTAATTCTTTCTTTTTATTATTTCGAGGCCTGCACATAATAAATCACAAAATATTAATAAATGTGCAGAATTAAATGAATAAATATGAAAATGTGATGGTAAATGTTATGATAAAAATGCACTTTTCACTACCAATCACTAAGCTTGAATATCTCCCCTCTCTTGTAAGAGGATTATGATCCGCTGTAATTTCTTTACTATCAAATAAAGAATTTACTCCTCGATCTTCAATTTTTCCTACCAAACAGCTAGCACGTGTTGATTCAAGAGCTCGCGCTTCAAGATTGCATCAAGTACTCAAGAGGAGTCTAACTCATTGGATAAGGTTTGGACCAAGTCAAGAAGGAGAAGAAGACCTTTAAGAGAAGATTTCAAAGAAGACTTGTGTCAAGTTTGTAAGTGTTAAGATTTTGTTTTTAAGATAAAATGTAAAGGATAGAATAGTTGGTGGATTGCTCAAGTTTCATATACACTCATACACAAGATTTATATGTGTTTTCATAAAGAGTTTTCGTTTTGGAAAATACTGGTTTGATTTCTAAGCTTCAAAATATACATGTGTTTTATCAAAACTTATTGAGAGCTTATTGTCCAAAACATAGATATTTTATCATATATGTGTAGTGGATCATATCCATACACACTGAGCTTCAAAAGTGTTTAGAATATTTTATTTTTGTATTTGAAAAAGTTTTGAAAAAATCATTTTAAAAAAATACAGATTTCTGTTTATGCCAAAATTTCTATATTACAAAATAGTTCAAAATGTTTGTAACATGTTTTGATTTTCACTCAAACATGTTTGTATATCAAAGTATATCAATGAACTTATTTTTGTAGAATATGATAATTTATGGGAATTTATTGAAGGTAAAAAGACCTTATTTTAAATCCCTAAAAATGTTGGACTGGCCTTCTGCCGGTCGACCGGACAGTCAACCGGCCCAGAAGTCGGTCGACCGTTCCGACCGATGTGCACAAACGTGCACAGCAAGGGCCGGTCGACAGCATGATCGACCGACAGAGAGTCTTTGCTCTTTATAAATGGCCTCGGTAGACCGGGCGGTCGATCGCTAGGTCATTTGCCAGTTTATGGTCGACCGCTTTTCCCAATGGTCGGAAATTCGACCGTTGGCGGTCGACTGACAGCAGGCAGACCTGCTGAGTTGGCTTCCAACGGCCATAATTTGGGAGCCTATAAATGGGGCTTTCCTTGGACTGTTTTTCAAAAGATTTGAAGAGAGTTTTTGGGCTAGCTTTTCCTACTTATCTTAGTGATTTTTTCTACATGTTTTAGAGCCAATATTTTCAAATCAAAAGGAGAGTTTATAAAGAGTTTTTCAAAAGAGATTTCTTGAGTTTTTCACAACCAAATCAATCCTAGTTTTCTCATACACACTTGAGCTATCTATTGCTATATCAATCCTATAGGGATCTTTCTTGTGAGAGTGTTTTAGGTGATCAAAGTGTTATGATCACCAAAGTGTTCTACTCTGTATTTGAGGAAGCGGACTTGCGGGTTCGCGTTGTTTTGAGTTCTTATGGGAGCTCGGTGTAGAGGTGCGGCCTCGGCAAGCTAGTGTGCTTGCGTGTGTAGTTCTTGTGGGAACAAGAGAGGGACTAGTGAGTCTAAGGAGTTCTAGTGTGAACTTGTTTTAGGTGTTGCGACACCGAGTGATCTGGTGGGATCGATTCTAGTGAAAATCCTGTAAGTACACCTAGAGGGGTGAATAGGTGTACGGCTAATCTAATGAACAAAATGCAAAAATTAAAACTTAGATTTGCAACATACTTAATGTAACCAACGAGTGTAGCCGAATTCCCGGTGAAGGGTTCTGAACTAACTCCTCTTGATTCCTCTGAATAAGAGTTGAGGTGCTATATGAAGCTCTCGTGGTTAGACACAAGTGAGGCACACACAAACAACACAAGCATATATATGATATGGCAATATGATGCAATGCTCAAATTAATAGAGAGAGTTAGAGTCAATGGATCAACCGCAAACAACGAGATTTGTTTCGAGGTTCGAACACCCAGCTCTACGTCCCCGCCTTCACACAGAAGGATTTCCACTAACTTGTTCACACAGGACTCCCACACAGGGAACCTCCACTGAGGATTTTGGGAAATACAACCGGGAGTACACAACTCCTCTCTCAATTATAAACACAACCTCTGCACTTAGAGGTTAGGCACAAAGCCACCACAAATCAATCACCTCACACTGAAGGATGGGCACAAAGCCAAACAACCAGTCAACCTCTCACTAGAGGGATAGGGCATAAAGCCACCACTCTAAAATCAACCTCTACACAAGAGGGATATCACAAATTAGGAGGGTTTACAACTTGGTGATCAAAAGACCATAAGCCAATTCTTTCTCACAAAACAAAGATCCTATAGAGAGGATAGAATGATAAGCTCAAGTGTGAGAAAAATCAAAGGAATAGAAAATAAATACTCAAAGAAAATCCTTGGGAAAAACTAGAAATAAGGATGAAGAAGATGAACCAAAAACACTTTCCCAAAATTACTTTTCTTTGAATTTTCTAAACCCTAAAAAACACCAAATCAAAAGTAAACTTTGGAGGCCAAAACTTCTTTTTAATTGCTGCAAAAACACTAGTAGAATCAGAAAATAAGCTCTCCAAAAACTTATTAAAAACAGTCAAGAGAAAACCCATTTATATAGCCATTTGAAAAACTATCCGTTGGCAGCCAATTATGGTCAGAATTGACCGGCCGGTCGACCGGCCAACGGTCAAAATTTGACCGTTGCCAACCTCCGGTCGACCGCCCGGTCGACCGTCCTTACCCGAGAGTAAGGAGACTTCAGTCGGTCGACCGCACGGTCGACCAACCAAACCAAATGGCCTTCATGCACTTCTTGTGCACATCCGGTCAACTGTTCCAGCCGACTGCTCCTGGTCCGGTCGACCGGTCGTCGACCGCCAGAGCCTAGCAGACTGAATTATAGGATTTGAAAACTGTGTTTTTATTATCCTATTAAATCCCATAAAAACTCTAAAAATTCACAAAAATAGTATCAGTATAATACTTTGATATACAAACATGTGTGAGAAATTTCAACACATATTTCAAACTATTTGAACCATTTTTGTGTTATGCAAATTTTGCCGAAAATCAAAAACCGTATTTTCTAAAACTTAGATTTTTGAAATGGAAAATCGTTTTGTCCAAAACTCATCCAAATACAAAAACATGATACTTAAACAACTTGAAGCATGTTGTATATGGATATAATCCAATATACATATAAAGATATATATCAATATTTTTGACTTAAAAATCAAGATCTGTTAAACTAAAAACCGAAAACCAAAACCAAAACATGAAACGTATGTGTGTTGTGAACTTGAGCATATCACACTATCTAATCTTTAACAAATGGATCTAAACTATAAACTAAACACTGTACCAAAGTCTTCTTGTTGAGCGCCGTCTCCAAGTCGACTCGATCCGTACGTGATCCACCGAGCTTAACTCCAACGAGTGCTAGATATGAACTTTGACGCTCGGGCTCTTGAATCACCATGTGAAAGCTCCAAAACACCTTTATTGAAGCTAATCACCTACTAATATCTTGGTTAAGTATCTGAAACTAAACATCACAAGATTATTAGTAAACTATAATTATATGAGTTAATCATCATCAAAACTAGAGTGGAAGGCCTCCGGGCCAACAATCTCCCACTTTTTGATGATGACAAAACTCATGGAGTTATATATGCATGGATTAAAGTTAAGCTTCAAAGAAGCTCCCCCTTAACTCATGCATAATAATAAACAATAAATATATGCAATGAATACTAAACATGAATGCATCAACATGCATAAAACAATGAACATGCTCCTGATACCAGACTTTTAAAATAAATTCCTTTCCTTTTGAAATAAACATGTTCTTAAATAATTGCTCTTGATACTATTAAAAATTTCAATTTGAAACTTTATCAATAAAAGCAATAAAAGCTCTTGATACCAATTATAAAAACTCTTGATACCAATTGAAAGATAATTAATAAAAGTTCTTGATACCAACAACAAAAATTTTAACAAAAGTTCTTGATATTAATAAACCAAAACAACAAAATGTTCTCTTGATTCCAAAATCAACAAAACATCAAAATATAAAAACAAACTCTCTTGATATCAATATGAAACAAACTTTGATATAAACTTATAAATAAACAATAAAAACATGCATATAAACTCAAATACTTCTCCCACTTTTTGTCAATCATCAACAAAGGGGTCAAAGAAAACAATAAAATAATGTTCTCCCCTTTTTGTCTTAAACAAAAAATATCAATAAGGGGGTAAAAGCAAGTTAAGACTTTATGATACCAATTGAAAAAATATATATATCAATTTAGTGCATCATGATATCAATAAAGCATACCACTTGAAAGTACATAAAAGAAATATTTTAAACATAAATTTAAATACCAATTGTAAGTAAATAAATCATTTTTTAACATAAAGTGTGGGAGTAAAATACCAAAGATAAACAAAACCAATTAAAAGTGAAATATGAATTTTCTCTCCCTTTATGAAATACCAAACAAAATGATGCATAAGCTTGTATAAGATACCAATTGAAACATAATCAATTAAAATATAATAGTCATTTAGGAAATCAAGTTTAGCATAACCAAAATTTGTGCTCAAGATATAGAAATATAGTAAGCACAAATAAAGCATATATATGTATGAAAAATTGAATACAAATCAAGATTGATACTATTTGAAGTGTAAGCATATATATATAAAAACATATATGAGTATACAAAAGAACGTCAATAGTGATACCAAGTGAAAAGATCCAATGATACCAATTGAAAACATAATAAGATCAAGTGTATAACTCATATTTTCTACCACCCATTTCATGCACATGTTTAAAAGAATTTTCAATAATAAGCATATAAGACATGGTCACCCAACCAACCGCCCTTGAATGGGTAGGGGTTTTCAAAAATAAGTTTGAGAATATTTTAATACATTTGAAAACTCTACCATATAAAGAATACAAACTACTTATATGAAAAATTTGTAAACTAGTACGAAATCCTTCAAGTAAGGAATAAAACAAAAATATATTCTATAAAACATGAAAATCATCAAAACTAGAATCCTTCAAGGTATATGTATGTCATGTACAAACTAAAGTAAATATAGATGAGTCCACAAAAGTATATGCATGAAGGCAAGTGGCTCAAGGATGTATATGTATAGCTATTAATTTGGACAAACTAGACATATACATGAAGTTAAATATAAACATGAAAAACATGTACAAAATGGGAATACAAGTCAAAATGTATGAATCATCAAAACTAGACTGTACTAGTACATCTAATGAAGATAAATGAGCTTTCAAGTACAAACATATAATGATCTATTTGTGGCTCACTAGTTGTACAAGTATATATCCTAGTTTTAATGAAAACTAACATCTAAACATGTAGGCTAAACATGAAGCATAGAAAACAAAACTAAAACTCATAAACATACATATGATCATTATGTACATACACATGCATAGATCTAGAACATACACATTAGTTAAAATAAATGTGAGAACACAAGGGTATAAATCCATATTAAATATGGGTGTCTCAAATAACTAATCATGTATATCACTAATCTAAATATCATGACATATAACATACTAATCATGAAACATCATAACATGCTAAAACCAAAGATATGAAAAGCATATAAACAATAAATGAGGAGTAAGAGATCGTTACCAAAACCATGAGGGCAACTCTCCATATCTTCAAACCATGGTGGTCCTTCCACCAAAACTCCCTTGAAAGTGATGCATCCAAATTGTCCTCTTTAAGCTCGAAACGCATCCACCTCAAGGCACCATCGCTCTCACGTCATGCGAGAGCTCACACCTATATCAAATACAATAGGGGTGGTCTTTGGTACCCACACTCTTTTGGGTCCATGGAGGTTAGCTCCTTTCCTAACCCAAACAAATTTAGTTGCTAAATTTGAATCATGTACCTTATCATAGCAAAATTTAGCAAGGTGGCCCTTACGTTCACAATGTGTACAAGTGTACACATGAGCATACATCGTGTTATGGGTGTGATCATGAGGAGCATGTGTATGCCGTTGATGGTGTGCATGCATAGAAAGAACTTGTTTCTTTCGAAACATAGATTCCAATCGTGAGTGGTTCAAAGCACAATGGCTCAAAGTGGAGCTCAAACAATCCACACTCTTCTTAAGCATAGATATATCATTTTCAATTTTGAAGAGGTGCATGCAATATATAAGCTAGGTGAAGGTACACTAGCATGGCAAACAAGTGTAGACAAATCATATTTCAAAGAAACATTTTTATTTGAAACAATTTTTAATTCCTTTGAAATAGAAGCAATTTTTATTTTCAAGGAATCATTCTCTTTTAAAACAAAATCAAGTTTTGAAGATAAAGCCTCATTTTTCTTTAAAATATTTTCACAATCATTTTTACTTTTCAAAATTTTGTTTTCATTTAAGACAAGATCTAGTTGGGATTTAAGTGAGTCACGTTCACTTGAAATCTCATCCCTTTCTTGCAAAGCAATCTCAAGTCTAGAGGATAAATTTTTATTTTCTTCTTTCAAAACAAAACTATCCTTTTTCAAAAGTTTGTATTTAGAAATCAAATTTCACAATTTTGGGCAAGTTTCTCATTTAAGGCTTGTGCATCCATACAATCATTGCAATGAGAACTAGTGCTAACATCTAGTTGAGTGTCCGAATGTACCTCAAGGGAGTCATTCCCTTGGACCATGAAGCAACGTTCGTCAGACTCGTTTCGACTAGATCTCCTCTTCTTATTTATAAGCGTTGGTAGCTCGGTAGATGTCAAAATGTTCCACACTGCAAAAGCAGAATCATAGTGAGAAAACACATGTAAATATTGTTTATCAAGGGATGCTCTAAGTGCCTTAAGTGCTTGTGCATTAGCCTCTATATACTTGCTATCACTAAGGTAAGATTCCTTGGTAATGGCAAGGTAAACTTTATAACCTAGGGCTTTCAAATGACAACTCATCTTAACCTTCCATATATCAAGCTAGAGATATCAAACATGGGAGGGCTATCCATGAGTGCAAACTATATGTGTGCAAATGCAAATGTAAATGATAGATTAGCAAACCAAGATCACACTCCTAGGTGATTAAACCTAATATCAGGAGCGTAGGCTCCGATACCAATTGTAAGTACACCTAGAGGGGGGTGAATAGGTATACGGCTAATCTAATGAACAAAATGCGAAAATTAAAACTTAGATTTGCAACACACTTAATGTAACCAATGAGTGTATCCGAATTCCCGGTGAAGGGCTCTGAACTAACTCATCTGGATTTCTCTGAACAAGAGTTGAGGTGCTATATGAAGCTCTCGTGGTTAGACACAAGTGAGGCACACACAAATACCACAAGCATATATATGATATGGCAATATGATGCAATGCTCAAATTAATAGAGAGAGTTAGAGTCAATGGATCAAGCGCAAACACCGAGATTTGTTTCGAGGTTCAAGCACCCAGCTCTACGTCCCCTCCTTCACACAGAAGGATTTCCACTAACTTGTCCACACAGGACTCCCACACAGGGAACCTCCACTGAGGATTTTGGGCAATACAACTGGGAGTACACAACTCCTCTCTCAATTACAAACACAACCTCTACACTTAGAGGTTAGGCACAAAGCCACCACAAATCAATCACCTCACACTGAGGGATGGGCACAAAGCCAAACAACCAATCAACCTCTCACTAGAGGGATATGGCACAAAGCCACCACTCCAAAATCAACCTCTACACAAGAGGGATATCACAAATTAGGAGGGTTTACAACTTGGTGATCAAAAGACCACAAACCAATTCTTTCTCACAAAACAAAGATCCTATAGAGAAGTGATTGAGGCTAAATCTGCACACAAAATACGGAATTATAGAACTAAAGAAAGGAGATGTGCAAATGCTCAATTCTTCCGCTATAGCAAGTGGCTATGCGGGTCGTGATCCACAAGGAGGGTTTTGCGATAGAAGCGTTTACAGTTTTATTGAAATCGTTATAAAAATAAGCGAAAGTTCTTCTCTGTTTTAAAGTTATAAAAATGAAAAAGAAAGTTATGTTAATAGTTAAAGTTAAGAAGAAAGTGAGAGATAAAGAAGGTGAAAAAATTTAGAAAACGATGAAAAGCGACTATGTACAATGAAGTGGAGAAGAAAGAGTTAGAGGAGGTGGTGATCTATACTAAAGAAGTAAAATAAAAGAAAGAAAGAAAAGTGAAGAAATACTTACCTAGGTTGATTGATGACTTGGAAACCTTTTGCAAGTTCTACCTTTTTGCTTCGGAGGCGTTCAACGCATAAATCAGAAACTCGAGCTCAGTCCCCGTGCACATTATATCGTCAAGCCTAGCAAGAACGAAGTGATGCAGATCTTGGAAGAGGAGAACGTCTTCATGAACTATCGCTGGCTCTCACGTAGCTTAGTTATACTTGCTTTGGAATTCACTTGTAAACTCAACAAATACAACCAAGGTAAAGTAGAAGAGGAAGAGGAAAGCAAACAAATGTAAAGTAAAGCAGAATAGAAAACAAACAAAGCATTTACCTTTATTACTTGCTGAGACAATGAAAGAAAGGAGGAGGGTACATCGGTGTCACTCTCAACGTCAGCCTCTCTCTCTTACTTACATGAATCTTCTTCTACCTTAAGTTTACATACAAGTTACATAAAAGAAAGAAAAACCTAAACTACAAAGAATTAAAACTAGGCTAAATCCTAATCTGCATTGGCGTTCAATTTCAGCACAACAATTGCCCTTTATAGGCCAAAAACCCAACAACCAGAATCCCGGGGAGGTCGGGGGAGCAAACGCTCCCCCTAACTCCCCAAGATTGCCACGGAAACGCGGCCCAAGCCGCGTTTCCGCGGCCAGGGTGTGGCCAGGTGGCCACACCCTGTTGGTGGGTCTCCCCGGTTTCTCCCTCTGACTTTATCTGGAGTTGGTTTTGCAGTTTGGCTCCGAAATTTTGAAGAAATAGCCTTGGATTCTTGGCTTTAACCGATCGATCCTGAGAGGATTCTTCTCAACCGGTTTCAACCTCTTGATTTTGCCCTGATTTAGTGAGTGCGAATTAATTCTGATTTAATTCAGAATTTTGGTGGGCTTTGGGCTCATTTCTCTTCAACTCCTTAAAGATTGGGCCTGCAAATAAATTAAACAATTAATTAGGACAATGCAGGCTTTTATTCTAAAATAAGTATGGAAATATGATACTAAATATGCAATATTAGCGACCAATCACACCCTCATACCTATCTTTTGCTCGTCCTCGAGCAAAACAACTAAACTATACTAAGGATTATTAGACCACTTTCGCAGGTCACGCGATTGCACTGAGCATGTACAACAAGCCGTCTCACGAGACAAAACTCGTCCTCTAGGTTCCCCCTAGAGGACGAGTTTTGTCTCGTGAGGGTTTTCAGCGGATTGCACCCACAAAATCCATAAAGAAAGGGAAATAAAGAGTTAGTATTTTCGAAAAGCATTTTGAAAGAGAAAAATATTTGAAATATGATTGTAAGATCTAAGCAATCTATAAGTTATAGGAAAATCAAATTTTTTATTCCTAAACATAGTCTCTATTCAAAAATTTGTTATCAATCAAAGTAAGGAGTCAAATTGTGCTTCTCATCTAGTCTATTGCTTTATCCTAAGTCATTTGCACCTTGTGAATGTGAAAATTTTGACTAAGGGTTCATTAACTCTAACTTTTATGCCTTATTTATTTTTATATATATACTTTTTTTGTGGTATTATTCCTTAGTTTTATTAGGCTTTCTAATCTGCCCATGTAACGAGCCTTTAATCGATGACTCCCAAACCAGACGGTCTTAGGGCACCAGGTGAGAAGACACCCCTAGGACTTAAGGACTCGAGCAAACAAGGCCACAAAACTAAGGATTTTATTATATGAACCTCTTTTAGGCATGAATACTTATGCTTTATTAGGCACAAATACCCAGCTTAATCAGAGGATTTTTCTTTTCAAACTTATCTAATCATCTTTCGCATAAATACCAAGGCTTGCTTAGGCCAAAGCACCTAGCTAGTCAATAATTAGACTTGTTTTTTTTTTTTTTCAAACTCATCTAATTATCTTTTGCATAAATACTAAGGCTTTCTTAGGCCAAAGCACCTAGCTAATCAATAATTAGATTTGTTTATATATATATTTTTTATAAGGCATAAGAATCTTTGTTTTTGAACCCTAAGTGTGTAAGTGTATGAAGTGTGCATATTTCATCAAGGTAAAGATCAAGACTAAATTACTTTGACAAATGATCTTCCTAACTCTATAAATCAAATAAATAATCTTATTTTGACCAAGTATAAGAAATCCTAATTTGGATTTTCCTATTCCTTAAAATTAACTTAATTTCTTACAAAAATAAGTCAAAATATTGTTTCTATTTTTCAAAAAGCTTTTTAAAAGTAAAGAAAAGTGTTAATTTTTTTTTTAAAGAAAAAGAAAAGTTATGTTAGACCCTCCCCCACACCTATCTCATGCATTGTCCTCAATATATGAATTAATGCATAGATGCATGAAAAAGACGAAAGGGAAGGAAAATGTTACCTTAAGGTGGTGGTTCCGGTGGTGGTCTGATTGGTCCACGAAACGCGGCCCAATCAACTTTTCTTGGGTCTTAGAGGATCCCACCAGCACTATCTTTAATATAACCCATTAAAAAGATATATCCATGAAGGATTTTTATTAAATATTTGACCCCATCTAATTTTCATATTCCATAACTAATTTCGGAGTCAAATTTGTCAACCACCTCGTCTCAGAATGGAGTATGAAATGATAGAACAGTTGACTTGGACTCAGGAAGGACAGGAACTAATACCGACTCAGGAAGGTGACTTAAATCAAGTAAAGGTTCAAGAGTCGAAATTGGTTCAGGAATTGGGTCCAAGTCAAGAAGTTGAAACTCAAGTCCACATGTATTTTCCAACAATGGAATGTGACCTAATATGGGTGATTCCAGTTCAAGAATGATAGGTGGGGGAATCAAAACTGTCTCTAGAATATTATTCAAGTTTGGTAATAAAACAGGAGTCAATATTGATTCAGAAAGTTGAACTGGATCACATATGTGAGAATCTAGGACACATATCTCATTGAGTTCAATATCAAAAAATGGAGAACTTGCCAATTTATCCATGGGTTTTTCAAAATTGTAAAGTTGGTCAAGTTTAACATGATCCTCAAAGATGGGTGATTCAATTTCTTTATAAATTGGTACAGGATCCAATGTTGACTCCGGGAAAAGATTGAAGTCAGGTGAAGATACCGGAGTCATAATCGAATCAGGAAATATAATTGAATCACTAAGTTAGGGTTCAGGATCATAATCATTTTCAAGTTCTATTTCAGTAAAAGGAAAACTAGCCAAACTATCAATATCATTTGGAGTTTGGGTAAGTTCAAATGGTTGTTCTGAAATGGAATCTTGATTTCCAAAACTACATAACTCTTCGGCTCTAACAGAATAGTTAGTGACATCAGGACGGTGGGAACGTAGAGATTCGACCATCATATCTATGTCACGATTACGAGTGTTTTGAGCCTGAGTCATGGCTTCAAGCATCTTTTCATAGTTGATAGGTTCATTGTTTTGATAAAAAGATGAAGAATTGTCTTGGAAGTGGTAGTGAAATTGTGAGTCCATCAGATTTTGGGATTTGTGTTTGGACTCACGCATACTCATTTCCATAATTGATGGTTTCCTATTTTGGACGGGTGGAACTGAGTATGAATCTTGAACATAATGTGGACTAGGTGGAGAAGAAGGACAAGGTGGTTGGAAATTATGCTAGGGGGAGGTGAATCCCCACTGACTCGGTGAAGAGTTGAATTCATTATGGAAATTATAGTTATTAGATGGGGGGTATGGGTCATATTGATTCGGATAAGACCAATTCGGCACACTAGGTTGGTCAAAGTTATGATATGCCGGGTTGGTAATATCCGAAAATGAAGTCGGTGTGTAATATGGATTATTATTGTAATTGAAAAAAATATTATTATAGTCCATATCACACAATAGAATACAAACAAAGAAAAACAAACAAATAAACAAACAAATAAAAGAAAAAATTTCTAACTAGGTTAGGGTAGACCTATGACCTAGACGACTCCTAACTGATTAGACTGTCCACGGGAGGTCTAATGTAGACTTTGACCACAAGCTAATCAGCCAGGTCAGGGCAAGGTTGGTGGGAGGTTTTCCGTCAAAAACGTTCCTTAATTAAATAACCACCAACCTTCGGGCTTTCAGCCCTCAATCCCTTTCCTAGACACTGATTTTGCAGGAGTCTGATTCTAACATTTTTCCCCCTTAGGATAATCTCCTAATTGAGTCCGAGATGTCCCTAGGGCCAACGTCTACTCAATTTTAGTTAGGCTTGGGTTAGTATGTGCTTGGAATGTGATTTTTGGGCTAAGGAAGGGTGATCAAATCCCCACCTTATCTTGTTAATGGGTTAGTGCCCTTAAGATCAATTTGTGCAAGTGTACAAGATATGTAAGATTCACTCAAAGCGATATAAATCAACCAAGAAGTGAGTCCTATGCTAAATGCAATGCATACGTACCTTGCTCCAGCACTCTTCAACAGTAAAAGTAAATGAATTGAAAAGACACGTGCTTAAAATGCAAACGTCTAATCAATTTTTAACTTTTGCAACAAACTTTTTACTGTTGATTATTAGCAGGTTTTTGTGATGGCATATAAGAAATAAATAATTGTAGCAAACTAGAATTTGCAAAGCTAGCAGCCCTGCAAAAATCTGTTAGTAGTCAGCTCTTTATTGCCGCGGATCCGCGGCTTTTGCCGTGGAAACGCGACAATTCAGAGGGCAATGGGTCTCTGCTTTCTAGAGCAGAGGCCCAATACCACTTGTATGTCACTGCAAACTTATTTTCCTGCTTTTTTTGCCCTGTAACCTGTAATAGAGAAGAAAATTCGTTTAGTTCTAAAAAATTTTCAATAAAAATTCAGATTTCAATAAGAACCGTTTTACCCTCCCCGGCAACGGCGCCAAAATTGATTGAGGCTAAACCTGCACACAAAATACGGAATTATAGAACTAAAGAAAGGAGATGTGCAAGTGCTCAATTCTTCCGCTATAGCAAGTGGCTATGCGGGTCGTGATCCACAAGGAGGGTTTTGCGATAGAAGCGTTTACAGTTTTATTGAAATCGTTATAAAAATAAGCGAAAGTTCTTCTCTGTTTTAAAGTTATAAAAATGAAAAAGAAAGTTATGTTAATAGTTAAAGTTAAGAAGAAAGTGAGAGATGAAGAAGGTGGAAAAATTTAGAAAACGATGAAAAGCGACTATGTACAATGAAGTGGAGAAGAAAGAGTTGGAGGAGGTGGTGATCTATACTAAAGAAGTAAAAGAAAAGAAAGAAAGAAAAGTGAAGAAATACTTACCTAGGTTGATTGATGACTTACTTGGAAACCTTTTGCAAGTTCTACCTTTTTACTTCGGAGGCGTTCAACGCATAAATCATAAACTCGAGCTCAGTCCTCGTGCACATTATATCGTCAAGCCTAGCAAGAACGAAGTGATGCGGATCTTGGAAGAGGAGAACGTCTTCATGAACTATCGCTGGCTCTCACGTAGCTTAGTTATACTTGCTTTGGAATTCACTTGTAAACTCAACAAATACAACCAAGGTAAAGTAGAAGAGGAAGAGGAAAGCAAAACAAATGTAAAGTAAAGCAGAATAGAAAACAAACAAAGCATTTACCTTTATTACTTGCTGAGACAATGAAAGAAAGGAGGAGGGTACATCGATGTCACTCTCAACGTCAGCCTCTCTCTCTTACTTACATGAATCTTCTTCTACCCTAAGTTTACATATAAGTTACATAAAAAGAAAGAAAAACCTAAACTACAAAGAATTAAAACTAGGCTAAATCCTAATCTGCATTGGCGTCCAATTTCAGCACAACAATTGCCCTTTTATAGGCCAAAAACCCAACAACCAGAATCCCGGGGAGGTCGAGGGAGCAAACGCTCCCCCTAACACCCCAAGATTGCCGCGGAAACACGGCCCAAGCCGCGTTTTCGCGGCCAGGGTGTGGCCAGGTGGCCACACCCTGTTGGTGGGTCTCCCCGGTTTCTCCCTCTGACTTTATCTGGAGTTGGTTTTGCAGTTTGGCTCCGAAATTTTGAAGAAATGGCCTTGGATTCTTGGCTTTAACCGATCGATCCTGAGAGGATTCTTCTCAACCGGTTTCAACCTCTTGATTTTGCCCTGATTTAGTGAGTGCAAATTAATTCTGATTTAATTCAGAATTTTGGTGGGCTTTGGGCTCATTTCTCTTCAACTCCTTAAAGATTGGGCCTGCAAATAAATTAAACAATTAATTAGGACAATGCAGGCTTTTATTCTAAAATAAGTATGGAAATATGATACTAAATATGCAATATTAGCGACCAATAAAGAAGATAGAATGATATGCTCAAGTGTGTGAAAAACCAAAGGAATGAAAAATAAATACTCAAAGAAAATCCTTGGGAAAACTAGAAATAAGGATGAAGAAGATGAACCAAAAATACTTTCCTAAAATCAGTTTTCTTTGATTTTCCAAACCCTAGAAAAACACCAAATCAAAAGTAAACTTTAGATCCCAAAACTTCTTTTTAATTGCTGCAAAAACGCTAGTAGGATCAAAAATAAGCTCTCCAAAAACTTGTTAAAAACAGTCAAGAGAAAACTTATTTATATAGCCATTTGAAAAACTATCCGTTGGCAGCCAATTATAGTCAGAATTAACCATCCGATAGACCGACCAACGGTCAAAATTTGATGATTGCCAACCTCCGGTCGATCGCCCAGTCGGCCGTCCTTACCCAAGAGTAAGGAGACTTCAGTCGGTCGACCGCACGGTCGACCGGCCAAACCAAATGGCCTTTGTGCACATCTTGTGCACATTAGGTCGACCGTTCCGGTCGACCGGCTCCTGGTCCGGTCGACCGGTCGGTCGACCGCCAGAGCCTAGCAGACTGAATTATAGGATTTGAAAATTGGGATTTTATTATCCTATTAAATCCCATAAAAACTCTAAAAATCCACAAAAATAGTTTCAATATAATACTTTGATATACAAACATGTGTGAGAAATTTCAACACATATTTCAAACTATTTGAACCATTTTTGTGTTATGGAAATTTTGTCGAAAACTAAAAACTGTATTTTCCAAAACTTGGATTTTTGAAATGGAAAATCGTTTTGTCCAAAACTCATCCAAATACAAAAACATGATACTTAAACAATTTGAAGCATGTTGTATATGGATATAATCCAATATACATATAAAGATTTATATCAATATTTTTGACTTAAAAACCAAGATTGGTTAAACTAAAAACCAAAAACCAAAACCAAAACATGAAACGTGTGTGTTGTGAACTTGCGCATATCACACTATCTAATCTTTAACAAATAGATCTAAACTATAAACTAAACACTGTACCAAAGTCTTCTTATAGAGCGCCATCTCCAAGTCGACTCGATCCAAATGTGATCCACCGAGCTTGACTCCAACGAGTGCTAGATATGAACTTTGACGCTCGGGCTCTTGAATCACCATGTGAAAGCTCCAAAATACTTTTGTTGAAGCTAATCACCTACTAATATCTTGGTTAAGTATCTGAAACTAAATATTACAAGATTATTAGTAAACTATAACTACATGAGTTAAACATCATCAAAACTAGAGTGGAAGGCCTCTGGGCCAATAAATCCTTCATAGTATTGAAGGCGGGAACGTTGAGCAAGGGTGCTCGAACCTCAAAATAAATCTCCCGTGTTTGCGATTGCTCTCTATCTCTCACTTGTGTTTATATCTTGCATGCTCTTGTTGTTCATATTTATCACTTGCTTAATATACTTGTGCTTAAATTGTTATATGCTTAGGGATTGTTTGATCATACGTGTATTCAGCTTAGAGAGTCATAGCGGTACCTCAACTCTTATCTAAAGGAATCTTGAGGAGATAGTTTAGAGCCCTTCACTGAGAATTCAGCTACACTCTTAGGTTATATCTTATGTGTTTAGCTTAAGAATTTTTAGTTTACATAAATAGTTTTAATTTCGCATTAATTCACCATTAGATTAGCATGCCACCTATTCACCCCCTCTCTAGGAGATTTCAATTTTGAAGTATAGAAAGCTAACGCACAATTTAATGTGGTTCTAGCGATCAAACGGATCGAGTGTACGTCCAAAGGAGAAGGAAAAAACTTCATTAAACTTTGGAGGACTACAATTAGAAATACTTACACCTCTCTCTAAGAAGATTATAAGCCCTTTGATGGTACCAAGAACAGCAAAATCCTGATGGCTAAAGCTTCTCACACGAATCTCTCTCTTTGATAAATTACACCCTTTAAGATTTTTCTAATTCCTTGAATACATTGAAGGTCAACCCTAACATAGAACTCTCCTAGTCTTATGCAAACTTTATCAATACGAACAATCACCGCTTCAAAGGAAAGAAAATTCGAATCCAACTCAAGACTGAAAGCAGATCCAGAAAAGAAAACAGTCAGACTGGATGGTAGTCACTAGGACTTAATATAAGTCGACTAATAACATGTATTAGTCGACTATACCCAATTACTAGTCAACTACTCTAACAAAATCTGAGAACCCAGCTCTCTGTTTGCAAGACCTAGTCATTATACCAATGTATAATAATTCTTATCATTAGTCAACTATACCAAGTATAAGTCAACTAATACTTTGCACAGCTTCTTGTGTACGTCTGTTCTTTGATCTTTGAAGTTTCTTCTACCTTCACGATGTATTCCAGTCATAATCCTAACAGAATGAATCTCGGGGATTCAACTTGATGTGTTTGCCTATAGCAAGGCAATTCAATCAAGTCTGGGGACATTAATGAGGCACTGTCTCTATTCAAATGAATGAAGGAGAAGGATGGGATTGGGTTTAATAACTTTTCCTATAATGTTCTGATATCTGGGCTGTGGAAGGACAAGAGTGGCGAAGATGCATAAAAGCTGCTCAATGAAATGCATGAGAGCGAAATAGTGCCGAAAGAGGTCACGTGTAATAGTATCGATGGGTATAGTAAAGCTGGGAACTGGGATGCTACTTTTGGTTGAAGGAGAAAAATGCCAGATTTTGGGCTGAAATCGAATGCGATTACTTATAATAGTTTTATGTATGTAATTTTCGAGCTCAAAGAATGGAAGAGTATAAGCATTTATTGTGGTGAGAGTCTAAAATCTTATTGGTAGAATTTTTTTAACTGATTGGAGAGGATAGCTCAGAGTTGGAGTGCAAAGGCGTGCCCAAGAAGATAGAGCAAGGCTGAAGACAGAGGCCCGATTGACTGTTTGGTTGACCAGTCATGCACAGAAGTGTACAAGGAAGGAAAGGCATGTAGCGATCGATCACCCAGCGGGAACAACATAGGAAGATGACAGTCAATCGATCACCCGGTCGACTGTCCAAAATGAAGATTCCAACCCTGCATAGTTAGCGGTCGACCGCTCGGTTGGCCGATCAGAGCGCAGATTTGAGCATGCACAACTAGCGGACGACCGCCTGGTCGACCACACGATGATTTTGGGTGTTTTCTAGTTGGATTCTGAATTCGTTTCTAATTCGAATTCAGATTATTTTGGTTTTCTTTTCTTTGTGGATTCTCTCTGGCTATATAAAAGGGTACTGTCCCCATTTATTGTAACATGAATTGAATAAGTAATAAGATCTCTTTCTCCTTCTGCCCCGAGGATGTAGGCAATTGTCGAGCATCGTTAATTCTGTGTTTCTCGCTTTCTTTCTCATTTATTTGTTCTTGTTGTATTTATAATTATTCTGTGACATATTCTGGAGTTTGAACAAGGGCCTCTATCAGGTCCCCAACAAGTGGTATTAGAGCTTTCCAAGTTTTGTTGGAACGTTTCGTTCGTGTAGAGCAAATCGCTTTGAAAATTGTTCGGCGATTTCTTTTGGAGGTAAAGATCTATCTTTTATCTGTTTGGATTTGTTTTCACTAATTGTTTTCTATTGCTTCATTAGATTTTCTGGAGGAGCTTGACCGGAATAGTCAACCCGTGGTGAAAATTGTGAATATTCATCAGTCAAAGATTGACGTGGTGAAGTTTTACGACATGAACAATTTCAGAATGTAGAGATGCGAGGTGATGGATGCGCTGACGACATTAAATTTCAAAGATGCTCTACTTTTTGGAGAGAAAGCCAGAGGAGACTTTTGAAAAGGACTGGGACAAGATGCATGGACGGCGTGTGGCATCATAAGGTTTTGTTTAACACAAGATATCAAATATCATGTGATGACCAAGACTTCAATGAATAAGATTTAAGAGCTTCTAGAGGGCAAGTACTTGATCAAGAGCATAGAGAATCGCTTGCACCTGAAGAGGAGACTTTATCGCTTTCAATTGAAGAAAGATATCTCGATCGGTGAACATATGAATAAGTACATGAAGCTTACGAATTTAGCTAATATGGACATGGTAATCGAGGATGAGGACAAGGTGTTGATTCTTTTTAGTTCTCTCCTGACGAGGACTACGAGACCTTTGTTCTTACCCTAATCAACGGTAAACAATCTCTTACCTATAATGAAGTTTCTTCTGCTCTTGTAAATCATGAATTGAGAAGAAATGACAAAGAGTCCTCCAATAGTACATCGACAGAAGTGTTGACAGTAAAAGGCAGGAGTTTCAACCGAAATGACAAAGTTGGTCGTGGTAGATTAAAGTCCAGAGTCAGTTTTAGAGATCTAAAGAAGAACCAATATTTTTTCTACGAAGAGTTAGGGCACTAAAAGGTTGATTACCCAAGGATCAAGAATAAAGCAAAGTTAATGCCCGATGCAAATCTATCACAGGTGGTCAGTATACAAGCTGGTGGTGCTTCACAGGTAGGTGAATTGGACTCAGACTCATCGACATTCTCATTCTTAATCGCTACTTCTACTGTTAGCGACTCAGGTGATTTTGAGTGGATATTAGATACGGGTGCTACCTATCATATGTGTCCCAATAGGGATTAGTTTTCTAGCTTCGAGAAGCTAGATGGTTGTTTTGTCATCATGAAAGATGATTGTCCGTGCAACATGTAAGAGATAAGTACAGTCGTTGTCAAGATGTTTAATGGGATAATGCGGTAATGGAAGGAAGTGAGGTATATCCTCAATTGAAGAAATTTTTTATCCCTGTTGGTGCCTTGAAGCATTGGGTCTAAAAATATCTAGTAGAGATGTTGTTCACAAGATGCTTAGAGGCTCGATGATGGTTGGGTTGAAGGGTGTCCGATGTAGTAACTTTTATTACTTGAGGGGAATACAGTTATAGGGCAAGTGGTGACTTCTATTGGTACAGATGATGATTGTACCCTGCTATGGCACATGAGGCTTGAGCATATAGGTGAAAATCCTTTGTAAGCTCTAGTAAAGTAAGATTTATTAAAAGGTCCCAAGACCAATAAATTGGAATTTACGAGCTTTGCGTCATCAGTAAGAAGACCAAGGTGAAATTTAGCATCGTGATTCATTGCACTAAGAGGTTCTTGACTATATTCACACAGATGTTTAGGGACCTACCAAGATAGAATCTATTAGAGATAACCACTACTTTATGTTCTTCATTGATGATTTCTCCAGGCGAAATTGGGTGTATACCATGAGACACAAAGGGAAAGTCCTAAAGTTGTTTGTGGAGTGGAAAAGAAATATGGAGAAGAATACGAGACGGAAGATCAAAGTACTCCATTCAGATAAATAATGGTGAGCATAATAGCAATCCTTTCCTGTAGCTATATCACGATGAGGGCATAAAAAGACACTTCATAGTGAGAAAGATATTGGAATAGAATGCGGCAGCTGAAAGGATGAACTGGACCTTGCTGGAGAAGGTTTGTTGCATGTTATCCAATGCTGGATTATCAAATCTTTTTGGGCCGAGGCATTGGCGTATGCTTGTCATCTTATTAACAGGTTGCCTTCGTCTGCGATAAAGAGTAAAGCTCTTTTGAAAGTTTGGTCGGAAAATATTGATCAAGACCGTGACTCGCTTCAGATATTTGGTTGTTTGGCCTATTATCATATCAAGAAAGACAAGTTGGGTCTGAGAGCCAGGAAAGGTATGTTCATGTGTTTTAAGAAAGATGTGAAAGGTTATAAATTTTGAGATCTAAAAGATAAGAAGATCATCTTGAGTACAGATGTCACATTTGATGGGGCTTCAATGGTAAAGCCTATAACTCTTAGCAGGTGGAGTGTGAGAAGATCAACAGGATATCGTAGCAGTAGAGAGTGATGCTACTCTACCATCTCCAGATAGCTCAGTATCATTCGAGATCACACCTGAGGTGATACATGTGGTAAACCATGTAACTGATAAGGATGCTGATGATGATGAGGATTAAGGATAGGTTATGAGTGATGTCCAAAATTCTATTGCAGTAGGAAGAACCCGAAAAAGTTCACGTAAACCCAGTTGGCTTACTACTAAAATGATTATGGCATATGCTCTTTAAGTCATTGAGGAGACGATCCCATCTACATATAGAGAAGTTGAAATCAGTTCAGAGTTCAAGATGTGGAAGGATGCCATGGTAGAAGAGATGTACTCTCTTCACAAGAATGACACTTGGGAGTAGACAGACTTGCCCAAGAGAAAGAAGGCTATTGGTTATAAGTGGGTGTTCGCGAAAAAACAATGATCTCTAGATGGTGACATTGTACGCTACAAGGTCAGATTGGTAGCTAAAGGCTACCCTCAGCGAGAAGGCATTGACTACAATGAGGTAATCTCACATGTTATAAAGCACTCAGCGATTCGGATATTGTTGGCACTGGTGGCATAGTACGAGTTGGAGTTTGATCAGCTTGATGTGAAGACTGGTTTCTCCATGACAATCTTGATGAGATCTTTATGTCTCAGCCTACGGAGTTCAAGATTGCGAAAAAAGAGAATATGGTGTGCAACTTGAAGAAATTTCTTTATGAGCTAAAAAATCGCCAAACCAGTGGTATAAGCATTTTGACAGCTTCATAAGAAACAAAAGGTATACACGAAGCCATTACGACCCATGTGTTTACTACAACAAGCTATCGGGTGGAGAGTATATTTATCTATTATTATATATAGATGATATATTCATTACTTCTAGAAGTAGATCCGTGAGATAATCTAGAGAAAAACTTTTCTTCCAAATTTGAGATGAAGGATTTTGGTTAATCGAAGAAGTCCTAGGCATGGAAATTGAGAGATACCAGAAAAGTGGAAAGGTTTGCATGACACAGAAGGGGTATGTTAAAAGGGTACTGTAGAAGTTCAACATAAATGGTGACACAAAGCCTACAAGTACACCGTTAGTCTCTCATTTCAAGCTGAAAGCTACTATATCTCTTATTATTGTTGAAGAGCGTGAGTATATGTCTTACATACCCTATGCTAGTACAGTTTATAGTTTGATGTATGCAATAGTGCATATGTTGGCCAAAAGGCCCTTCACTCTAGTTTTGATGATGATTAACTCATGTAGTTATCGTACTAATGATATTGTATTTAATAAGTTTCAGATTTGCTATCAAGATCTTAGTCAGTGTTCAACTTTAACAAAAGATTCGAAGTCCAATTTTGAAGGTAGCACATGTTGATTCAAGAGCTCATGCATCAAGATCGTATCAAGTATTCAAGAGGAGTCTAACTCTTTGGATCAAGATTTGGACCAAGTCAAGATGGAGAAGAAGATTTTCTAAAGAAGATTTTTCAAGACTTGAATTTATATTTGTATGTGTTATAATTTTGTGTTTTATATAAAATATAAAGAATAGATTAGTTGTTGATGGCTCAAGCTCATATATATATACGCACATACAAAATTTATATGTGTTTTCATAAGAATAGTTTTGATTTTAAAAAATTTCGTTTTGATAGATATCTTTATGTTTCATTAATAGAGTTCATCAAAACAAGTTTACATGTTTTATATGTATATTGAACTTCATTTATATACATTGCTTGTTCAAATGTTTAGAAAAACTTAGTTTGATTTTTGAGTTCATGGTTTTTAAGTTTTGTTTTTATCAAAACTTTGTTTAGAGCTTAATTGTCAAAAATATAGATATTTCATTTTATATACGTATTGGATCATATCCATACACAATACGCTTCAAATGAGTTTTAATATCTTGTTTTTGTATTTGAACAAGTTTTGAAAAAAATCATTTTTCAAATTAAAGATTGATTTTGAAAAATACGGTTTATCGGTTTAAAGCTAAAATTCTTTATCGCAAATAGTTCAATATGTTTGTAATATGTGTTGATTTTTGATCATACATATTTTTAATTCAAAATATTTCAATGAACTTATTTTGTGGATTTTATGTGATTTTATAGGAAATTGGAAGGCCAAGTTTTAATCCCTAATAATACCTGACTTGGCCTTCTGGCGGTCGACCGAATCAGAAGTCGGTTGACCAGCGGTCGACCGATGTGCACAGAAACATGCACAAAACCTGGCTTGAGGGCCTGTCGACCGGGCGGTTGACCGATCTAGAGAGTTTACTCTTTGGATCTGGCCCCGGTCGACCGAGCGGTCGACCGGTCAGAGAGCTTTGCACTCTCGTTCTTGCCTCGATCAATCGACCAGTTGACCGATAGGTCAAGGTCTAAGTTCAGTCGAGCAGTAACCCCAACGGTTATAAATATGACCGTTGGCTAGTCGACCGACTGATCGACCGACATGTTATCTGGCCTGGGGATTTGCCCCAACGGTTATTTTTGTAGCTCTATAAAAGGGGGCTGTTTTGGCTAGTTTTACACTAGATTTTGGAGAGTTTTCAAGAGCAATTTCCGCATCTCCAACAGAAGTTTTTAAACAAGTTTTTAGGTTAAACTTTCATATCAAAAGAGTGTTTATCAAGAGTGATTCTCTTGAGTTTTTCAAAAGCTTTTCTTTCAGTTTTTCACTTTCAAATCTATCTTGTTTTTTTCTCACATAAGCTTGAATTTTTCATTGCCATATCTATCTTATATGAGCTTTATTTGTGAGGGTGTTTGAGGGTGATCAAGTGTTAAGATCACCAAGTGTTCCACCTTCTATTTTGAGGAGTTATAGAGGTGCGGCCTCAGCGAACTTGTGGGTTAGTGTTATGTTGTTCTTGCAGGAACAAATGAGGGACTTGTGAGCCCAAGAGTTCTAGCGTGAGCTCATTATAGCTGTTGCGGCACCGAGTGATCTTGTGGGATCAATTCTAGTGAAAATCCTTCATAGGGTTGAAGACCGGGACGTAGAGCAAGTGTGCTCGAATCTCGAAATAAATCTCCCGTGCTTATGATTGCTCATTTCTCTCTCTCTCTCTTGCTTGTATTTATATATCTTACATGCTTTTATTGTTCATCTATATATGCTAGATATATCTTGTGCTTAATTGATATACATGCTTAAATTTGTTTGTGTGCTCACACTATTATTCCACCAAGAGAGGCATAGTGGCACCTCAACTCTTAATGAGGAATCTTTAGGAGATAGTCCAGAGCCCTTCACCGAAAATTCGGCTACACTCTTATGTTATACTTTGTGTGTTAGATTAATAGTTTTTATTTGCATAAATAGTTTTTTTTAATTCCATATTAGTTTGCATTAGATTAGCTTGTCACCTATTCACCCCCTCTAGGTGACCTACAATTGGTATCAGAGCATGGTGCTCTTGACTTGGGTCTAACAACCTTGAGTTAGAGATCTTCATTTAGCTAATCACAGTATTTGTTTACACACATATATGGATTTCATGACACCTCTTATGTTTGACATTCTTAACATCCAAACATGGAAAGTTAAAATGTCCATGTACCTTAAAGCCCCAGGCATCCATGTTTATCTTGCCACCATTAGAGAATCTTATTTTGTTAATGGCAAGTATCTTGAGGCTAACACAAAAACCATCCATGCTGTAAAGTTTACCCTAAATGATGAATATTTATCTAGGATTGCTAAATTTAATTCGGCTTTTATAGTATGAAACACCCTTATCTTTCTTGGTGAACAAGAGCAATATTACATGGGGAGTGACTCAGATGATGGAGTGTTACTTCCAACATGTGCTACATGGTCCAAGGGGATGACCCCCTTGAGATAAATTCTGAATCCGAGCTTGATGAAGATGTTGACATACCATATGATGGGCTTGCTTTATTTTGTCAACAACTTCTTAAAAAGTATGAATTGTTAAAAATGAAAAAAAAGTTTGAAAAATGAAAATGATTTGATTTTAAAAGAAAAAGATTCTCTTAAAAATAAATTTGAAAATGTTTCAAAAGAAAATGAATATTTGAAAAAGGAGAATGTTTCCTTGACTTCAAAATTACATGAAATTTGTGAAGGAAACTATTCATTGGAAAATAAAATTATTTTGGTGGAAAAACCAAAGAAAATTTCTTTAAATGAAAATAAATCTTTGCAAAAGAAAATTATTTTGCAAGAAAAAGAAAATATTTCTAAAAAGAAAAAGAATTTTTTTTCTCATGCACATGTCTCTTCTTCTAAAATTGAAAATGATATATGTATTTTGAAGAAGAACATAGATTTGCTGGGTTCTACTTTGAGTCAATGTGGATTTAAGCACAATATATTGGAATCCATATTTCGTAAGAAATAAATTTCACATATTGATGCACAAACTCCATGGCAAACTGATTGAGGTTTTACCTGCGCAAAAATACAGAATTTCAGAACTTTTAAAATAATAGTGCAAGCTGCTCAATTCTACCGCAATAGCAAGTGGCTATGCGGGTCGTGATTCAAAAGGAGGGACTAGCGATGGAAGCTTGTTTAGCAAATTCTCTTTTATACTACAATTAATGGTTAAAAATTCTTCTTTTAGTTCTTTAAAAGGAAAATAAAAATAGAGTTAAAGTCAAGTTAGGAAGAAATTGGTAGAATGAGAAGATGGAGAAAATAGAAGTGATATGTACAAAGAAATTGAAAGAGTGAAAGAGATTTGGGTGATTATGGTGTTGGTGATCTACATTAAAAGTTGCAAGAAAACAAAGAAAAAGTAAAACCTAAAAATCATACTTACCTCTTCGGCGCCTGTTTACCTTTCATCCGTATCGATGATGTACCTTTCTTTGAAGGCGATCGAAGCATGGCAGATGAGATCTTTCCCATTCCCGATTTACATTATGAAATGAAGGGGCGAGCTATACTTCCATAAAAATGGATGTCCATCATCATAAGCCATCAACGACACTTGAAAGGAGAAGGCAATTTCGAGGCTATCGATTTCATTTGGATCCACAAACACAAAAGAGGAAAGCGAACAAAAACAAAAATAGAAAAGAAAAGGAAACCTCAATTCGATTCAAATAACAATGAAAGAAAAGATCACTTACACTGGTGTCACCTTCAGTACAAACTTGCTCTCATTCCTCCATGAAAGTATCCTCTCCTCTCAGTTACATAAATAAAACAAAATTACAAACTACAAATTAGCCTATGTTCTACTCTCTGCTTGGTCCTTCCCATTTACAGTGAAATACCTGCCTTTGTAAAAACCCAGAAGGGAGAGGCGTGAGAAGATAGGGGGAGCAAACGCTCCCCCAACTGAAGTAACAAAACCACAGAAACACAATTTTTCTCGCGTTTCTGCGGCCCCGCTGTGGCCAGGTGGCCACAGTCGGGGGATGGTGCCTCCTGATTTCGCGTTCTGGCTTTATCTTCAGCTGGATTTCTCATTACAGCTCCGAAATTATGATAAAACGGCCTTTGATCTTTGGCCTCAACCGCTTGACTTGGGATGATTCATTTCAACCGATTTTCAACCTCTCTAATTTGCCAAGATTTGCCCTGATTCCCTGATGTCGAATTTATTTTGATTTAATTCAGAATTAGATAGGCTTTTGGGCTCATTTCTCTTCACTCTCCTTTAGGAATGGGCCCGCAAATAAATTAAACAATAATTAGGAAAAAGCAGAGTTTATTTTAGAATAAGTATGAGAATATGATAATAAATGTATAATCTTAGCGACCGATCATAAACATATGCACACCATGCTGACACTCACACCACTCAAATGCATGCTAGAGTGTACAAATATACACATTGCGGCTACAAAGGCCATTTAGCAAAATTTTATTTTGATAGAATAAATTTTTTAAAAATTGCTAATAATAATAATTTGGGCTCTATTTGTTTCTAATCCCTGTGTACCTAAAAAGAAATGGGTACCAAAATCCCCATCTCTTGTGTTTGATGTTGGTGTGGGCTCTCACAAAATGTGAGAGGGTTGGTGCTTTGATGGTGAATGCATATGGAGCTAGATGGACATACCAAATTAATGTATCACTATCAAGGATGTTTGGTAGGAGGACCACCATGATTTGGAGATTTAGAGAATAATTCATATGGTTTGGTAACTATCTCTAAACTCTTATTTTAGTTTACATACTTTTACATTGAAAATTTTAGCATGTTGTGGTTTTAATACTCATTATGTTAAATTCAATTTATTGGACATGTGATATACATAAATAGTCTTTGCGATACACCCATATTCATATAGTTTCATATTTTATGTTCTCACTATTATTTAATTACTATGTATATACTAGTTCTAAGATACGTGCATTTAGTGTAATGATCATATTTGTTTTGTACTTCACGTGGTAATTAATTGTTTACATGTAGTATTTATTAAAATTTGTGTTTATACTTGTACAAGTAGTGAGCTACACTTGATTATTATATGTTTGTACTTCATTGCTCATTTGCACTCATTACATGTCCATGAATAACCTAGTTTTGATGATTCTATCATTTATATTTGTTTTCCCTATTTTGTACATATTTAGCTTCATGTATATGTTATTTTTGTCTAAAACTAATAGATATATATGTATCTCCTTGAGCCACTTGCCTTCATGCAAAATTTCATTTTTGACTCGTTTCTTTTGGGATATGTATGTATACTTTTAAATTCGATAAAACATACATACACCTTGATGTTTATTTAATTTTTATAAAATTTTTTTGTTTTAATATTTGTTTTGAGCCTTATTGATTTATTTCATGAATATGCTATTCACTTAATTTTGTGCACTCACATTATTTTTGTTTACTCATGACTTTATTTTATGAGCATATTTTTGAGCCTTATAGAGCGTGAGTGACAATTTTAGTGTACTTAGCAATGCTTCATGGGATATATGATTTAGTTTCATTTTTTGAAGGATCTTTAACTAGTTTTTTAAAAATTATTTTAAACTAGTTTCTTGATTCTTAAATTGGTAAAGTTTTCAAACAGGTTAAATTATTTTCAAACTCTTATTTATGAAAATCCCTAGCAGCTTAAGGGCGGATGGTTGGCCGACCATTGCCTTGTATGTCTTAATGACTATCTTTTATCATGTGCATGAAAGGGTGATAGTTATGAGTTATACACATGATATTCATGGAATTTTATTTTTGTATACTCATATGTGTTTTTTATATATGTATGCACCGAATTTCAAGTGATATTTTCATACATACATATATATGATTTTTATTGTGCTTACTTTACAATGTCTTTTCACATTTTTAAAGTACAAACTGTTTATGCTAAGCTTGACCTAATTCTAAATATTAATTGGTATCTTTACAAGCTTATGCATTGATTTCAATTGGTATTTGTTTAGTATCAAATATATTTTATGTTTTACCTTCAATTGGTATAAAAAACATACAATTAATTACAATTGGCATCAAAATTTCAATTGGTATCAAAATTTATTTTGTTGACTTCAAGAAATTTCAAAAATTTATTTTAAGGATTATTATAAATTTTCAAAATTTGTTGATATGTAATGCTTATATGCAAGGGAAGCTTAACATCTCCTCTATAAATAGATTCATGTTGAGCGTACTTTACATATTGAGGAGCTTGACCTCTCTTCGTTATGTAGTACATGTGTGTAGGGGAAGCTTAACATCTCCGCTTATACATTGTATATTATGTTTTATATGGGTTAGTGTTTAGTCATCTCTTCTTCATGTAATGTATGTATGCGGGGGAGCTAACTTAACGTCTTTCCTCTTCATGAATGTATATCGTATATACATCTTTATTATTTGTTTGTCTTTACCCCTTTGTTGATGAATTAATAAAAAGGGAGAGAAAAATTTAGAGTTTATATGCATGTTAAATATTTATTATTTATGCACATATATATTTATTTAGTTCATGAGCTTTTATTGAATATCCTTATTGTTTATGCTATACATGAGTTAAGAGGGAGCCTCTATGAAGCTTATCTTTAATCCATTCATATATAACTCCATGAGTTTTGTAATTATCAAAAAGGGAGAGATTGTTGGGCCCAAAAGCCCTTCGCTTTAGTTTTGATGATGATTAACTCATGTAGTTATCATACTAACGATCTAGTATTTAATAAGTTTCAAATTTCTATCAAGATCTTAGTCGGTGTTTAGCTTCAACAAAAAATTTGAAGTCCAGTTTTGAGTCTAGCACGTGTTGATTCAAGAGATCGCGCATCAAGATCGTATCTAGGACTGAAGAGGAGTCTAACTCTTTGGATTAAAGTTTGGACCAAGTCAAGATAAAGAAAAAGATTTTCTAGAGAAGATTTTCAAGACTTGAGTCTATATTTGTAAGTGTTAAGATTTTGTGTTTTAAATAAAATGTAAAAGATAGGTTAGTTGTGAATTGTTCAAGCTCATATACACACACACAAAATTTATATGTATTTTCATAAGAATAGTTTTGATTTTAAAAAATATCATTTTGGTTTTGAGCTTCAAAAAAGATATTTTTATGTTACATGAATAGAGTTCATCAAAACAAGTTTACATATTTTATATGTATTTGAATTTCATCTATATACATTGTTGGTTCAAATGTTTAGAAAAATTTAGTTTGACATTTCGAGTTCATGGTTTTTAAGTTTTGTATTTATCAAAACTTTGTTTAAAGCTTAATTATCAAAAACATAGATATTTCATTTTATATGTGCATTGGATCATATCCATACACACTATGCTTCAAATGAGTTTAATATCTTATTTTTTATTTGAACAAGTTTTGAAAAAATCAATTTTCAAATTGAAGATTGATTTTGAAAAATACGGTTTACCGGTTTAAAATTAAAATTTTTTATTCCAAAAATAGTTTAATTTGCTGGTAATATGTGTTGATTTTTGATTACACATATTTATAATTCAAAGTATTTCAATAAACTTATTTTTTGTAGATTTTATGTGATTTTACGAGATTTTATAGGATATTGAAAGACCAAGTTTTAATTCCTAATAATTCCCGACCTAGCCTTCTGGCAGTCAACCGAACCAGAAGTTGGTGTACCTAGCGATCGACTGATGTGCACAGAAACGTGCACAAGCCCTATCTTAAGGGCCGGTCGACCGATCTAGAGAGTTTACTCTCTGGATCTGGCCCCGGTTGTCCGAGCGGTCGACCGGCCAGATAGCAAAGCTCACTGGTTCTTTCTTCGGTCGACCGATAGGTCAATGAAAATACACCTAGAGAGGAGTGAATAGGTATATGGCTAATCTAATGACAAATGATATAGAATTTAAAAACTAATTACAACACACTAAGTGTAACCAAAGAGTGTAACCGAATTTCCAGTGAAGGGCTCTTGACTAACTCCTCTTGATTCCTCTAAATAAGAGTTGAGGTGCTATTTGAAGCTCTCTTGGTTCAACACTAGTGAGGTACACAAACAATACCAAGCATATATATGATATGAGCAATATGAATCGTTGCAAGATATAAAGGAGAGAGAGTTAGAGATAATGGATCAATCGCAAACAACAAGATATGTATCGAGGTTCGAGCTACTGCTCTACGTCCCCGCCTTCACACAGAAGGATTTCCACTAATGTGTTCACACATGACTTTTCACACAGGGAACCTCCACTGAGGATTTGGGTAATACAAATTTAGAGTACACAACTCCTCTCTCAAACAACAACAACAACCTCTATACAAGAGGCAAGGCACTAAGCCACACAAGATCAACCTCTCAATAGACGGATAGGCACAAAGCCAACACAATCACCTCTTCACTAAGAGGGACAAGGCACAAAGCCAAACAACAATGACCTCTACACTTAGAGGGACAGACACAAGGCCAAAACTCCAACCTCAATCGCCTCTACACTTAGAGGGATACCAACAAACTCAAACTCTCCTCCACAATCACTTCTACATAAGAGGGATAATACAAAGCAAAGAGGATTACAACACTTGGTGGTCTCAACAAACCACAAACCAATTTTCTCACCAAAAATAAGATCCTATGATAGGATAGACAGATAGCTCAAGTGTGAGAAATCAAGGTGTTTGGAAATCAAAATACAAATAAAAATACTTGGGAAAACAACTTGAATAAGATAGAAATGAAGATCAAAACAAATATCCCAAATACTCTATTTTTCTTTGACTTTTCCAACCCTTGAAAAGAAATAAAGATAAATCTTTTTAACCAAAAAACTCTTTAAAAACTTGTTGCTAAAACACTTGTAAAGATGAAAATTTTTGCTCTTAAAAATCTTGTCTAAAACAGCCCAAAGGGATGGGTATTTATAACCCATTACAAAAACTAGCCATTGGGCCAAATCAACAGCTGAGGCTGCTATCGGTCGACCGCTCAGTCGACCTGCCAACGGTCAGATTTCTGACCGTTGTGCCATCGGTCGACCGAGGCTGGATCCAGAGCAGAGCTCTCTGGCCGATCGACCGCCTGATCGATCGGGGCCAGATCCAGAGAGCAAAGCTCTCTGGACGGTCGACCGGGGCGGTCGACCGGCCCTCAAGCCAATATGGTCGTGCACGCTTGTGCACATCGGTCGACCGATCACTGGTCAGGTCGACCGGCTCGGTCGACCGCCAGTCAGTCTGGCTGGGATTATAGGATAGAAAAACTTGTCTTTTTAACTTCTATAAAATCTCATAAAATCACATAAATTTCACAAAAATAAGTTCTTGTAAGATCTTTGAATAACAAATATGTGTGACTAAAATTCAACACATATTACAAACAATTTGAACCATTTTTGTGATATTGAAATTTGGCTTAAACACAAAATCTGTATTTTCTAAAACTTGGATTTTTGAAATGAAAAACCGTTTTCTCCAAAACTTGTATAAATACGAAAACATGATATTGAAACAAATTTGAAGCATATTGTATATGGATAGAATTTAATATACATATAAGATGTATATATATATTTTTGACATAAAATCCAAAATCGATTAAACCGAAAATCAAAACCAATAAACTTTAAACTTTTGTGTGTGTGTGTGTGAACTTGAGCATATCAATACTATCTACCTTTACACAAGATCTAGACAACTAAACTAAACAAACCAATATCTTCTTGTCTCCAAGCTGACTCGATCCAAAAACGATCCAACGAGCTTGACTCTAACCGAGTACTAGATCCGATCTTGATGCGCGAGCTCTTGAATCAACACGTGTTAGCCTCAAAACTCCTTTTTGAAGCTAATCACCTACTAATATCTTGGTCAATAATTGAAACTTTATAAACACAAGATTATTAGTGTTGGCCCAAGGTTACAATCACCCGTTTTTAGTGTGTTTTGATGATTACAAAACATATTAGTTATTTGTACTAATATTGTTTGTTGTTTAAGTTTGTTTCAGGATTCTATCTCAACTAGAGGAGTTCTTCCCTAAAGGAAGGTGCTTTGGACTCAAGTCAACTCAATTTGGGCTCAAGATGCAAGTTTGAAGATCATATGGAGAAAGCCCCTCTTGAAGAACTTGAAGTCTTTAGAATCATTGTAAGAATAGAATGTTAAAGTTTGAGTATTGGATATTTGGCTCTAGGATACACATACACAATTTGTTTTTGCTAAAATGTGAAGTTTTGTTTTTAAGTTTTCATGTTTTAATTTTTGTCTCATGCCTTAGTAGTATTTACATGATCTTAAGTTTTACAAAATAAATAACATGTTTAGATCATGTGCATATACCCCTACTAGCATGATACTTAAGATTGTTCAAACCCAAAACTATTTTACAAAATTTTCCTAAGTCAGAAAAATACTGATTTTCCCTATTTCAGGCTGACCGGCCGACCGCCTGGTCGACCGGCGCCAGTGCCAGGACGTGCACGTTTGTGCACGTTTGTCGGTCGACGGCCCCGGTCGACCGACTGTAAGCAGGTCCACTCTCGGTTTGTTTGGGTCGACCGGGCGGTCGACCGCCTTAAGGAAACTGTGTTTCCTTTGAAGGAAACGGTCGACCGAGCGGTCGACCGGAGTCCAACGGCTCTTTGCCAACAGGGCAAACGGTCGACCGACCGGTCGACCGCTACGCCTGCAAGAGCCCAACGGCTCTTTCCTCTTTGGTGCAATTCTGAAATCTGTTTTTATTTTCTGTTTTAACAGACTTTTTGAGAGTTGTTGGAGACCTTTTTCAGGCCAAATTAGGTGTAAAAAAATTGTTTTTAACCTATTCTCTCCTTATAAATAGAGGGAAATGGGTCCTTACTATTCACTAAGAAAAATCCCAAATTTTCATTGTTTTTCAAAGGAGAAGAAAAATAGTTTTCAAAGCTTCCAATTCCAATTCTTTTTAAGCTTGTTTTTCAGTTGTGTTTGATTGCTAATATCACTCTACAACTGAAGTTTTTCTCACTACACTTCATAGAGCCAAAAATCCTTTACTCATACTATAGAGAAGTTGTAAAAGAGTGAGAGATTGTAAAAGAGTTTGGGAAAGAGTTTTGTGATCTTGTGGAGATCACTATTGTTCTTGTGATCCTTGTTCTTGTGGAGACACCTCTTCGGTAGAGGTTATTGTAAGAGCTCGGTGCTCCGGTCTTCGGTAGACCATTGTAAGGCGTCCTCGGTGGATAGTGGAAACCCTTCACGGAGGTGAAGGCGGGGAGTAGAGCGGTGGCTCGAACCTCGAAACAAACTTCTTGTGTTTGCGATTGCCTTGCGTCAATTTTGTCTTTAAATTCTCTTGCACTTTATTGCTTTCAATTACTTGCTTGTGATCTTGTTTCTTCATTTGTGCTTTTATTTTCAAGCTTGTAATACTTGTGTGCATCTCACCATTCATCCATCATATCTTGCCTTGATCGATCATAATCTCATACAACAAGGTTGCATTGCACACCTCTAACCCATTTAAAGGGGAATTGGGAGGAAGGAGTTCAGAACCTCTCACGGGGTATTCGGCTCTTAGTCTTGTTTTGAGAGATCGTTGCATCATTCATCATACTAAGTTTTAAAAAGATCATTAGATTAGCAATCACACCTATTCACCCCCTCTCTAGGTGTTTTTCAATTGGTATCAGAGCTTGGTTACTAGGCTCTTGGCTTAACAACCCTAGAAAGATCCTAATATTGCTAATCATTTCATTCATTCTCACTTAGTAAAGATGGCCGATGGTATTAAGACACCCCCTAAGTTTGATGGACATAACTTTCCCATATGGAAGGTTAAGATGACCGTTTTCTTGCAATCTCTAGGTAGTCGAGTTGCAAAGGCCGTGACCAAACCCTTTAGTGCACCCCCGGTGATGAATCTACTTGGTCCGAAATAGAGACCAAAGAATTTGATGCCAATGCTAGGGCTCATTATGCACTCCTTCAAGCCCTTAATGATGATGACATAGCTAGAGTTATTCATTGCAAGTCCGCATATGAAATTTGGACACATTTACTAGTTACACATGAAGGGACCTCACAAGTGAAGAGGGCTAAGATTGACCTTCTTCGGTCCCAATATGAGAATTTTTGCATGCAAGAAAATGAAACCATAGATGATATGGTTACAAGATTTACAAAGATCACTAATGGACTTTCTTCTCTAGGTGATGCTATCGACAACGATCAAAGAGTAAGAAAGATCATCCGGGCTCTTCCTCCTTCATGGGAAGTAAAAGCAACAACCTTGAAGGAACTCAATGACAAGGAGGAGATGGAGCTAATTGGTCTCATTGGGAACCTCAAAACCCATGAGATGGAGAGGAAAGTGAGGGAGGACATGGCTCCTTCCAAGAAGAAGACAATAGCCTTCAAAAGCCAATCCACACACTCCGACGAAGATGATGGAGAAGAAGAAGATGATGAAGAGTTCTCACTTCTTGTGAAGAATGTCCGGAGGATGTACAACAAGGCTAAATTTCAAGGAAGAAGGAGATGGTAAGGAGGTAAAGAAGAAAGGAAGATTATTTGCTTCAATTGTCAAAGGCCGGGACACATTGTGGCGGAGTGTCCGGATAAAGTGAAGCTCTCCACCTCAAAGAAGCCTCACAAGAAGAAGGCAATGAAAGCTACATGGGATTCCGAGAGCGAATCCGAGGAGGAGATTGATACCGCCAACATGTGCTTCATGGCCAATGAAAGCACAAGCAAGGTAACACCTTCCACTTCTCCTAATGATGAACTTTCCATGGATGAGTTAGGGGAAGCTTTTGTAGAATTATCACATAACTATGATTTTCTTAAGAAAAAGTATTTAAAAATGAAAAAGGAAAATGAATCTCTTAATCATCAAGTTTTTACTCTTTCTAAAGAAAAGGATGAATTACTTTCCACTCTTGTTTCCACTCAAAAAGATTTTGACATGTATAAGATTTCTTGTAAAGGGAAGTCCCCACAAGTTGACACAAATGAAATTATCATGCTTAAAGAAAGAATAGACTCATTAGGAATTATTTTGAAAAAGTGTGAATTTGATAAAAAGAAGTTAGAGGCTATGTTTCCTAAGAAACAAGCCCCTAAGAAAAATGTTTACCATGCTCATGCCCATGTTCATACCACTCAACCTCTACATCGTGGCAAACCCCCAAGGCATGCTCACACTTCACACACACATGCTCACACTCCACACACATATCATGCATTCATGTATGGTAGAGTGTTCTCATGTTCACATTGTGGGCGGAAAGGGCACTTAGCCAATTTTTGCTATGATAGACTAAGTGCATCTCATCATAATGTTTGGGTTCGAAACACTAACTTCCAAGGACCCAAGAAAGTTTGGGTACCAAAATCAACGAATTTGTTAAATGATGTAGGTACCTTCCAAAGCCCAACGACGTAGAGGATTGTGGTATCTTGATAGTGGTTGCTCAAGGCACATGACTTGGGACATCAACAACTTTGCAACCCTATCAAAATACCATGAAGGTGGCACCGTCACCTTCGGAGATGATGCCAAGGGTAAAATCATCGGTATTGGTAATGTAAAACTCGGCACATCCCCTTTAATTGAAAATGTAGTTTTAGTCGACGGCCTCAAGCATAACCTCTTGAGTGTTAGTCAATTATGTGATAAAGGTTTTGATGTAGTTTTTGATAATATAGCTTGCAAAGTAATTGATAGAATTTCCAATGCTTGTGTATTTTTCGGTTTTCGTGAAAGTAATGTTTATATGATTGATATGTTAAATATGTCTTGTAATATTACTTGTTTAAAGGCCCTCGATGATGACTCTTGGTTGTGGCATAGAAGATTAGGCCATATTTCATTTGACCACATATCTAGGTTAAACACAAAGGAAATGGTGAAAGGTATTCCTTGTTTGAGTTTTGAAAAGGAACGAGTTTGTGACGCATGTCAATTTGGGAAACAAACTAAGTCTTCTTTCAAGTCAATTAAGGATATCATGACATCACGTCCTTTGGAGTTAATCCATATGGATCTATTTGGCCCTACACAAATCAAAAGTCTAAGTGGGAATAGATTTGCATTTGTTTTGGTTGATGATTTTTCACGGTTTACTTGGGTTTTCTTTCTTGAACACAAGAATCAAGCATTTTCATATTTCCAAACTTTTAAGAAAAGAGTTAAAAAAGAAAAAGAGTCTTCAATTTTAAGAATAAGAAGTGATAGAGGAGGTGAGTTCATTAACCTACCCTTTACCACTTTTTGTGAAGAACATAGAATTAAGCATGAACTTTCTTGTCCTAGAACTCCACAACAAAATGGAGTAGTTGAACGGAAAAATCGAACCTTACAAGAGATGGCTAGGACAATGCTAAGTGAATATGGTCTACCACATTATTTGTGGGCCGAGGCCGTAAATACATCATGCTATATATCAAATCGTGTTTTCTTATGTAAAAATACTTCAAAAACTTCTTTTGAAATGTACTTTTCTAGAAAACCAAATGTTTCATATTTCAAAGTTTTTGGATGCAAATGTTTTGTTTTAAATACTAAAGATAATTTAGGAAAATTTGATGCTAAAGCTTATGAGGCAATTTTTGTTGGGTATTCTAATACAAGTAAGGCTTATAGAATCTTCAATAAATCATCTTTGACTATTGAGGAATCTATACATGTTAAGTTTGAAGAATCTAACTTGTTTGTTAAGAATGTTGTAGAAATAGATGCTTTGGATGAAGGCTTGGAGAGAGTGACCTTGGAGGATACTACTACTATGGGAGACAAGCCAAAGGATGATGAAGGAAGTGAAGCTAAAGTAGAAGAGGCTCAAGGAAATGAAAATCAAACAAATGAAGTGAAGCCTACTCAACAACTTCCAAAGGGTTGGAGATACAATCCTCATCATCCCAAGGACCTCGTCATAGGTGAAGTATCAAAAGGGGTAACCACTCGCTCTAAACTTCATGACTATTGTGGACATTATGCATTTATTTCACATGTTGAACCCAAGAACGTCCTCGAAGCCGAGGCCGATTCATATTGGTTGCTAGCCATGCAAGAGGAGCTCAATCAATTTGAGCGCAACCAAGTTTGGCACCTTGTTCCTAGGCCCCACGATAGACCAACAATTGGTACTAAGTGGATCTTTAAGAACAAGTTGGATGAATCGGGTAACGTTGTTAGGAATAAAGCTAGGTTAGTTGCCCAAGGTTACACTCAAATCGAAGGAATCGATTTTGAAGAAACCTTTGCACCCGTAACACGACTTGAAGCCATACGGATGACACTAGCATTTGCCTCATATAAAGATTTTAAATTGTTTCAAATGGATGTTAAAAGTGCTTTTCTAAATGGTTTTATTGAAGAGGAGGTGTATGTTGAACAACCCCCCGGGTTTGTTGATCCTACACATCCGGATTTTGTATTTAAATTAGATAAAGCTCTTTATGGTTTAAAACAAGCCCCTAGGGCTTGGTATGAAAGACTTTCTTCATTTTTGATTTCAAATGGTTTTAAGAAAGGTAAAATTGACACAACTTTGTTTACAAAACATGTAGAAAAAGATATTCTTATTGTGCAAATTTATGTTGATGACATTATTTTTGGTTCTACTAATGAATCTCTTTGCCAAGCTTTTGAATCATGCATGAAGGATGAATTTGAAATGTCTATGATGGGGACCTCAACTATTTCCTTGGACTCCAAATCAAGCAAAGGACGGATGGGATCTTCATCAATCAAGCCAAGTACACAAAGGAACTCATCAAAAAGTTCGGGCTTGAAGCATCTAAAGTGAGCAAAACTCCCATGGCAACAACTACCAAGCTTGATAAGGATGAACAAGGTAAAAGTGTAGATATCAAAGTTTATCGTAGCATGATAGGTAGTTTATTGTATTTGACGGCTAGTAGGCCGGATATCATGTTTTCCGTTTGTCTTTGTGCTCATTTTCAATCATGTCGTAAGGAGTCTCATTTAGTAGCGGTAAAACGCATAATTAAATACCTTAAGGGCACTATTGAAATAGGTTTGTGGTATCCGAAAACCGGACTATTTGATATGAAGAGTTTTTCGGATGCCGACTATGCGGGTTGTAGGGTAGATAGGAAGAGCACAAGTGAAACATGTCAATTCCTAGGTAATTGTCTTGTATCTTGGTCTTCCAAAAAGGAAAATTCGGTAGCCCTATCAACCGCCGAGGCGGAGTATGTTGCAGCCGGAGTTTGTTGTGCACAAGTTCTTTGGATGAAACATACTCTCGTTGACTATGATTTACACTTTGATCATGTTAAAATATTTTGTGATAATACTAGTACTATTCACATGACAAAGAATGCAAATCAACATAGTAAAACCAAACACATTGACATTAGGTATCACTTTCTTAGAGATCATTATGAGAAAGGTAATATTGATATTGATTATGTTTCTACCGATTTTCAACTTGCCGATATTTTTACTAAACCTCTAGATTATACTAGATTTTCATTTATTTGTGGTGAGTTGATTGTTTGCATTATGGATTCTTAAAGATAAATTTCTTCTATTTTGTTTGTATAACCCTTTTTGATGTATGACAAAAAGGGGAAGAAATAGTATGAGTTTGTTTGATTATGTTGGTTGTTTATTGTGTATACGTTGATGCATTTGAATTTTGAGTTTTTGATATGCATTTGCGTTTTGCATTTGAGTTTTTGACAAAACTATGTGTTTTCAATGCCTTATGTATTTAGCTCTTCATTGATATTTTTTTTACATAGCATTATTTGAGGGGGAGCTTTCCAAGCTCTTCTTCCATTTTTTAAAATAACTTATATGTTTTGTCATCATCAAAAAGGGGGAGATTGTTGGCCCAAGGTTACAATCACCCGTTTTTAGTGTGTTTTGATGATTACAAAACATATTAGTTATTTGTACTAATATTGTTTGTTGTTTAAGTTTGTTTCAGGATTCTATCTCAACTAGAGGAGTTCTTCCCTAAAGGAAGGTGCTTTGGACTCAAGTCAACTCAATTTGGGCTCAAGATGCATGTTTGAAGATCATATGGAGAAAGCCCCTCTTGAAGAACTTGAAGTCTTTAGAATCATTGTAAGAATAGAATGTTAAAGTTTGAGTATTAGAATTTGGCTCTAGGATACACATACACAATTTATTTTTGCTAAAATGTGAAATTTTGTTTTTAAGTTTTATGTTTTAATTTTTGTCTCATGCCTTAGTAGATATTTACATGATCTTAAGTTTTACAAAATAAATAACATGTTTAGATCATGTGCATATACCCCTACTAGCATGATACTTAAGATTGTTCAAACCCAAAACTATTTTACAAAATTTTCCTAAGTCAGAAAAATACTGATTTTCCCTATTTCAGGCTGACCGGCCGACCGCCCGGTCGACCGGCGCCAGTGCCAGGACGTGCACGTTTGTGCACGTCTGTCGGTCGACGGCCCCAGTCGACCGACTGTAAGCAGGTCCACTCTCGGTTTGTTTGGGTCGACCGGGCGGTCGACCGCCTTAAGGAAACTGTGTTTCCTTTGAAGGAAACGGTCGACCGAGCGGTCGACCGGAGTCCAACGGCTCTTTGCCAACAGGGCAAACGGTCGACCGCTACGCCTGCAAGAGCCCAACGGCTCTTTCCTCTTTGGTGCAATTCTGAAATCTGTTTTTATTTTCTGTTTTAACAGACTTTTTGAGAGTTGTTGGAGACCTTTTTCAGGCCAAATTAGGTGTAAAGAAATTGTTTTTAACCTATTCTCTCCTTATAAATAGAGGGAAATGGGTCCTTACTATTCACTAAGAAAAATCCCAAATTTTCATTGTTTTTCAAAGGAGAAGAAAAATAGTTTTCAAAGCTTCCAATTCCAATTCTTTTTAAGCTTGTTTTTCAGTTGTGTTTGATTGCTAATATCACTCTACAACTGAAGTTTTTCTCACTACACTTCATAGAGCCAAAAATCCTTTACTCATACTATAGAGAAGTTGTAAAAGAGTGAGAGATTGTAAAAGAGTTTGGGAAAGAGTTTTGTGATCTTGTGGAGATCACTATTGTTCTTGTGATCCTTGTTCTTGTGGAGACACCTCTTCGGTAGAGGTTATTGTAAGAGCTCGGTGCTCCGGTCTTCGGTAGACCATTGTAAGGCGTCCTTGGTGGATAGTGGAAACCCTTCACGGAGGTGAAGGCGGGGAGTAGAGCGGTGGCTCGAACCTCAAAACAAACTTCTTGTGTTTGCGATTGCCTTGCGTCAATTTTGTCTTTAAATTCTCTTGCACTTTATTGCTTTCAATTACTTGCTTGTGATCTTGTTTCTTCATTTGTGCTTTTATTTTCAAGCTTGTAATACTTGTGTGCATCTCACCATTCATCCATCATATCTTTCCTTGATCGATCATAATCTCATACAACAAGGTTGCATTGCGCACCTCTAACCCATTTAAAGGGGAATTGGGAGGAAGGAGTTCAGAACCTCTCACGGGGTATTCGGCTCTTAGTCTTGTTTTGAGAGATCGTTGCATCATTCATCATACTAAGTTTTAAAAAGATCATTAGATTAGCAATCACACCTATTCACCCCCCCCTCTAGGTATATTTTAATTAGTAAACCATAACTACATGAGTTAATCATCATCAAAATTAGAGTGATTGGCCTGTGGGCCAACAATCTCCTCCTTTTTGATGATGACAAACTCATGAAGTTATATATGCATGGATTAAAGTTAAGCTTCATAGAAACTCCCTCTTAACTCATGCATAGCAATAAACATAAAGATATTCAATGAAATGTATAAATCAAACAACACATATATGCATAAATGAGGAATTAAACATAAATAAACTCTCCAAATACTTCTCCCCTTTTTGCATAAACAAAGCATATATGCATTAAACAAGAAAATAAACATGCATTTATAAACTCTCAAAATAATTTAATCATGCATATAAAACTCTTCAAATACTTCTCCCCTCTTTTATCAATTCATCAACAAAGGGGCGAAAACAAATCAAACAATAAGGATATATATGGGAAAATATATATGATACCAATTGAAAAAAAATACCAATTTATGATAAAGTTATATATCGAAATATTATGATACCAATTCATGATACCAATTGAAAATAAACAAAATTTTTAAGATACCAAAAGTTACCAATTGAAAATATCTTAAAAATTTTTGATACAAATAGAAAATAAAATATTATACATTTTTGATATCAATTGAAATATATATATTGTAAAATTTGATACCAATTGAAAGTAAAAATCAATTGAAAATATAAACTAAATTTTTGGGTAATCACAGCTCATTTTACAATAAGGATATCAAATTGAGAATAATACCAATTTAAGATTATTGATACCAATATTGAAAATGTTAGCATATACCAAAATAAAGTATTTTTTTATCATAAAGAATGGGAGTAAGATACTAATTGAAAATAAAATCGATTGAAAAATAAAACACGAATTTTTCTCTCCCTTTATGAAATACTAATAAAAACAATCATAAGCTTGTATAAGATACCATTGAAAAATAATTGACATTAAGAACTAAATCAAGCTTAGCATAAACATAATTTGTGCTTTAAGATGTAAAGATATTGTAAGCACAATCAAATCATATATATATATGTATGAGAATGTAAAACCAATCGAAATTGATACTATTTAATGTTTGAAGCATACATATATAAAAAACACAAATATGAGTATACAAACATAAAAATATCAATTGTGTTACTAATTGAAAATATAATGAGATTCAAGTGTATAACTCATACCTACCTCCCTTTTCATGCACATGTTTAAAAAGATTTTTCAGTTTGAACATACAAAGCATGATCGCCCATCTATCCGCCCTTGGCATTGGTAGGGGTACTCAAAAATAGTATTTGAAAATAATTTTGACATATTTGAAAACTCTACCAAATGAAGAATACGAGCTAGTTTTATGATAATCTTGAAAACTAGTACGAAGTCCTTCAAGTAAGGAATAAAATATGAATGAATCTATGAAAACATGAGAATCGCATGATCATCGACACTCAAATAGCAATAAAAGCTCATATAATCTCATGAAAATAAATCATAAGTAAACATCAAATATAGAGTGTAAAAAGTCATGTAATCAACAAAATCATGGAATAATGCATTTAAGCTCAATGAAAATTCCTTTATCAAAACATGAAAATCATCAAAACTAAATATACTTCAAGGTATATGTATGGTTAGTTAAAACTAAAAGTATACATACATATCCCAAATACAAATGAGTCCATAATAGAATTTACATAAAAAGTAAGTGACTCAAGGGTGTACATGTATATCTAAAGTTTTAAACAAAATTAACATATACATGAAGCTAAACACATTATTATGAAAAACATGTACGAAAATAAGGAATACAAGTCAAAATGCACGAATAATCAAAACTAGGTTATAATAGTACATCTAATGGGTACAAAAGAGCAATTAGGCACAAACATATAATAATCAATTTGTGGCTCACTAGTTGTACAAGTATATGCACAAGTTTTAATAAAAACTATATCTAGACAAGTAATCAAAACATGAAGTATAAAACAAAATATAAATCAATATGATCATTATATAAATGCACATGTTTTAGAGTTATGATATACACAATAGTTAAACTATAGTGAGAACACAAAATATGAATTCATATGAACATGAGTGTATCTCAGTGACTACATATGCATATCACTAGTCTAATTAACATGGCATTTGATAATAATCATGAAAAGCAAAAACATGCTAAAAATCAATAATGAAAGCATGTAAACTAAATGGGAGTTAGAGATAATTACCAAAACCATTAGGGCTAATATCTAGATCTCCAACCATGGTGGTCCTCCCACCAAACTTTCTTGAAGGTGATGCATCCAAAGTAGGGTCCATCAAGCACAAAAGCATTCACCATCAAGTCACAAATACCCTCACATCAAGCGAGAGCCCACACCTACATCAAATAAAATAGGGGTGAATTTTGGTACCCATACCTTATTGGGTCCATAGGGATTAGCACCTTTCCTAACCCAAACAAATCTATTTGCAAAATTTGAAGTATTTAATCTATCATAACAAAATTTTGTAAGGTGGCCCTTCGTCCACAATGTGTACAAGTGTATACATGAGCATATAGTGTTATGTGTATGAACGTGAGAATCATGTGTATCCCGTGGTTTGTGTGCATGCATAGGAGGAGCATGTTTCTTGTGAAACATGGATTCCAACCGTGTGTGGTTCATGGCACATTGGTTAAAAGTGGAGCCCAAACAATCAACGCCCTTCTTTAACATACATATATCATTTTCATTAATAGAAGAAGAGGTGGAGCATTCAACATATTTGTTAATAGAGGATGAATCTATAGTAGCATGACAAATATGTGAATCAATATCATTTTTCAAAGAAATATTTTTCTTGGAAATCAAATCTAGTTCTTTTGAAATTAAAGCAATTTTATTTTTCAAAGTTTTATTCTCTTTTAAAACAAAATCAAGTTTTGAATATAAAATTTTATTTTTCTTCACAACATCATCACAATCATTTTTATTCTTTAAAAATTCATTTTCCTTTAAGGCAAGGTCAAGTTAGGATTTCAATGAGTCCCTTTCATTTGAAATCTCATCCCTCTCTTGCAAAACTAAGTCAAGTTTGGAAGACAAATTTTTATTTTCTTATTTTAATTTAAAGCTTTTCTTTTTCAAAATTTGGTATTTTTCAAGCAAGTTTTCACACATAATGGAAAGCTCTTCATTTAAAGTATCGACATCCATACTATCATAATCATTATTAGAAGAGCTAGTACAATCATCAAGATGAGTTTCTGAATTTACCTCAAGGGAGTCATTCTATTGGAGCATGTAGCAAGTTTGTAAAGATTTCTACTCCACTAGATTCCTCCTCCACATATTTTGTCGTTTGTAGTGCGGGAGAAGTCAAAGTGTTCCACATTGCAAAAAGGGAATCACAATGAGAAACAAATAAAAGATATTCTTTACTTAGACTGCGCCTAAGTGCCTCTAGAGCTTGTGCATTGGCCTCTATATGCTTGTTATTAACAAGATAAGATTTCTTGGTAGTAGCAAGGAAAACATGCATTCCTAGAGTTTTAAGGTACATACTCATCTTATATTTTTCACATGTCAATGTTGGAAATATCATATATTGGAGGGGTCAAGAAATCTATGAGTGTGTGTGAACAAATATTTGTGCAAATGCAAATGTAGATTAGCTAAATAAGATCTCACTTCTACGTGGTTAAGCCTAATATCAGGAGCGTAGGCTCTGATACTAATTGAAAATTCACCTAGAGGGGGGTGAATAGATGTATGTCTAATCTAATGATAAATGATACATAATTTAAAAACAAATTACAACACACTAAGTGTAACCAAAGAGTGTAGCCAAATTTCCGGTAAAGGGCTCTGGACTAACTCCTCTTGATTCCTCTAAATAAGAGTTGAGGTGCTATTTGAAGCTCTCTTGGTTCAACACTAGTGAGGCACATAAACAATACCAAACAGATATATCATACGAGCAATATGAATCAATGCAAGATATAAAGGAGAGATAGTTAGAGATAGTGGATCAATCGTAAACACTATGATACGTTTCGAGGTTCCAGCCACTGCCTACGTCCCCGCCTTCACACAGAAGGATTTCCACTAATGTGTCCACATAGGACTTCCCGTACAGGAAACCTCCACTGAGAATTTGGGTAATACAAACTTGGAGTACACAACTCCTCTCTCAAACAACAACAACCTCTACACAAGAGGTAAGGCACTAAGCCACACAAGATCAACCTCTCAATAGAAGGATAGGCATAAAGCCAACACAATCACCTCTTCACTAAGAGGGACAAGGCACAAAGCCAAACAACAATCACCTCTACACTTAGAGAGATAGGCACAAAGCCAAAACTCCAACCTCAATCACCTCTACACTTAGAGGGATAACACGAAGCAAAGAGAATTACAACACTTGGCGGTCTTAACAAACTACAAACCAATTTTCTCATCAAAAATAAGATCCTATAGATAGGATAGATAGATAGCTCAAGTGTGAGAAATCAAGGTGTTTGGAAATTAAAACACAGAAACATACTTGGGAAAACAACTAGAATAAGATAGAAATAAAGATCAAAATTAATATCCCAAATACTCTATTTTTCTTTGACTTTTTCAACCCTTGAAAACAAATAAAGATAAATCTTTTTAACCCCAAAGTCTTTAAAAACTTGTTGCTAAAACACTTGTAAAGATGAAAATTTTTGCTCTTGAAAATCTTCTCTAAAATAGCCCAAAGGGATGGGTATTTATAACCCATTCTAAAAACTAACCGTTGGGCCAAATCAGCAACTAAGGCTGCTACCGGTCGACCGGCCAACGGTCAGATTTTTGACCGTTGTGCCATCGGTCGACCGCCCGGTCGACCAAGGCTGGATCTAGAGAGCGGAGCTCTCAGGCCGATCGATCGCCCAGTCAACCGAGGCCAGATCCAAAGAGCAGAGCTCTCTGGACGGGCGACCGGGGCAATCGACTGGCCCTCAAGCCAATACAGTCGTGCACGCTTGTGCACATCGGTCGATTGTTCCGATTAACCGACCACTAGTCCGGTCGACCAGCTCGGTCGACCGCCAATTAGTCTGGTTCGGATTATAGGATAGAAAAACTTGTCTTTTTAATTTCTATAAAATCTCATAAAATCACATAAATTTCACAAAAATAAGTTCTTGTAAGACTTTTGAATAACAAATATGTGTTCAACACATATTACAAACATTTTGAACAATTTTTGTGATATTGAAATTTGGTTTAAACACAAAGTCTGTATTTTCAAAAACTTAGATTTTTGAAATAGAAAACCGTTTTCTCTAAAACTTGTATAAATACAAAAACATGATATTGAAATAAATTTGAAGCATATTGTATATGGATATAATTCAATATACATATAAGATATATATCTATATTTTTGACATGAAATCCAAAATCAGTTAAACCGAAAATCAAAACAAATAAACTTTAAACTTGTGTGTGTGAACTTGAGCATATCAATACTATCTACCTTTACACAAGATCTAAACAACTAAACTAAACAAACGGATGTCTTCTTGTCTCCAAGCCGACTCGATCCAAAAACGATCCAACGAGCTTGACTCCAACCGAGTGCTAGATCCGATATTGACACGCGAGCTCTTGAATCAATACGTGTTAGCCTCAAAATTTCTTTGTTGAAGCTAATCACCTACTAATATCTTGATCAACAACTGAAACTTTATAAACTTAAGATTATTAGTAAACTATAACTATATGAGTTAAACAACATCAAAACTAGAGAGATGGGCCTCTGGGCTAACAGTCAAGACTTGGGTGCGATCGACTAGGCGGTCGATCGGCAACCCGAACGGTCATAAATATGACTGTTGGCCGGTCGACCGGCCAGTCATCTGGCCTGGGGATTTGCCCCAATGGCTAGTTTTTGTAGCAATATAAAAGGGGTTGTTTTGGCTTGTTTTACACAAGATTTTTGGAGAGTTTTTAAGAGCCATTTTCCCATCCCCAACAGAAGTTTTTCAACAAGTTTTTGGGCTAAACTTTCATATCAAAAGAGTGTTTATCAAGAGTGATTCTCTTAAGTTTTTCAAAGCTTTTCTTTGAGTTTTCACTTCCAAATCTATCTTTTTTTTGCTCACACAAGCTTAAGCTTTTCATAGCCATATCAATCTTATAGGAGCTTTATTTCTGAGGGTGTTTGAGGGTGATCAAGTGTTAAAATCACCAAGTGTTCCACCTTCTATTTTGAGGAGTTATAGAGGTACGGCCTCAGCGAACTTGTGGGTTCATGTTGTGTTGTTCTTGCAGGAACAAGTAAGGGAATTGTGAGCCCAAGAGTTCTAGTGTGAGCTCATTATAGGTGTTGCGACACCGAGTGATCTTGTGGGATCAATTCTAGTGAAAATTCTTGAAGACAGGGACGTAGAGCAAGTGTGCTCGAATCTAGAAACAATTATCCCATGTTTGCGATTTCTCATCTCTCTCTTACTTGTGTTTATATATCTTGCATGCTTTTATTGTTCATCTATATATGCTAGATATATCTTGTGCTTAATTGATATACATGCATGAGTTTGTTTGTGTGCTCACACTAGTATACAATCAAGAGAGGTATAGTGGCACCTCAACTCTTATTCTAGAGGAATCTTTAGGAGACAGTTCGGAGCCCTTCACCAGAAATTCGGCTACACTCTTGTATTATACTTTGTATGTTAGCTTAATAGTTTTTATTTGCATAAATAGTTTTTTAATTTCGCATTAGTTTGCATTAGATTAGCTTGTCACCTATTCACCCCCACTAGGTGACCTACAATATACAAGGCCTGATTTTTCACAAGTTGTCTCAATGGTTAACAGATACATGCACGATCCCGGTAGGGTCATTGGGAGGTAATTAGTGGATTCTACAACACATCTGTAATATCTCTGATTTATGCTACTTGATTTAATAATATATATTGGTATATAGGATGTATATGTAATTTGTATTAAGAATTATCTTTATTTTATGTGGGTTATAATAACTAATTGTTATGAATTTCTATAGATTATATTAATTATTTTAAGTCATTATTAATGTGTTATTTTCTATCATTATTATTGTTGGTGTTATTATCATTATTATCATTATAACTATTAGTTGTTGTTGTTGCTATTATTATTATTAATATTATTGTGTTTATTATTCATGGCAGTAGTATTTTTCCATTCCTTGATTCTTACTCATACCCATTTTCATTTCTTTGATACCTAGTCCAACCCATCACCCATTACCATTATCAACCCGAAACCCGCAATCCATTATACTTCTATATATAATTTTCATCAAATCCTAATCCTAACTAATAAATCAAATCCTAACTTATTAGATTCTAATTCTAACTAATCTAAACCCAAATCCCTTCATAATACTTCCTTTTCTTTTCCCCTCAACATACACAGCCCTGCAGTGCCCCCTCCTTTCCGAGCCCGCAGCCCTTGCATGCCGTAGCCATGGCCTTCTCCCCTCAGGTAACCCCTGCCTCTGGCTGAGACCCCCCATGACCAGGCCGTGGCTGCCCTCTACAGAGCAAGGCCATGCACACCCCCTCCTGCTATCTCCTTCACACCACTTGCCGTCGGAGCCATCCAGTCCCATCCACCCTCAACCTCACCTCCATCGGAGCCTCCTTGGCCGGCCAACAATTAGGCCTGTCATATCCAGGCCACACAGCCCCAGCTGGCCGAGCCCCTCTGTTGGTGCACATCCCTTGTGCCAGCACCCCTTAAGCCCTGCAGCCGCATGCCACCCAAGCTAGGCCACACATTAGCCCAGAGCTCCACCCCTATCTCCTCTCCCATGGCCGTCCATCCACGCTCCTGAGCCCGATGACTTAACCACAGCGACCCCGGCAATCTTCAGAGTCACCGACACCCACCACGACCTTCACCTTCGCCATTGATGACCGTGTTCACCCGTGGTCGCGCCCTTCTTTGCTGGCCGTGAGTCCCCCCTCTCTCAATTTATTCTCTTTCTAATATATGTATGTTGTTATATGTTTCTAATTAATGTGTATATGAGTGTGAATATTGTATTTATGTGTGTGTGTGTGTGTGTGTGTGTGTGTGTGTGTGTGTGTTTGTGTGTGCATGGATGCATGTAAGATTAGATGCATGGGTGAGCTCATTTGCATGTGTATGTGTGTGTATATTAATGTGCATGCATACTATATGTGTGTGTGTTTGCGTCAGTGCGTGTTGGGTGATTATGTGTAGGAATGTGTGTATATGAATAGGTATGTATGTATGTATGTACATATGTTTATTTCTGAATGTCATATGGCGTGTGCGTTTATATTTAAGTGTATTGTGGGTGTATATATGTGTATTTATGTGGACGTGTGTCTATGTGTGTTCGGTTGTACGTTGCAGCATTTCGGACTCATTTGGTGAGACCCGGACCGATTACAGAGACTCGAACTTTTGTTTGTTGGGGACCCGATACATTGACGATTCGAAGACCGACTCACGAGATGATCCGTAGATTCGTACCGGCTCGTGCAGTGAAGACCAGATGGCGATTTGAATCCAAAACTATGTCATTTCATGTGAGTGCTTGTTCTTATATTATTTCCTTATTCACTGTTGTCAGTAGCGTTTATATGTTACTCTTATCATTTCATATGAACGATTAATATATTTTACCAATATGATTACATGTATTCCTTCATAGACATCAGTGAGCGTTCACTTTAATTATACAGTTTATCTGAACGCTTATCAGCATCATTTCATGTGTAATTGTTTACCGCTATTATTCGGTATCAGTTGTAGTATACCTGAGACCAGACTTGATCTTGTAAATGACCTTGTTGTGATAAATCTTATAATATAACTTGATTGGCCTTGAGATTGTCCTAATTCATTTATGTGGATAAATAGTATATTCATTTGAGGTATTTATCTGACATTATTTGGTGATTATTTAGTGAATTGAAACTTGCATGATAATTATCTGGTGATTGATTGGTGAGTTGATTAGGTGATTAGCAAGTTAGTGGTTAGTAGTTAGATTGCCATGAAAAAAAACTAGCTAAGAATCATTTAGAAATGGAGAAGATTATAATAGAGAAGAAAGGAGATAACTTTACATAGATTATCATTCTCTATTATATCAATATCTCTCTCTCCCTCCAGAATCAACTCAACCCTAATACATGAATCTAAAAGAAAGAAAACTACAAATAAAAGAAGAAGATGACTTACACTAGCCTGCACTAAAGAGAAGAAATCCTAATCTCACTCTCTAACCCCCTGAATCTGGTCTGAATTGCATTATTTATAGGCATAGGAAGCATCAGGAAGGCGAGACGAGATCACGCTCGAAAATCGACGCGTGGGCCCATAAGTGTGTCGTGGAAACACGGTAACAGTCACATTTTCGCAGCAATACCAAGGCTAAGTTCTCTTATTTTGCTCCATGGTTTCACCGAGCTTTGAGGATCTTCTATATAGTCTTGGAGATTTTCTTCATATTCGCGCCCAACTTCTGAATCCAATGTATCTTCTAAAAGCTCTCTAGCTTGACCTCCAAGTAATGAGATTTAATTAATCAAAATTGGGTTTAATTAGGCTCTTATTCTGACTTTATCCTTAGACTCTTGATTATCTGCAAAATAGACCAAACACGGGTGAGAAGCATCATTTTATTCATAAATCGATAGAAAAATATGATGTAATGATGTAGAATCGTAGACTAATCAGCAACGGTGCTGGAAGAAGAAGCGACAACTTTCATTTTGGTTACCATATGCACAGTGAAAATCTTGACAAAGATTGAAAAATGCTTGAAAGCTTTATGGGTTCTTAAGAAAGCTTAAGAGAGATTTTGATCTTCAGACGCGGGTCTGATCGAGGAAGACGGTCAAAATGATTTGATTATTAAAAGACCCGAGTCTTTTATAGGCCTTCAACGGCTGTGATCCGCAATGCGGATCTCGAGCGGGACACGCGTTCGAACGCGGTGCTCATGTCTAGAAGTACTGAAAGTGCCACAATGACATCCGCTTCTCAAGCGCCATAATGACGTTCGCATCTGATGCGCCATAAAGACGTTCGCGTCTTAACACCAAGTCAGAGCCGCATCCAAATGCGGCATTCACATCCAAATGAGAGCCGTGTTCTCTCTTTCATACAAAGAATGTCTCTCCTTTGCAATAGTTCAACAGTACACTGAAAAAGGCAATCAACAATTCTATCAGTTCAACAGTACACCGACAATCAAATCAGAGCTCAAATAAGATCTAAACTATGTATTTAGATATTTACAATGATCATCCCTGCAGGCTTCAAATAGTTTAACAGTACACTTACGAAGACCTGAATTCAGATAAGATCAAGCTCAGGGCTTCTCAAAAGATGGCCAATCCAATCAAAAGAGCCCAAATCAATGTGAAGTTCAAAGTAGTCTGAAATCTATCCCAGTTAACCGCAGAGTTTTGAAAACTTTGGAGGGGGTTCTGTAAACTGTCTAAAAGTCATTGAAGACAAGTCTCAGACACAGACCTTACTTCAATGCGAAATTCGCGTTTTCAATACAAATGCGAACCCGTGTCCAATTGTAAATGCGGATCTCAGTAAGATCCGCGTCTCACCTCAAACGCGGATCTCAGGCAGACCTGCGTCTCGGTTGAAAAGTAGATCACAGCCAGGCCTGCGTCTCACCTCAAACGCGGACTCAGCCAGACTTGCATCTCAGTTCAAACGTGGCTCCCAGCCAGACCCGCGTCTCATCTCAAAAGCAAATCTCAACCAGACCTGTGTGTCAATTCAAACACGAATCTCAGCTAGACCCGCGTTTTATCTCAATCACGGATCCCAGCCAGACCCGTGTTTCATCTCAAATATGGATCCTAGCCAAATTCACGTCTTACCTCAAATGCAGATCTCAGCCACAAGCCTGTGAGTTTCACATTTCAACAACTGAACAGAACCCACGGGGGTCACGTTTCTATTATAACTGCCCCATTACTGGGTCAATTAACACCTGCGTAATGTGGGGAGTTAATTACCATTATCGAGGGATTCTAGGGGACAATTTTAACCCTGAATACCCCTATAAATAACTATGAAAGCAAATGAAGGGGGTTGTTTCTTTTTTTGAGAAGGAGCAAAATAGCTACAAAGTTCAGAAACTTTGAGCATTCAAAAAGAGAGAAATTTCTTCTTAAAAAGGAGAACTTCAACACTTGCTGTGTCTAAAAGAGTTATTTTGCATTCTCAAAACAGACTAAGAGAAACTTGTCGTTTGGCTAGTCAACGGAGAACAAGATTTACTCTTCATCTCCACATGATGAATCCGACTTTAAACAAGAGGGTGATTCAAATATCCTCCCCTCTTTTGTAATCGGATTGTATCCGTTGTAACTTTCTTTGCAATTAATAAAATTTTTACTTTGCATTTTTCAGATAAAATAGTGAGATTGAGATTATGAAGGAGAGAGAGAATTTGAGAAGGGGAGGGGAGCTCTCTGTGTCGCCTGCCACAGAAAGGAGGAGGAAGAGAGAAAAGAAAAAGAAAAAGAAAAAGAAAGAAAAGAAAAAGAAGAAGGGAGAAGAGAGAGTGAGTGGGAGAAGACATTTTGGAGGGATTTTTTTTTTGTGTAGGAGATAAAAGAAAATGGAAAAAAGAAAGGAAAAAAAGAAAAATCAGGCAATAACTACGGATCCGAGAAAATACCAAAAAACACCGACAATGCCGAAAAAATAAAGCAATTCATAAGGTTCTCAAAAATTTTCTAAAATAGAAAAATTATACTGAGATACATGGTGAAATCAGATTCAAAAAATTCAATTTATTTTTCAAATTAAAATCCTGAAATCAATCGGTGATACCGGCCGACACCAAATCCGGTCGAATTTTGATAAATTTAGAAAATCTCCAAAATGAGTTTAAATAAAAAATATGATATTGAGGAATAATGTGAAAGTAGTTTCTAGAAATTTAATTTCATTTATTACTTAAAAATTTGGGAATCGATCATCGATACTGGTCGATACCGATTTTGAAGATTTTGCAAAATAATCCTGAAAATTTTAGAAAATTATAAAAAATCTAAAATATTAATATTTGAAACTGAAATCAAATAAATTGACTAATACAAAGATTAAATTGAGCAGTACACTGGATAGGGTCCCCGGTTCAGACTAGGGCTGACTTTAAGTCTGAAAATCTAGATCCGATACTAAACAATAATATAAATAATCACAAAAGTAAAAATAAATATGGGAAAAAAATCAAAAACACATATTTATGTATGTATTCTGGGAACGGAGTGTTACAACATTGAATACAATATTCACAAAAAAATTACTTATCATTAATATAATTTAACAAATATTTCATCTATTGTTCCCTCAGACTTCGCTCAATTCCCTCAATTCCTGATCTATATATGTTTTTTGCTCATCGAACTGCAAACATTTTGATTATTTGTGTTAATTTTAGCACCAACAAAAAATATAAATGTGATTTAGGTATAAAACAATAACATAAACAAAAAAGAGAAATATGATTGTATACTAACACTAACAAAAAATATAAATATGATTAATATCTTCCTTAGAATTGGGTTCATTTTGTAATGTGACGATTTCATGCATAAATCGTATAATATAATATCCGCATTGGATAGAATTGATTGACGGGGACACAACAAGAAAAGAAATATTTCTATAAATGATAAAAGTAAAAACTTAAGGTTTATCATCGATTTTCAAAAGAATTACTTGAATCTTCCCTCATGAAGCATGTTTACCCTGTCGGGTTGGATTAGTTTGATTCACATTCATGGTGAGAGCCTTGTTAATAAAATTCAGAAATTAAACTTTAGTACTAATAAATATTTATAAACATTATGAAATTTTCTTAATTGGTTTAAACACTCACAAGTCAGAAATATACAAACTTAAATACTCACAAGTCAATTAGTTTCTTAGTTAGTTTTCAGATGTCACTCCCCAATGAGTCCAATCAATGTACAATATCGAGCGATGGGTAAATCATGCATAATGTCCAATGTGAGCTGTAAGATAAATTTATATATAAGAAATTAAACTAAATAACAAATGAACTTTATTTATACTTACTACTTAATGTTGGCCCAAAGGCCCATCACTCTAGTTTTGATGATGATTAACTCATGTAGTTATAGAACTAATGATCTTATGTTTATATAGTTTCAGATATTTGATCAAGATCTTAGTCAGTGTTAAGCTTCAACGAAAGATTTGACGTCAAGTTTGGAAACTAGCATGTGTTGGTTCAAGAGCTCATGCTTCAAGATCGCATCAAGTACTCAAAAAAGAATTTAGCTCAAGGATCAAGTTTTGGACCAAGTCAAGATGCAGGAGAAGATTTTAAAGACTTGAGTCAAGTGTTTGTAAGTTTAAGATTTTTGTTTTTAGATAAAATGTAAAGGATAGATTAGTCGTAGATTGTCAAGCTCATTTACACATAAACAAAAAATATCTAATAGCTTTCATGCTTAAAGTTTTATTTTTGGAAAATATAGTTTGGCTTTGAGCTTCAAAGAATATATTTATTGATTTCATGATTAGACTTCATCAAAAACAAGTTTATATAGTTTACATGTATATTAGATTTCATTCATACACATTGTTAGTTCAAATGTTTAGAAAAATGTATTTTGATGTTTCTAGTTCATGATTTTAAGTTTTGTTAAAGTCAAAACTTTTTTTTGAGCTTATTGTCAAAAAGAAGTATATTTCATCTTTTTTGTGTATTGGATCATATAAATACACACTATGCTTCAATAGTGTTTAAATATCATATTTTTGTATTTGAACAAGTTTTGAAAAAAACTGTATTTTTCATTAGAAGTTTGATTTTTGAAAAATACCATTTTTGTTTAAAGCTTAATATCTATATCGCAAAAATAGTTCAACTTGTTTGTAATATGTGTTGATTTTGGTCACACATATTTGTACTTCAAAGTATCTTAATAAACTTATTTTTGTGAATTTTTATAGGATCTAAATAAAATTTTAAGGTTTTAAAAGACTAAGTTTTCATCCTTAAAAACCCTATTTCTAGGCTTCTGGCGGTCGACCGACCGGTCCACCGAACTAGAGGTTGGTCGACCGAGCGGTCAACTGATGTGCACAGAACGTGCAAAGCCTTGGTTTGAGGGCTGGTCGGCCAAGCGATCGGCCGACCTGAAAGACCCGCTCTCTGGTTCTTGCCTCGGTCGATCGAGCGGTCGGCCGATAGGTCAAGACCTGGGTACGGTCGACTGGGCAGTTGACTGGCAACCCTAACTATCTGAAATATGACCATTGGCTGGTCGACCGGCCTGTCGACCGACAGGTCATCTGGCTTGGATTTTCACCCCAACGGCTAGTTTTTGTAACTCTATAAAAGGGGGCTGTTTTGGCCAGTTTTCTACAAGATTTTGGAGAAATTTTTGAGCCAATTTTTCTTACCTTCCATAGAGTTTTTCTCCATATATTTTTGAGCTAAAACTTCTATATCAAACGGAGAGTTTTTCTTAGTGATTTTAAAAGAGATTTCTTGAGTTCTTCACCACTCAATCTACCTAATTTTTCTCACTAAGCTTGAGCTTTCCATTGCTAAATTCATCCTCTATGATCCTTGTTGAGAGAGAGTTTATTTTTGGTAATCAAAGTGTAGAGATCACCAAGTAATCATTTTTGTATTTGAGGAGGCGAACATGCGGGTTCGTGTTGTGATAAGTTCTTGAGGGAGCTCGATGTAGAGGTGCGGTCTCGGCAAACTAATGTGCTTGCATGTGTTTGTTCCTACGGTAACAAGGGACTTGCGGGTCCAAGAGTTCTTGAGGGATCTTATTGTGAGTGTTGCGGCACCGAATGATCTTGCGGATCGTTATAATAGAAATCCTTCATAGTATTGAAGGCGGGGATGTAGAGTAAGTGTGCTCGAACCTTGAAATAAATCTTTGGTGTTTGCGATTGCTTACCTCTCCCTCTCTCACTTGTGTTTATATATCTTGCATGCTCTCATTGTTCATATTCATTATATGCTTGATATATTTGTGCTCTATTGAATACATTCTTGGGTTTGTTTGTGTTGCTCACACTTGTGTTCAACCAAGAGAGCCATGTGGCACCTTAACTCTTAATCTAAAGAAATCTTGAGGAGATAGTCCATAGCCCTTCATCGAGAATTCGGCTACACTCTTGTATTATACTTTGTGTGTTTTCTTAATAGTTTTTAGATTGCATAAATTGTTTTTAATTCTTCATTTTTGGCATTTGATTAGTTAGTCACCTATGCACCCCCTCTAGGTGATCTACAATTGGTATCAGAACCTATGCTCCTAATATTCAGTTTAACCACCTAAGAGTGAGATCCTTGCATTACTAATCTAATCATTTATTTTGCACACATTCATTATACTCATGATTTATCTTGCTCCACCTATGTTTGATGATTCTAACATAGATTTGTGAAAATTTAAAATGAGTTCATATTTAAAAGCCCTAGGATTGCATGTTTATCTTGTCACTACTAAGAAATCATATTTTGGTAATGACAAGTATATATAGGCTAATGCACAAACCATGGAGGCACTAAAGCATACATTAAGTAAAGAACAGCTATCTTTGATTTCTCATGTGATTCCGCTTTTGCAGTGTGGAACACATTGATCTCTCCCAAGGAACAAGCTCAACACATTTTGGAGAGAACCAAGAAGGGATAAATCCGAGCAAACGTGCTACATGGGCCAAGAGATTGACTCCCTTAGGTAAATTTGGAGGCCCATTTAGATGGCAGTGCTAGCTCTTCTAATGATGATCATGATAGTATAAATCCCCATGCTTTAAATGAAGAGCTCTCTACATTTTGTAAAAACTTGCTTTCAAAGTACAAAGCTTTGAAGAAAAGAGTTTTGAATTAAAAGAAAAATAAAAATTTATTTTCAAAACTTGATTTGATTTTGCAAGAAAGGGTTGATATTTCAAATGAGAAGGATTCATTGAAAGTTCAACTTGATCTTTCTTTAAATGAAAATAATATTTTGAAGAATAAAAATTTATTTTTTGAAGAAAAATGAGGTTGTCTTCAAAACTTGATTTTGTTTTAAAAGAAAATAATGTTTTGAAAAACAAAATTTTTTTGAATTCTAAAGAATTGGAATGCATTTCTTTAGAAAATATTTCATTGAAAAATGGTTTTTCTTCTCATTCTTGTCATGATTTTATTATTATGCCTCTTAGTGATAAGAATGCATGCTCCATATCTTCTTCAAGTATTGATAATGATATTCACATGTTGAAAAAGAGTGTAAATTGTTTGGGCTCCACTTTGAGCTAATGTGCCATGAACCACACACGGTTGGAAACCATGTTCGAAAAAAAACATACTCCACATATGCATGCACACTCTCCACGGCATACACATGATCATTATGCTCACACACATGATTCAATGTATGCTAATGTGTACACTTGTACACATTGTGATTGTACGGCCACCTTGCAAAATTTTGCTATGATAGATTAAATATTTCTAATTTTGCAAGTAAGTTTATTTGGGCTAGGAAAGGTACTAACCCCCATGGACCCAAGAAAGTGTGGGGCACCAAAATTCACTCCTATTTTATTTGTTATAGGTGTGAGCTCTCACAAGATGTGAGAGTGTTGATGCCTTGATAGTGGATACGTTTGAGCTTAATGGACACTTCATTGGATGCATCACTTTCAAGAATGTTTGGTGGGAGGACCACCATGGTTTGGAGATCTAGAGATTAGTTCATTACTTTTGGTAACTATCTCTAACTCCTATTTTTATTTACATGCTTTCTAATTATTTATTTTTAGCACATTTTGGTATTCATATTCATTATAGATAAATGTAATGCCTATTAGACTCGTGATATACATGTATAATCTTTGAAATACACTCATGTTCATATAAATTTATATTTTTTATGTTCTCACTATAGTTTAGCTATTGTGTATATCTTAGGTCTAATAACACTTGCATTTACTTTAATGATCATTTGTTTTTGATGTTTTGTGAACTTCATATTTTATTACTTGTTTAAATGTAACTTTCATTGTTTACGCTTGTACAATTAGTGAGCCATACTTGACTCTTATGTTTGGGTGCCTTAATGCTCATGTATACTCATTAGATATACTTGTATAACCTACTTTTGATGATTCTTATATTTATACTTGTATTCCCCATTTTGTATATATTTTTCATAAAAATGTGTTTAGCTTCATGTATCTGTAAACTTTACTAAAACTACTTGATATACATGTTATATCCTTGAGTCACTTATTTTTTATGATATATATTAGTTTGTGGGCTCGTTTATATTTGGGATATGTATTTTTACTTTTAGTTTTAACAAAACATACATATACCTTGAAGTTTGTTTTGTTTTGATGATTTGAGCTTTATTGTCTTATCTCTATGATTTTATTGATCACATGATTCTTACACTCTATGTTTTATATTTACTCATGAATTTGTTTCGTAAGCATATATGTGCTTTATTGCTATTTGAGTGTTAATGTCATGGGATTTTATTTCATGGATATATTTTTATTTTATTTCTTACTTGAAGAATTTAGTACTAGTTTTTAAAATTATCTTTAAACTAGTCTTTATTCTTTAATTGGTAAAGTTTTCAAATATATTAAAATATTTACAAATTATATTTTTAAAACCTACCTTCAAAGGGCGATTGGTTGAGAGATCATGTCGTGTGTGCCTTATTGAACATATCCTTTTAACATGTGCATGATAAGGTTGGGTGGATGTTATAAGATATACATGATTTCAATGATAATTTACTTTTGCATCAAATTTCAGGTGGTATTTTTATTCTTATATACATATATATGGTTGATTGTGCTTGCTTATCAATGTCTATACATATATTTTTATAGCACAAATTATTTCTTACTAAGCTTGATTGAGTTCTTAATGACAAATTGATTTTACAATTGGTATCATATATAAGCTTATGCATTATTTCATAAAGGGAGAAAAAGTTCTTTAAAAACTTAAAATGATTTCATGTTGATATTTATCTATAATATTTATGTTTATCTACAAATGGTAATATCAACATTTGTTTTGCCACCTACAAGTGGTATATCAAAATTTGTTTTGTTGATTACAAGTAGTTTCAAAATTTATTTTAAATTGGTATCAAAATTTATTTTAAAAAGTTTTCAAAATTTGTTTAATATGTATTGCTTATATGCAAGGGGGGCTTAACATTTCCTTTATATTAGATTCATATTGAGCGTATTTTACATATCGAGGAGCTTGACCTCTCTTCTTTATGTGATACACGTGTGTAGGGGGAGCTTAATATCTCCTTCTATACATTGTATATTATGCTTATGTGGGTTAGGGTCTAGTCATCCCTTCTCCACGAATGCATGTATGCAGGGGGAGTTCACCTAACAGTCTCTCCTCTTCATGAATTTATATCACATTTACATTTTTCTTGTTTGTTTATCTTCACCCCTTTGTTGATGAGTTGACAAAAAGGGAGAGAAGAATTGAGTGAGTTTATATATACATGTTTAATATTTATTATTTATGCATATATATTTGTGTTTTGTTTATGCATTTCGTTGAATATCTTATGTTTTATTGCTATGCAAGAATTAAGAGGGAGCTTCTATAAAGCTTAACTTTAATCCATGCATATATAACTCCATGAGTTTTGTCATCATCAAATGGGGGGAGATTGTTAACCAAAAAGCTTGTCACTCTAGTTTTGATGATGATTAACTCATGTAGTTATAGTACTAGTGATCTTGTGTTTATATAGTTTCAGATATTTGATCAAGATTTTTGTCAGTGTTTTGCTTCAATGAAAAATTTAAAGTCAAGTTTTGAAGCTAGCACGTGTTGATTCAAGAGCTCGCGCTTCAAGATCGCATCAAGTACTCAAAGAGGAGTATATCTCATGGATCAAGTTTTAGACCAAGTCAAGATGGAGGAGAAAATTTTCAAGACTTGAGTCAAGTGTTTGTAAGTTTAAGATTTTTATTTTTAGATAAAATGTAAAGGATAGATTAGTTGTGGATTGCTCAAACTCATACACACACAAAATATTTCATATCTTTCATGCTTAAAGTTTTATTTTTGGAAAATATAGTTTTGTTTTTGAGCTTCAAAGAATATATTTATTGCTATCATGATTAAACATCTTCAAAAATAATTTAGATGGTTTACATGTGTATTAGATTTTATCCATACATATTGTTGATTCAAATATTTAGAAAAAATTATTTTGATGTTTCTAGTTCATGATTTTAAGTTTCCCTAAAGTCAAAACTTATTTTTTGAGCTTATTGTCAAAAATAAGTATATTTCATCTTCTTTGTGCATTGGATCATATCCATACATACTATGCTTCAATAGTATTTAAATATCTTGTTTTTATTGAATAAGTTTTGAAAAAACCGTATTTTCGCTAGAAGTTTGGTTTTTGAAAATATCATTTTTGTTTAAAGCTTAATTTCTATATCGCAAAAATAATTCAACTAGTTTGTAATATGTGTTCATTTTGGTCAAACATATCTGTACTTCAAAGTGTTTTAATAAACTTATTTTAGTAGATTTTTATAAGATTTAAATAAAATTTTAGGGTTTTAAAAGACGAAATTTTTATCCTTAAAAACCCTATTTCTGGGCTTCTGGAGGTCGACCGACCAGTCGACCGAACCAGAGGTCGGTCGGCTGATATGCACAGAACATGCATAAAGCCCTGGCTTGAGGGTCGGTCGACCGGACAATCGACCGATCCACAGAGCTTGCTCTCTGGATCTGGCCCCAGTCGACCGAGTGGTCAATCGACCAGAGAGACCAACTCTCTGGTTCTTACCTCGGTCGACCGATAGGTCAAACTTGGGTACAGTCTGAAAGTACAACTAGAGGGGGTGAATAGGTGTATAAGCTAATCTAGGATAAATGATGCGGAATTTAAAACTAATTTGTTAACATACTATGTGTAACAAAGAGTGAGCCCGAATTCCCCGTGAAGGGTTCTGGAACTACTCCTCGAGATTCCTCTAAATTAAGAATTGAGGTGCTATCAGAAGCTCTCTTGGTTCAACACAAGTGAAGGTACACAAACAATACCAAGCATTTATATGATGAGCAATGTAAAGCAATGCAAGATATATAGAGATGAGAGTAGAGAGAAAATAGATCAAGCGTAAATATAGTGAAATATTTCGAGGTTCGAGCAACTACTTTACGTTCCCGCCTTCACACCGAAGAATTTTCACTATGTCCACATAGGACCTTCTACAAAGGGACCTTCACTGAGGAATTACATCACAGCACTGAGAGTACACAATTCCTCTCTCAAACACAAACCTCTACACAAGAGGTGGGCACTAAGCCAAGCACAAAGCCAAGGAAAATACAACTTGGTGATCACTAAGATCACAAGAAAGGACTTGGTGATCTCAATAGACCACAAACATTTTTTCTCATAAAAATATGATCCTATAGATAGGTATAGAATTGATTGCTCAAGCGTGAGAAAGCAAAGTGTTTTGGAAAATAAAATATAAAGAAAACACTTGGAAAAAACTCTAGAAATGATATGGAAATTTTAGATAAGAACTAGATCCCAAAACTTGTTTTCTTTTGATTTTCCAAAAACTTTGAAAATAAATAAAGATAAGATTTTGAATTTCTAAAACTTGTTTAAAAACTTGCTAAAATATTTGAGAAGATGGGAAAAATTGATCTTGGAAATCTTGGTGAAAATAGGCTAAAGGAACCTATATTTATATGGTCTCCAAAATATAGCCATTGGGGTGCAGAATAGGTCAAAAATAACCTGTCGGTCGACCACCTGGTCGACCGGCCAATGGTCATATTTCTGACCATTTGAGCCTTCGGTAGACCGGTCGATCAACGAGTCGCTCTACCGCCCTAAGGCAAAAGCATATCGGTCGACTGGCAGGTCGACCGTGGCAAAAACCAGAGAGCTTTCTCTGGGTTGGTCAACCGGTCGACCACCGGGGCCAATTCCAGATAACAGACTCTCTAGAACGGTCGACAGCTAAAGCCTGTACACTTCTGTTCACGTCGGTCAACCGATCAATCGATCGAGCCAGGCTTCGATTGACCGATCAGTCGACCATTAGCAGCCCAAACCAGGGTTTATGTGTTGAAATACTTGTGTGTTAAATGCCTATAAAATCCAATATAATCACATAAAATCTATAAAAATAAGTTCATATAAATATTTGAAGTACAAATATGTGTAACCAAAAATCACCACATGTTACAAACTATTTAAACTATTTTTGAGGCTTGAAAATTAAGCTTTAAAACCAAAATCATATTTTCCTAAAATTCGATTTTGAAATGAAAATATGTTTTCTCCAAAACTTTGTTAACTACAAAAACAAGATATTGAAACTCTTTTTAAGCATAGTGTGTATGGATAGAATCCAATACACATTGTAATTGATATAGTTATATTTTTGACATTTGATCCAAAATTAAGTTTTGTTAAAATAAAACTTAAAACACATGAAGTAGATGCATCAAAATAAGTTTTTAGACATTATGAATCACCAATGTATATGGAAGAAATCTAACATATATAAAATCATGTAAACTTATTTTGATTCTATCTATTCATAAAAATTGGAAAGATATGTACTTGAAAATTCGAAACCGGTTAAACCGAAACCAATAAACTATTGAACTTGTATGTGTACTTGAGCATATCAAGACTAACCAATCTTTAAATAAGATCTAAATACTATAAACAAACAAACCTAAACCGATGTCTTCTTGTCGATCCTCATCTTCAAGACGATTCGATCCAAATACGATCCATGGAGCTTGACTCCATCGAGTACTAGATGCGATCTTGACGCGCGAGCTCTTGAATCTACACGTGTTAGCTCCAAAATTGGCTTTGAATCTATTGTTGAAGCTATACACCAACTAAGATCTTGATTAATATATGAAACTATATAAACACAAGATCATTAGTAACTAACTCTCATAAGTTAGTAATCATCAAAACTAAGGTGAAGGGCCTTTGGGCCAATAATCTTCCTCTTTTTGATGATGGCAAAACTTATGACGTTATATATGCACTGATTAAGGTTAGGCTTCATAGAAGCTCCCCCTTAACTTACGCATACCAATAAAACACATAAGATGTTCAATGTAAGCTCATAAATAACAATAAACAATAACAAAAGAATATGTAATAAGGATCATAAAACATGTGCACTAGAATATCCATAAAACAAATATATGCGTACAAACACAAATAGAGCATGCATATATAAACACAAATCTTTCTCACTCTTTTTGTCAATCATCAACAAAGGGTCAAGAAAGACAAACAATACCAATAGACATATTTTAAAAAACAATTTTGATATCAATAAAAACTATCAATTGAAAGAAAAAATCTACCAATTCAAATGAAATAATCTTTTTATCAATTAAATTTTTGTTTTTACTAATTGATACCAATAGAAAGACATGATACCAGTTGAAAGTAAAAAATCAAATTATTAAGTGAATACTAAAACCATTTTGCAATCTAGATTCCAAATTGAGAATAATATCAATTTAAGATTATTGATTCTAACATTGAAAATGTTAGTATATGCCAAAACAAACTATTTTTCATCATAAAGAGTGGGAGTAAGATACCAATTGAAAATAAAATCAATTGAAAGATAAAACAAGAATTTTTCTCTCCCTTTATGAAATACCAATAAAAATAATGTATAAACTTGTAAAGATATAAATTATTATTAAGAACTAAACCAAGCTTAGCATGAACTTAATTTGTGCTAAAAGTGTAAGGTTATATATGACTATAGCACAAGAAAATATCTATATGTATGTATAATCAGAGCAATATAATATCACTTAAAATATGATGTATATATAAACATAGAAAACGAATATGAGTATACGAAATGAATTTTCGTTAAAAATTATATTTACCTCATAACTACCTCTCTTACATGCACATGTTTAAATAGATTTTTAATAAGAGTATACAAGGCATGGTGACCCATTCAACCACCCTTTAAAGGAAGGGCTTTTCAAAAATATGATTTAAAATTTTTAGCATAGTTTGAAAAAACACTACCAATTGAAGAATTACGAAACTATTTTTAAGAAAATTTTAAAACTAGTACGAAATCCTTCAAGTAAGGAATACAAGATAAATGTATCCATAAAAATATGAAAATCACATAATCATTGATACTCAAATAGCGATAAAGTATAAATATGCTCATGAAAATAAATACATGAGTAAACATAAAGGTGAGTGTACAAGAGTCGTGTGATAAGCATAATTATGGAGATAAGGCATTGAAGCTCATATGAAATTTATTTTTCATAAACATGAAACTACAAAATATAAGAAATTCTATTTTTATCAGAAACTAAACAAGCTTCAAGGTATATGTATGTTTTGTCAAAACTAAAAGTATACATCCATATCTCAAATATAAATTGAGTCCACAAAAGAGTATTGCATGAAGGCAAGTGACTCTAAGATAGACATGTATATCTATTAGTTTTAGACAAAATTAACATATACATGAAGCTAAACATGTACAAAAATAGGAAAAACAAGTATAAATACATGAATCATCAAAACAAGATTATACAAATATATGTAATGAATACAAATGAGTAAAGAAGTACAAACACATAATAATCAAGTGTAGTTCACTACTTGTACAAGTATAAAAATAAGTTTTGATAAAAATTGCATCTAAACAAGTAATCACAACATGAAGTGTACAAGAAAACATAAACAAATATGATCATTGGTTAAATACACGTGTTTTAGAATTAGGATATACATAGTAGTTAAACAATAGTGAAAATACAAAAATATAAATTCATATGAATATGGGTGTATCTCAAAGACTATCAATGTATATCACATGTCTAATAAACATTGCATTTAATATAATAAACATGAAAACATGACGTATTAAAAATCAACAATAAAATCATGAAAACAAAAATAGGAGTAAGAGATAGTTAACAAACCGAGTGCACTAATCTCTAGATCTCCAAACCATGATGGTTCTTCTACCAAATATCTCTTGAAAGTGATGCATCCATAATTATGATCTTTTAATAAAGAACGCATCTACCATCCAGGCACCAATACTGTCACGTCAAGTAAGAGCCCACACCTACATCAAATAAACTAGGAGCGAATTTTTGTATCCATATATTTTTGGGTCCATAGGGGCTAGCACCTTTCCTAACCCAAACAAATTTATTACAAAATTTGAAGTATTTATTCTATCATAGCAAAATTTTACAAGGTGGCCCTTACGTCTATAATGTGTACAAGTATGCATATTAGCATCCATATAATCATGTGTGTGAGCATGATGTGCATGTATATGCAGTAATTTATGTGCATGCATAGGTGAAGCATATTTTTGGCGAAACATGAATTCTAATCTTTTATGATTCATAGCACATTGGATCAAAGTAGAGGCCAAACAATCTACACTCTTTTTCAACATGCAAATATCATTATCAATACTTGAAGAAGATGTGGAGCATGCATTCTTATCAATATGAGGTATAACAATGGAATCAAGACAAGAATGATAAGCCAAATTATTTTTCAAAGAAATATTTTCTTTTGTAATAAAATCTAATTCTTTTGAAATCAAATCAATTTTATTTTCTAAAGAATCATTTCTTTTAAAACAAAATCAAGTTTTGAAGATAAAACTGTTGGCCCAAGGTTACAATCAACCCATGTTTAGTGTATTTTGATGATTACAAAACATATTAGTTATTTGTACTAATATAAATTGTTGTTTAAGTGTGTTTCAGGTTTATAGATTAAAGAGATGAATTCTTCCCTAAAGGAAGGTACATTGGACTCAAGACAAGTCAAATTGGGCTCAAAGTGCAATATTGAAGATCAAGTGAAGATTGCCCATCTTGAAGTCTTGAAGACCTAGAAGTTTGTAAGTTTAGTTTGTTAAGGATTGAATATGTGAAATTTGGCTCTAGGATTTACACACACACTTGTTTTGAATGTTTCTATGTTTTTTTTTTGAAAATGTTTATTTCTAAGTTTATGCCTTAGTTTATACATACATGTACTCAAAGCTTTATATCTTCAAAAACTTGTTTAAAACATGATATAAACTATTTTCTGCATAACACTTAGCTTCAGATTTTTTAAAGAATTTTTACAAAATTTTCTATCTCAAAAATCTGCCCAAAAAATAACTATTTCAGGCAGACCGGTCGACCGGCAGTCGACCGGCTGCTGTGTCCAGACATGCACAGGCTGTGCATGTCTGTCGGTCGACCGACCTACATACCGGTCGACCGAAAAAGAGATGTTTTGCTCTCTGTATCTTTTCGGTCGACTGGGTCGGTCGACCGATAGAAGGAAACTGTGTTTCCTTTGTTGGATCGGTCGACTGGCAGTCGACCGAAGCTCCAACGGCTCTTTTGCCAGCAGGGACCCGGTCGACCGGCAGTCGACCGGTAGGCCTGCATCAGCCATAACGGCTCTTTCTTCTTTTGGAATTTCTGAAAAACTGTTTTTAGTTTTCTCTTTTACAGAGTTTTTAGGAGTTGTTGGGACTCTTTTTCTGATCAAATTAGCTGGAAAAATCAGAGTTTTTAACCTATTCTCTCCCTATAAATAGTGGGGAATAGGCCTTAGTTATTTACCTAGAAAAATACAAGTTTTCATAGTTTTCAAGAGAAAGAGAAAAATAGTTTAAAGCTTTCATTTCCATTCTTTCAAAATTGGTTTTTCAGTTGTTGTTTGATCTCTAATATCACTCTACAACTGAAGCTTTTCTCACCACACTTCATAGAGCCAAAAATTTCATATTCTTTCTATAGGTGAAGTTGTAAAAGAGTGAGAGTGTTTGTAAAAGAGTGTTGTGGTCTAGTTAAAGATCACTATTTGTAATCCTTGTTCTTGTGGAGACAAGCTCCTTGGTGGAGTTTCTTTGTAAGGTGAAGCTACGGGCTTGAGGTCTTTGGAGGCCTAACTTGTACGGGATCCTAAGGGGATAGTGGAAACCCTTCACGGTGGTGAAGGCGGGGACTAGAGCAACGGGCTCGAACCTCGAAACAAATCATCTTGTTTGCGATTGCCTTGGCGTTCTTCTTGCTTACTTTCTTGCTTTATATTACTTCCAATTTATTGCTTGAGAACTAACCTTTATTTGTGCAATCCTTACTTGTTTACTTTACTTGCTATTTTACTTGTGTGTATTTCATCATAGCATTTCATACTTTACTTGTTCGATCAAATCCTCAATACAACACGATTGCATTGCGCACCTCTAACCCATTTAAGGGGAATTGGGAGGAAGGAGTTCAGAACCTCGCAAGGGGTATTCGGCTCTTAGTCGTGTTTTTGAGAGATCGTTGCATCACTCATTTCATAAGTTTTAAAAGAGCATTAGATTAGCAATTACACCTATTCACCCCCCCTCTAGGTGTATTTCAATTGGTATCAGAGCTTGGACTCTAGGATTTGGCTTAACAACCTTAGAGAGATCCTCATATTGCTAATCATTTCATTCATTTCCACATAGTAAACATGGCCGATGGTATTAAGACACCCCCTAAGTTTGATGGACTTAACTTTCCCATATGGAAGGTTAAGATGACTGTTTTCTTGCAATCTCTAGGTAGCCGAGTTGCAAAGGCCGTGACTAAACAATTTAGTGCCCCCGATGGTGATGAATCTACTTGGTCCGAAATTGAGACCAAGGAGTTTGATGCCAATGCTAGGGCTCATTATGCACTCCTACAAGCCCTCAATGATGATGACATAGCTAGAGTCATCCATTGCAAATCCGCCTATGAGATTTGGACCCATTTGCTAGTAACACATGAGGGGACATCACAAGTGAAGAGGGCCAAGATAGACCTTCTTCGGTCCCAATATGAAAATTTTAGCATGCAAGAACATGAAACCATAGATGATATGGTTACTAAATTTACTAAGATTACTAATGGGCTTTCTTCTCTAGGTGAAGACATCAACAACGACCAAAGGGTGAGAAAGATCATCCGGGCTCTTCCTCCATCATGGGAAGTGAAAGCTACAACATTGAAGGAACTCAATGATAAAGATGAGATTGAGCTCATCGGACTCATTGGGAATTTAAAAACCCATGAGATGGAGAGGAAGGCAAGGGAGGACATGGCACCCTCCAAGAAGAAGACTATTGCCTTCAAAAGTCATGCTACCTACTCCGACGAAGATGACGAAGAAGAAGATGGCGAGGAGCTCTCACTTCTAGTCAAAAATGTCCGGAGGATGTACAACAAGGCAAAGTTCCAAGGAAGGAGGAGATGGCAAGGAGGCAAGGAAGAAAGGAAGATCATTTGCTTTAATTGCCAAAAGCCGGGACACATAGTAGCGGAGTGTCCGGACCAAGTGAAGCCATCTTCATCCAAGAAGCCATACAAGAAGAAGGCTATGAAAGCAACATGGGATGACGAAAGTGAATCCGAGGAGGAGATCGACACCGCCAATATGTGCTTCATGACAAATGAGAGCACAAGCAAGGTAACCCCCTCAACTCCTTTTGATGAAGATTTATCCATGGATGAGTTAAGTGAAGCATTTATAGAACTTTCTCAAAATTATGACTTCATGAAGAAAAGTACTTGAAAATGAAAAAGGATAATGAATCTTTGAGTATTCAAGTGTTAAAACTTTCTAAAGAAAATAATGACTTGCATTCTTCTTTAGTTTCCACTAAAAATGATTTTGAAAAATATAAGATTGCTTGTAAAGGAAAGACCCATTTGTAGATTCTAATGAGATTGCCATGCTTAAGGAAAGATTAGACTCATTAGATGTTGTTTTGAAAAAGTGTAGTGAGTTTGATAAGAAGAAGATGGAGAATATGTTTCCTAAGAAACAAGCTCCTAAGAAAAATGTTCATCATGCTCATGCTCATGTACATGCTACACAACCTATGCATCATGGTAAACCCCAAAGCATGCTCACACTTCACATACACACCATGCATTCATATATAGAAAAGTGTACTCATGTTCACATTGTGGACGGAAAGGACACTTAGCTAATTTTTGTTATGATAGACTAAGTGCATCACATCATAATGTTTGGGTTCGTAACACTAACTTTCAAGGATCCAAGAAAGTTTGGGTACCAAAGTCAACCATTGTTTTAAATGATGTAGGTACTTTCCAAAGCTCAAAGACGTAGAGGTTTATGGTATCTTGATAGCGGTTGCTCAAGGCACATGACTTGGGACATCAACAACTTTGCAACCCTATCAAGATATCATGAAGGTGGCACCGTCACCTTCGGAGATGACGCCAAGGGTAAAATCATCGGGATTGGTAATGTAAAACTTGGCACCTCTCCTTTAATTGAAAATGTGGTTTTAGTTGAAGGCCTCAAGCATAATCTCTTGAGTGTTAGTCAACTTTGTGATAAAGGTTTTGATGTAGTTTTTGACAATGTTGCTTGTAAAGTAATTGATAGAACTTCCAATGTTTGTGTATTTTCCGGTTTTCGTGAAAGCAATGTTTATATGATTGATATGTTAAATATGTCTTGTAATATTACTTGTTTAAAAGCCCTCAATGATGACTCTTGGTTGTGGCATAGGAGATTAGGGCATATTTCTTTTGATCATATTTCTAGATTAAATTCAAAGGAAATGGTGAAAGGTATTCCTTCATTGAATTTTGAAAAGGACCGAGTTTGTGACTCATGTCAATTTGGGAAACAAACTAAGTCTTCTTTCAAGTCAATTAAGGATATCATGACATCACGTCCTTTGAAATTAATCCATATGGATTTATTTGGCCCTACACAAACCAAAAGCTTAGTGGGAATAGATTTGCTTATGTTTTAGTAGATGATTTTTCGCGTTTTACTTGGGTTTATTTTCTTGAACATAAAAGTCAAACCTTTTCACATTTTCAAGCCTTTAAGAAAAGAGTTGAAAAGGAAAATGACTCCTCAATAATTAAAATAAGAAGTGATAGAGGAGGTGAGTTCATTAACCTTCCCTTTACCACTTTTTGTGAGGAACATGGAATAAAACATGAACTTTCTTGTCCTAGAACTCCACAACAAAATGGAGTAGTTGAGCGGAAAAAATCGTACTTTACAAGAGATGGCTAGGACAATGTTAAATGAATATGGTCTACCACATTATTTGTGGGCCGAGGCCGTTCATACTTCATGTTACATTGCAAATCGTGTTTTCCTATGTAAAAATACTACTAAGACTTCTTATGAGATGTATTTTTCTAGAAAACCCAATGTTTCTTATTTCAAAGTGTTTGGTTGCAAATGTTTTGTTTTAAATACAAATATTAATTTGGGAAAATTTGATGCTAGATCATATGAGGCTATTTTTGTAGGTTACTCAAATACTAGTAAGGCTTATAGAGTCTTCAATAGGTCAACTTTGACTATTGAGGAATCTATTCATGTTAAATTTGAGGAATCTAACAAGTTTGTTAAGAATGTTGTAGAAATAGATGCCTTGCATGAAGGTTTGGAGAAAGTGACCTTGGAGGATGCTTCTACCATGGGAGACAAGCCAAAGGATGATGATGGAAGTGAAGCCAAAGTGGAAGAGGCTCAAGGAAATGAACATCAAGCAAATGAAGAGGAGCCCTCTCAACCACTACCAAAGGATTGGAGATTCAATCCTCATCATCCCAAGGACCTCGTCATAGGTGAAGAATCAAAAGGGGTAACCACTCGCTCTAAGATTCAAGATTTTTGTGGTAATTTTACTTTTATTTCACACATAGAACCTAAAAATGTCCTCGAGGCCGAGGCCGATTCATATTGGTTGCTTGCTATGCAAGAGGAGCTCAATCAATTTGAGCGCAACCAAGTATGGCATCTTGTTCCTAGGCCCCAAGATAGACCAACTATTGGTACTAAATGGATCTTTAAGAACAAGTTGGATGAATCGGGTAATGTAGTTAGAAACAAGGCTAGGTTAGTTGCCCAAGGTTACACTCAAATCGAGGGAATCGATTTTGAAGAAACCTTTGCACCCGTAGCACGGCTCGAAGCCATACGGATGACCTTAGCATATGCCTCATTTAAAGATTTTAAGTTATTTCAAATGGATGTAAAGAGTGCTTTTCTTAATGGTTATATTGATGAGGAGGTGTATGTTGAACAACCCCCCGGTTTGTTGATCCTACACACCCTAATTATGTTTATAAATTAGATAAAGCACTATATGGTTTAAAACAAGCCCCTAGGGCTTGGTATGAAAGATTGTCTTCATTTTTGATTTCAAATGATTTTAAGAAAGGAAAAGTTGATAAAACATTATTTACCAAACATATAGATCAAGATATCCTCATAGTTCAAATTTATGTTGATGACATTATTTTTGGATCTACTAATGTTTCACTTTGCAAGAATTTTGAGTCATGCATGAAAAAGGAATTCGAGATGTCTATGATGGGAGAGCTCAACTTCTTCCTTGGACTTCAAATCAAGCAACGTAGTGATGGGACATTCATCAACCAAGCCAAGTACACCAAAGAACTCATCAAGAGGTTCGGGCTTGAAGGATCCAAAGTAGCAAAGACTCCCATGGCAACCACTAAGAAACTTGACAAGGACGAACAAGGTAAGGAAGTAGACATCAAATTATTTCGTAGCATGATTGGTAGTTTACTCTATCTTACGGCTAGTAGGCCGGATATAATGTTTTCCGTATGTTTATGTGCACGTTTTCAATCATGTCCTAAGGAATCACACTTAATAGCGGTAAAACGCATAATTAGGTATCTTAAGGGCACAATTGATTTAGGTTTGTGGTATCCGAAAACTAACCAATTTACCATGACTAGTTATTCGGATGCCGACTATGCCGGTTGTAGGGTAGATAGGAAGAGCACAAGTGGCACTTGCCAATTCTTGGGCAATTGTCTTGTGTCTTGGTCTTCCAAGAAGCAAAATAGTGTAGCCCTTTCAACCGCCGAGGCGGAGTATGTAGCAGCCGGAGCTTGTTGTGCACAAGTACTCTGGATGAAACATACTCTTCTCGATTTTGATTTACATTTTGATCATGTTAAGATTTATTGTGATAATACTAGTGCTATTCACATGACCAAAAATGCTAATCAACATAGTAAAACCAAACGTATAGACATTAGATATCATTTTCTTAGAGATCACTTTGAAAAAGGTGACATTGATATCGATTTTGTTTCCACAGATTTTCAACTTGCAGATATTTTCACAAAACCTTTAGATTATGCAAGATTTTCATTTATTTGTGGTGAATTGAATGTATGTAAGATTGATACTTAAAATATCTTAGTTTGTTTTGTTTTGGTTTCTAATATGTTTGTTTTGTTTTGTCTTAAATTTTTTTTTAGCCCTTTTTGATGTATGACAAAAGGGGAGAAAATATATGGAGAAAATATATGGAGAAAATATAGGGAGAAAATATATGGAGAAAATATATGTTGTTGTTTTAAATTTTGTTATTGATACAAAATATATGGAGAAAATATATGGTTTGTTTTAAATTTTGTTATTCCTTATGATAGTTTATTTTTGGTGATGATATTTTTCAATGCTTTATGTATGCTTACATAGTTGTTCATATTCATGTTAAATACATAGCATTGTTTAAGGGGGAGCTTTCCAAGCTCTTTCCTTTTTTATTTGTTTAATAACTCATATGTTTTGTCATCATCAAAAAGGGGGAGATTGTTGGCCCAAGGTTACAATCAACCCATGTTTAGTGTATTTTGATGATTACAAAACATATTAGTTATTTGTACTAATATAAATTGTTGTTTAAGTGTGTTTCAGGTTTATAGATTAAAGAGATGAATTCTTCCCTAAAGGAAGGTACATTGGACTCAAGACAAGTCAAATTGGGCTCAAAGTGCAATATTGAAGATCAAGTGAAGATTGCCCATCTTGAAGTCTTGAAGACCTAGAAGTTTGTAAGTTTAGTTTGTTAAGGATTGAATATGTGAAATTTGGCTCTAGGATTTACACACACACTGTTTGAATGTTTCTATGTTTTTTTTTGAAAATGTTTATTTCTAAGTTTATGCCTTAGTTTATACATACATGTACTCAAAGCTTTATATCTTCAAAAACTTATTTAAAACATGATATAAACTATTTTCTGCATAACACTTAGCTTCAGATTTTTTAAAGAATTTTTACAAAATTTTCTATCTCAAAAATCTGCCCAAAAATAACTATTTCAGGCAGACCGGTCGACCGGCAGTCGACCGGCTGCTGTGTCCAGACATGCACAGGCTGTGCATGTCTGTCGGTCGACCGACCTACATACCGGTCGACCGGAAAAGAGATGTTTTGCTCTCTGTATCTTTTCGGTCGACTGGGTCGGTCGACCGATAGAAGGAAACTGTGTTTCCTTTGTTGGATCGGTCGACTGGCAGTCGACCGAAGCTCCAACGGCTCTTTTGCCAGCAGGGACCCGGTCGACCGGCAGTCGACCGGTAGGCCTGCATCAGCCATAACGGCTCTTTCTTCTTTTGGAATTTCTGAAAAACTGTTTTAGTTTTCTCTTTTACAGAGTTTTTAGGAGTTGTTGGGACTCTTTTTCTGATCAAATTAGCTGGAAAAATCAGAGTTTTTAACCTATTCTCTCCCTATAAATAGTGGGGAATAGGCCTTAGTTATTTACCTAGAAAAATACAAGTTTTCATAGTTTTCAAGAGAAAGAGAAAATAGTTTAAAGCTTTCATTTCTATTCTTTCAAAATTGGTTTTTCAGTTGTTGTTTGATCTCTAATATCACTCTACAACTGAAGCTTTTCTCACCACACTTCATAGAGCCAAAAATTTCATATTCTTTCTATAGGTGAAGTTGTAAAAGAGTGAGAGTGTTTGTAAAAGAGTGTTGTGGTCTAGTTAAAGATCACTATTTGTAATCCTTGTTCTTGTGGAGACAAGCTCCTTGGTGGAGTTTCTTTGTAAGGTGAAGCTACGGGCTTGAGGTCTTTGGAGGCCTAACTTGTACGGGATCCTAAGGGGATAGTGGAAACCCTTCACGGTGGTGAAGGCGGGGACTAGAGCAACGGGCTCGAACCTCGAAACAAATCATCTTGTTTGCGATTGCCTTGGCGTTCTTCTTGCTTACTTTCTTGCTTTATATTACTTCCAATTTATTGCTTGAGAACTAACCTTTATTTGTGCAATCCTTACTTGTTTACTTTACTTGCTATTTTACTTGTGTGTATTTCATCATAGCATTTCATACTTTACTTGTTCGATCAAATCCTCAATACAACACGATTGCATTGCGCACCTCTAACCCATTTAAGGGGAATTGGGAGGAAGGAGTTCAGAACCTCGCAAGGGGTATTCGGCTCTTAGTCGTGTTTTTGAGAGATCGTTGCATCACTCATTTCATAAGTTTTAAAAGAGCATTAGATTAGCAATTACACCTATTCACCCCCCTCTAGGTGTATTTCAAAAACATTGTTCTTTTCTAAAACAATATCAAAATTATTTTTGTTCTTCAAAATTTTATTTTCTTTCAAAGCAAGGTCAAGTTGAACTTTTAATGAATTCCTCTCATTTAAAATTTCAACCTTTTCTTGCAAAACTAGATCAAGTTTAGAAAATAAATTCTTATTTTCTTCTTTTAAATACAAACTTTTTTTTAAAAGTTTGTATTTTTCAAGCAAGTTTTCACAAAATAATGAAAGTTCTTCATTCAAATCATGGCATCCATATTAACATCACATGAAGAACTAGCACTATCATCTAGTTGAGTGTCCGAGTTTACCTCAAGGAAGTCAATCCTTTGGATCATGAAGCAAGCTTGGTCAGACTCACCTACACTAGATTCCTTCTCCAAAATTTGTATCGTTTGTTCCTTAGGAGAAGTCAATGTGTTCCATACTGCACAAGCAAAATCACAATGAGAAATCAAAAAAATGTGCTCTTTACTTAGTGTGTGCCTAAGTGCCTCCATGGCTTGTGCATTGGCCTCTAGGTGCTTGCCATTATCATATGATTTTTTTGTAATGGCAAGGTAAACATACAATCCTAGGGCTTTAAGGTATGAACTCATTTTAAATTTTCACATGTCAATGTTGGAAACATCAAACATGAGAGGGGCAAGATAGTCCATGAGTGCAAACTATATGTGTGTAATGCAAATGACTAGATTAGCAATCCAAGAATCACACTCCTAGGTGGTTAAACCGAATATTAGGAGCGTTGGCTCTGATACAAATTTAAAGTACACCTAGCTGGGGTGAATAGGTGTACAAACTAATCGTGGACAAATGATGTGAAATTTTAAATTAATTTGCTAACACACTATGTGTAATAAAGAGTGAGCTCGAATTTTTCGTGAATGGCTCTGGAACTACTCCTCGAGATTCCTCTAAATTAAGAGTTGAGGTGCTATTAAAAACCCTCTTGGTTCAATACAAGTGTGGGCATACAAACAATACCAAGCATATATATGAATAAGCAATGTGAAGCAATGCAAGATATATAAAGAGATGAGAGTTGAGAGAAAATAGATCAAGCGCAAACACATTGATATGTTTTGAGGTTAGATCCACTACTTTATGTACCCGCCTTCACACAGAAGGATTTTCACAAAGGGACCTCCACAGAGGAATTACAACACAACACTGGGAGTACACAACTACTCTCTCAAACACAAACCTCTACACAAGAGGTAGGCACTAAGCCACGCACAAAGCAAAGAAAATATAACTTAGAGATCACTAAGATTACAAACAAAGACTTAGTGATATCAATAGACCACAAAAAATTTTCTTACAAAAACAAGATCCTAAGATAGGTATATAATTGATAGCTCAAGTGTGAGAAAGCAAAGTGTTTTGAAAAATAAAATACAAAGAAAACACTTGAAAAAACTCTAGATGATATGGAAATTTTGGAAACGAACTAGAATCTCAAAACTTATTTTCTTTTGATTTTTCAAAAACTTTGAAAACAAAGAAAGATAATATTTCAAAGCTCTAAAACTTGTTTAAAAATTTGCTGAAAAACACTTGAGAATTTAGAAAAAATTGCTCTTAGAAATCTTGGTGAAAACAGGTCAAAGGAACCCATATTTATAGTTTCTCCAAAATATAGCCGTTGGGTCTCAGAATAGGTTAAAAATGACCTGTCGGTCGTGTTTTCCATCAAAAATTGCTATTCGTGGGAAAACTTACAAAAAAGTGGAGGAGCGAAATTACAAGTAATCAAAAAGAAAATTACAAGTAGATCTCCTGTGAGATTTTTAGGAAAGTATACCGGTAGGAATTTGATCTGCGCCCGATCACTTTATCTCTTTGACGATGCAATCAAGCAGATGGTCATGCTGCCTCCTAATGGGATTTCTTTCTCGCTTAGTTCTGAAAATTGGAGATTTGGAAGCAGGAGAACAAGAGAACCCTTTTGCTAAGAATTTCTTCTTGAATTTTTAGCCAATCTCCTCTCTCTAGCCCCTTTTTTTTCGTTTCTTAGCCTGTTTATAGTCAAAATGGGGTGTAACTGCCCCATTGAATTCAGCAAGGTTGAAATCATCTTTAGCTACGCGTGAGGCTAAAAATGAACATGCAGCGAAGCTACTTGCGAGCTTCTGGGGAAGCTAGAGAGTTCGTACGAACTCCTCCCTGCCGTTGTGGCTTAATTGTCTCCACTTAATGTGGGACGAAGTGGGCGGGTGTATCTGCCCATTTAAAGTGGCGTTAATTCCACTAAATTAATGGGGTTCACTCATTAATCCCCTGTGAAAAATAGTCAATTGATGACCTGACAAAGCTCGTTGCGGAGCTAAATCATGCAAAGTTAAGACTCAGCCTATAGGGAGCTAAACCATTTCTTCCTTCTGGCGAAGGTCGGGATAAAGCTTCCAATGTGAAGCTCTTGAATTAGGCTCTGGCGGGGCTAAATGGGAGGCTTGAAGTGAAGCGAAGCTACCAAGAGAGCTTCTGGCGAAGCTGTAAGTTAGCTCTACATGGAGCTATTAACAGCTTTAAAGCGAGTCAAACAAACCTAAGCTCCTAGGCGAGGTTATCCCCTTGTGCTCATATAAGGCTAAGTGTTGAGCTAACTTAGTATCTTAGGTCTGCTTAGATCTCTTCAAAAATAACTTTGGCTTACTGTCTGCTTCACTAGATCAGTAAAGTCCAAGTCGCTGTCTTGTCCCTAGTCATAAGCTCATATTCTACCTATCTTTTGTAAGTGTTAATAAGTTAGACGTTGTTCAGACTGGTTGAAGATAAATGTGAAAGTTTTATCTTTTTAGAGTGTTAACAAGATCCCCTTCAAAGTTTTCATAAATCTACAATGGAATGGTTTAGATTTCGAAATACTTTGAACTGCTTTGTTTGATGATCAATGGGTATGGATGTGCACATCATCTTGGTGGTTGAGTTCAACTTTGCCTTTAGCCCATTTTCGGGCTGGAATAAGTTCACCCAGGAACTGCAATAATTTGCTCCCATGTTGCTTCGTACTTCTAGGTAGCTTCGCCTTTAGGCTTCCTGGAGCAGCTTAGCTTCCAACAGAGTTGGATTATCAGTGCTCTGTCAGCGCTAGCCTTGCATTCATTGTGATGGAACGGCGTTCTATTCCCGAGGCTAACCGCCTTTGTGAGTTACGAGAGGGATTGCACCCTTTTCTAAGGTTTGAATAATTTCACCTGCATTTACGAGGGAGATTATTCCCTTTTTGAAGTTCTATTAACTTCATATGTGTTTACGAGGGGGACTATTCCCTTTTTCGAGGCAAGCATTTAAAGCTTTAACTTCGCCCGCACTTTTAGGTTTGAAGTAGCAGCGACATGGTCAAGCCATGAGGCCTATAAATAGGACTCTTGTAGTCCTTTTCAAAAAACATACTTTTCATTTTATGAAAAGTTTATTCATGACATCTCCTCATTGCCCAAATAAGGAGACTGAGGTTCCTGGTGTAGTGGGGACTATCACTCTGGTCGTTACCTGGCCAAGAGCTGGTGAGTCTTGGTCATCCAGAGATTTTACCAATAAATTAGTGACCTTAGGGAGTTTATTTCCCTTAAATTTTTAGCTTTACCAGCTATTTCAGGGATTGGATTCCCTTAGTCTCTGCATTTAACGGATCTTTGGAGAAGGGTTTCAACCCTTCTTAAGCTTCCTGGCGAAGCTAATACTCTGCCTAATCAGGCGAAGAATCTTTCTAGGCGAAGCTCCTGCCTTGGCCTTTTTATTTTAGGAGGAGGCTAAACCTGTCATATAGGCGACGGTGAGGCCTTGACTTTTCTAGACCAATTTTAGCTTCGCCATAAAGGCGAGGCTAAGACTTGGCCTTTTCAAGGTTAAGCCAGTCTTGCTATATAGGCGGGGTAAGATTTTGCCCTCTTTGAGCCAGTCTAGCCTTGCCATATAGGCGAGGCTAATCTCTTCCTATTTCAAGGCGTCAGTGCCTTTCAAGCTCTCGAGCATTTTTGCGTCTGTATAATCTGAAGTTTAGCCTCAGGACATAGCGAGGCTGGATCTGGATCAGTTCCGCTCAGGGCACAAACTCTGATTTAGCATCTTCTACTCTCTACTTAATGCTAACTCTTTTTTTATTGCAGTGCACTGTGCTCCCAATCTTTTCGACCTGATGAATGAGGACAAAAGTATGCATCTTCATTCTCGAGTCCAAGCTTTGATCATAAGCAGGAGGAATATAATGGAGCAGCTGATGCCAACTCCAGGAGAAGGCTAGCGGTCACCTATCCACGATGATCCACTTAGCTGTGGATTTGTGCTATATCATTTTCACCAATATCTCACCTTTGCTGGGTCTCTGCACAAGATATGGGAAAGGGATGTCACCAGTAAGATCTCGGATCCTTCCTTTATCAATTTTGATTAAGGAAGATTCAACTTTATGGTGCCAATTTTGATTAAGGAAGATCCAACTTTCTGGTGGCAAAATTTGCCATTAAGGGAAGGATTACGGCCGTGCAAAAGAGAAAAGCCTTTCGTGTCCAGTTGGTCTGGTGAACTTGTGGGGACTTTAAGAGCCACTATCATCCTGAAAGTAGATAGAACATCTTGTATGTGTTTGGAGTAGAGACTCAATTGTATGAATGACAATCTTGATGTATTATCAATGTATATTCCCTTTTGAATTAATAAAATTTTGCCTTCATTTTTATTTGCTTTACTCCATGTCTTTCACCTTGAACTTCAGAAGAAATTGGAATAGAATAGCCTAGGTTGGGAGAAGTCCATTGGGTACCAAGTAATCCAACTTGGTTTTCTTCATAAGTCTTTTCTAAGAAAGGAAAGAGAATTTCTTAGCGGAGCTAAGCTAAAGCTTTCAGCGAAGCTGAAGATGGGTTTCCAGCAAAGTTGGAAACGAGCTCTCAACAGAGCTAATATCGGCTTTCAGTGAAGTTAATCAGACGTTGCGCGAAGTCAACATTGACCTCATAGCGGAGCGAAATATGAGCCCTCAGTGGAGCTAAAATAAGGCTTCTAGAATAAGGCGCATGGGTGCCGTTTCAACGTCGTTTCAAATTAATTTGAAATGACCGCCTTGCGCTCTTTTTGAGGAGGTGAAGCTAGACAACTTCATGTCTATAAAAGCCCAGTAGGTTGAAAGAGAGAACTACCTTCTCTTAAAACACTTTGAATTTTCAGAGAACAAACTCTTTCTCCTTCTTCTCCCTCGTTTTAGACTTTCAGAACTTCTTCACAGTTCTTAATGGCCCTCAAACGACGCACAGGGAAAGAGGCAGCGATCTATGCTTCAGTGGCGCCATCTCCTCCTCCGATCATCGAACGCCCTATTACGGGTAGGGAAAATTTTCCCTTTTTAGAGATTTTCATCTCTTTTTGAAGCCGATTCTTGGCTATTTCATGGTGAATCCGGAATGATTCAACATGATCCAGTGATCTTAGGAAATCACACTCAATTTAATCCCACCAAAATTTAGGGAATTTAATTCGCCTTTAATTTTGTGAATTGAATTTAGAAACCGAATGGTTTTTTCTTTAGGCTTCTATGCGAAGCTAGCCCTTAGGGATTTCTTCGCATTCTATCAAATGATAGAGCGTGAAGTTAAGCTTCTGAAGCAAAGCTAATTTAAAGGACTTGAGCCCTTGTGGTCATTTTAGGCACAAGCGCCTTTTCCGTGAAACTAGCCCTTAGGGCTTTCTGCATTCTGTCAAGTGACAGAATGCGAAACTTAAGCTTCTGACATGAAGTTAAGCTTTTTAAAGTGAGGCTAAGCTTTTTAAAGCGAAGATAATCATTTAGTGATCCGCTACACTCTGCCTTTGTGCAGAGTGCGAAGCTAAGCTTCGGGGCGAAGCTAATGCTAGGCTAGCTTCACTTGGAGAGCGAAGCTATGCCTTGGCAATTTCTTTTTGCTTTAGCTCCTTAACCTTTTTTACTAATGGACTAATATAGTTTCTTCTTTCCGTTTCTGCAGTCCATTATACTCCTGGACCCTTGAACAGCCTTTTTAGGTCGGCCAGGGGACTGGATGGAAACATCAGCCTATAATTCCAGGGACAAGCCTCGTTATTTAGTGAACAGGGTACGCCTGGCCACGATGCCCTCATCCACACTAGTGATCAATGCACAATGAGGAGTATCCAGACTACTACTCCTCTAGATGACTGCGACTGGAAGATTTATTGAAAGCCTGGCTTCATGTTTGGGGACGCAGTGCCTGACACAGATCATCAACTGTTGGCTGGGGAAGGGCAGTGGATTTTCAATTTGAACAGCGAAAAGTACTACCCCAGTCCAGCAAACGTCATTTCCCACTATCCTTCTTCCAATGCGGATGAGGCCTCGAAAGATGAAATGGCAAGTGACCCAGACTACTGACTCACTCCACGTGGGTATTTTGATGGATGCTTCTCCTAGCTATACAAGGGCAGGTCCCCCTCGATGCATCCTGGGTCGTCACCCTGGGAATGTCCTCCAAGACATCCCGGTGGGGAAAATCCAGCTATGGCTCAGACCTTTGGAGATTAATTCTTCAGAGCCCATGGCAACTAGCCAGCAACTGACTTCAGGACCCTAGGCTGGATTCATCCTCTAAGGCTTGGTGGAGGGATTTGACCCTATATGTCTTGGCCCATTTTGAAGAGGATTTGGAGAGGCCGGGACTCTACAAGGCTGTCAGAGTGTGGCATCCAAATGAGCGTAGTGAATTTCTACGTCATCTTCGAATTGTACTGCCCAGCTACAGGAGCTTTCTTTACTCCTGTAGGTGAATTGGGCATGGCTTTGCATGAGATGTGGGAAGTCTCTACTTTGCCAATAGGATATCTCCCTTATGAAGAATACTTTCCATGTGAGGTGGAATTGGCACTTTTTTGAAGCAGGAGCCCGCCTTGTTCGAAACCTATCGGGAACTGATATGCCACTTCTACATCTTCTTGAGCCTGCATGGCAATCATAAGGGAGCCTCGAGCAGTTCGAAGAGTTTAGGGAATTGTCTGTTCCCCAGCCTAGAGGATGCCCTGAAGCGGCTCACTACAGGGTTCCGGATGAGAATATCTTCCAAAGGATGAAGGAGCATGCCCAAGGAGACATTGTTCTAGAGGAAGATGATGGCGTCTTTGAGAAGGGCGACATTGTCAGGAGCTTCTATCATCAGGCCCGCCAATCAATGTCCCGGAAAGTACTTTTGGCTGGATTTTTATCAGATTGGTGGAAGAGATGTGTAGTGTCATCTCCTTCTAGTGATGTCGTCCTCCCCACTGTCCTATTGTTGGCAGTTCATCTGGTACACGGTCCTTCTCTAAGACTCCTTCCAGTAATGGTGTGCAATATTTAATAGGGACTTCCGGCATTGACAGAGGCTTTCTGCAAACCACAGACGACGAAGAGGGGAAAAAGGGACGATCTTACCCCGCGACGGACCGAACCCCAGGATCGGATTGCCGTATACTTACTTGTGGCATGGTTCGCTCTTCACTCTCCGGCTATTATTCAGGCTGGGGAAGAGTCTCCAGAGGGTGTTCGGGTGGTACACCTCCGCCGATTTGAAGGATCTTCATGGTCACGGATCTATGTAGTTGCAGTTCGCAAGCTGTTGTGCCTGTACGACGTGTATAGTCTCTTCCAGTGTTTTTCCTATATCCGCGATGCGTTATATGGTGAGGAATTCAAGAATGTTGGGGACGGTAAGACATCGTTGAGCTGGGGAGTTTTTGAATGGTTGATTAGCATCCAGCCTTCTCACTTGGTTTACAGGAGTGGAGATATTTGCCATTTGGAGGCGTACGTCCCCAGCTGGTTTGCTCGTCAGTTCGGATATGACCAACTCTGCGTTGGTAATTCGAACACTAACTTGGCCTTCATGGAGAGCCTGATTGATGGTGCTCGCGCTTGGCGGTACTTCATTGCTAGCTGTACCGAGGCACGACTATGTTTGCCATTGAGGAACCAAACCTATTGATGACTTTGGGGTTCTACCAATGATACAGAATTTCGAGCTCCGCACCAACTGGGTTTTCCATCAACTCTTTTGGCTTGAAGTGGATCGCCCAGTGGCTGAAGTAGAAAGTCACTGCGAAGGGAGATGGCAAAAGAGTCCGGGTGCCAGGCATCTGGAGTTTATTGCCGCCGCCGACGGTGAAGCTTCGGACGTCAAAAGCCCTCTCTTTGAAGATGTCGTAGGTGCTGGGTTCTGACAGATGCTCCTGGTGGGGTAGGCACGGTCCCCATGGAAGAAGTAAAAGTGGAAGAGGTGGAAGAAGAAATCCTAACGTCCATTTCAAGCGGAAGCGGCAAGGTGATCCCGCAGGAAGAGGGTGGTGAAGAAACCCCGACGCCACACTCCTACTACTATCGCTGAGAGCGAATCGGCTGCAGTTGCTCCTCCTCCTTCCCCGTTAGTTATTAAACTATCGGCATAGAAACTAACAATTGACAAAGCTGTTTCTGGCCTTGGAAAGACCAGCTTCATTTTTGCCACACGTTTTTTTATATCTTCTTCTCTCATGCAGCTAACTCGGTCAACTGGTGATTCAAGAATCGAAGCTGCAAGAGAACAGAAAGATTATTATAATCCCTTGTTCACTTACCAGGAGGGAAACGAGGCAAGCTTCTTTGTCATTTTTGAGGATTCTGAGGGTGGCACGGCTGACGTCGGTCTTTCTGGTGTTGGTTCCTTAAAAGAGAGTCCAATAGCCTTAAGCTCCAGAGGATGGGTTACAGAGTTCTCGATGAGCGAAGGCGAGCCGGACATTCCGGTTATGGAAGCCGTCGGGACAGATGAAATCCTCCCTGAGGTCGCTTCTGGAGCTTTTCCGCTACTGCCAAGGTTTCTTATATGGAGCCTACTGGAGTTAGCGTTGCCATTGAGGGAATCCCGGGGGACACTGTTGCTGAGGCAGTTAATGTGGCGTCATTTATGATCTCATCACCTCTTGGTAATGTCTTAACCATTTATAAGTAATCTTTTCTTGATATTATTATACCATGTTCTAATAAAGTACTTTTTGCAGGTGTTCCGCCTTTGGGTGCATCGACTTCGAGGGAGCCAGCGAGTCTTCCTGGAGAGTTCAGGGGAGAGACAAGTACTTCAGCTGTTGTGAATGTTGCAGAGTTGGACATCTTGTATCACAACTTGCCCTCTTACCCGCCTGAGCATGACGGTGACTCTAAGATGGCAGAGGAGATGATGGCTGAGAAACCACTCACACTCCCTACAGAGCCGGTTGGTGAGATGATGGTGGTTTCTCTGACGTTGCCAGTCTTGGCAACTACTGGGCTAAAGATAATCACCAGTCCTGCATTTCTGACACTGGTCATCGAGCCGGTTCTTCCTGAAACAGTTACCAGTGTTCTTCCTGAAATAGTTACCAGTCCTATTTCTATTGTGGCTGGTGTACTGGTTTCGATGAAGACTCCTCCTCGTTCACCGGCGATTCCTTGTCTTTCTCCATCCAGTGCTTCTGCCATTTCCTCCACCATTATGACAATGAAATCGATGGAAGCTTTGTCTCTGGGACTACTTGCTCACCGGGAGTAATTGAAGCTGAGAAAGAATTTGTCGCTGAGATGGTTGATAGTTTCTATAAAAGACTAAAGCGATCTATTGCTTTGATCTTGAAGGGCTCAACCACTTCATTTTCAGCTCTGAAGGTGGTCCTCTTTCGAACGAGACTTCAGAGGGGATGACCATGCTGCCGCATTAGAGCTTCTGGTGGAGAGGCTTGAGAAGGATGTAGGCGAGTGGCCCCCCTCAGTAGTTCAAACATGAATTCCTCAATTGATGAAGAGCTTGAACGTCTCGTCGCTCAGCGTGAGGCTTACCTTGCAGCATAGGGAGCGGCCAAGGTAATATCTTCAGATTTAAAATCCTTGGAAAAAAGAAAAATAGAAATTTGGGATGCCATTGACGCTTCCAATAGTGCTCTTCTTGATGCTGAGGATAAAATTGAGAACACCAAGAGGATGATCAAGAGGGTCAATCTTCTTTGGTCCAAGGCTGAACCGGTGCGATTCAGGGAGATCACTCGGCTGGAGCAGCTCAAAGCTCAAAATGATGAAGTCCTGCAGCAGGAGATAGCACAAAGGGCAACTTTGGCCGAAATTGAGGCTCGTTTATCTCAGACAACGAAGTTTAATGAAGCTGAGTTGAGATCGCAGGCATTTATTAGAGCTGCTGAAGAGAGAAAGAACAAGTTGGCCAACCTTGAAGAACGGATCAAGTCCTACGAAGTACCATAGTATCTTGTAATCCATTTATCCCTTTTTCTTGAATCAATAAAAAGTAATTTTATTTGACTCTTCTATCGCATTTCCTACTTGCTTTATCTTCTGAGTTTGCAATACTTTCAAGTTATATTACAACCCTCAAAAAGAAAGGAGATAATGATATTCAAACTTATACCATGAGAATGTTAACTAATCTATTCAGAGGTCGATAACATGATAGAATTAGTTATTTGATAAATTATCACCAATAGATTTGAGAAATGACTCGATTCAAATCATGTTGGGATAAGAATGGAACAAAGTGAATTTGATGATGACAGATTAAAGACCATCAGATTTATGAATTAGTTATGATGATTAGACACCATAACCACGTGATAGTTTTTACTGAACTAGAAAAATGAAGTCTAGAATTTGCCAGTTAAAAGTGACAAACTAGGTTTGATTGTTCAAAATTTTACTATTCAGAGGTGATGATCTGGATATGATGACAAAATAGAGGTGAACCCAACTTTAGGGACCCGTCTATTCAGAGGTGGTAAACTGAACATGATAGACTAAGACACACTAAACTTTGAATCCGCTGTCAGAGGTAGTCGTATTAACTTGGCAGCTAGTCCACAAGGGACTGCAAGGGTAGATTGAATCTGGGCTCCTGTTAATTCAGAGGTGGTTGACTGGACATGACCAACTAATGGATCTCAGTCTTGCAATCTACTGTTCAGAGATTTATTATTAACATGATAGCAAGAACTCCCTGCCTTGATAGAGGAAAGGAGAATAAAGTTATGGACTCAACTGTTTAGAGGTGGTTGATTGGACATGACAGTTAAAGTACCATAAAAGAGAGAAATCTAGGCATTCATCGGTTCAGAGGTAATATGGACATAACCGATTGGAAGTTGCTAGACTCAGAGCTCCTACCGTTCAGAGGTGGTGAACTGGATATAACAGCAAAGGAGTAGACCTTACCGGACTGGAAGATGAGATTTGGTTATCTGTCGGTTCAAAGGTAACATGGATATAACCGATTGAGAAACCACAAAGCTCAGGATTTCTACCGCTCAGAGGTGATAAACTGCACATGACGGTAAAAAGTAAGAATTCCACTGGGGAAATAAGACTTGATCATAACCTCTGTCAGGAAATTGATATCTTCTTTGGATGTTATTTAGAAGAAATAACCAAGAAAGTCCATTGAGGACTTGAAAGGGAAATAACAGACTTCGAAGAGAGTCTACTGAAAACTCGCTGGGGAGTTCAAAAATATGAATCCCATAAGAGATTATATGTCAGAGAACACCGTGGGGATTTAGAACAAGATTTATATAGCCGTCTGTCAGAGGTATTTGAACATAACAGCACTTTAATGCACCGATCATTCAATTAAGAGAACGGCACATGGAATTTTGATCTGTTGGGGATATTGATTTTATCCGCCAGGGAATATGTTAGAGTCCCACTACCAGAGGTTTAATGTTAACATGATAGGTTTACACTTATGATTCATTTTGCAAGGAAATAAATATTATTTAATGTGGTCCTACCATTTCATGGATAGAAACTGATAAGCGATTTTGGAGAGGAATCAAATGGGATCAGTCCCTTAGGATTTTTAGCAAACCTCAGCTGTCAACAGGTTTGATATGCCTTTAGCAACTACTATTTGAGTTGGGCTAGTCATGCTATTCCCCTCAGCATGATGAGTTGTTGAGGACTTATGTTGGACTTAAGAGCCAACATTTTCCTCTATTCTTAATCGAGGAGTTGGATCATTTTGTTACTTTAAGTAAGGTAATGTATCTCTTAGGTTTTTACTCTGTAGATAAGCTGGAGATTAAAGGAGTGGACATGAATTCTGCAAGGATTTTATCTAGAGATTAACCTTCCTCGTGGAGTCATTGTCGATCCTTATTTTGTTTCCATGTTTTGAAGTGAATGTGGAAATAGTAGAAAGGTTCTGCAAAAGGATGCATCACTTAATGAGTTTGGCTTGATAAGTCATCAGATAACTCATTTAATCTTCCATTCGATTGGTCATCATGTTTTGATATAAACATGGAAACAGTGGAAAAGTTCTGCAAAAGGATGCGCCACAAACCTTTTTCAATGAGTTTGGCTTAATAAGCCATCAGATAAACTCATTTAAACTTCCATCTGATTGCTCAGACCCTCTGGTCGTTGGTTCAAACTTCGATCAATCGAACAGGAGCAGGGAGGTATGCCACCATTGTATATAGAAAAGTCAGGTTAGATAAACCATCCTTCTGATTGTAAAGAAGAACGCTTAAAACTGCTGCTTGGGCATGCTTGACTTCAAAATATGACCTATTCTTCTAAGTAAGATAGGTACATGCCTATATACTAGAGAAGAGTGACAAGTCTAAAATTGACGTTCATAACCTTGTTTCTTCTTCAGTGTAACCAGTGTTCGATCAGCTCGACACTCGTCGACAGTGAATTAGAGAAGAGTGACAAGGCTAAAACTGAAGTAACCTTGTTTCTTCTTCAATGTAACCAATGTTCGGTCGGTTCGACACTGGTTGACAGTAAATTAGAGAAGAGTGACAAGGCTAAAATTGAAGTAACCTTGTTTTTTCTTCAATGTAACTGATGTTCGATCGGTTCGACACTGGTCGACGACAATATGATTCGTTAGAGAAAGAAAGAAGCTTTTCCTTGTCGCTCTTCCCAAACATCTTGGATATGAAAGTTCTAATCAGAGGTGTAATGTTAACTTGATCATAAGAAGGATCCTATCAAGGATAGTATTTCTTTAAAAACCTACTGTTGATCGGTATCATGAGTGTATCTCCATCTGGGTTATAAGGCGATATGCTCCATTTGAGTAGACTGTTTCTATTACGAACGGTCCTTCCAATTTGGGCTGAAATTTACCTTTGGTTTTGTGTGTCATAATCATGCATCGTCTAACGGCTAAAACCAAATCTCCTTTCTAAAATACCCTTTACTTAACCTTCTTATTGAAGGCTTTCGAGATTCGAGCTTAGTACAACTTAATGTGTTATTGAGCTTGTAGTCGTTTCTCATCTAGGGCTTCGAGTTCTTGAAGACGTAACCGATCATTATCTTCCTTAGTTATCTTGGTTGCTAAGGTGACCCATAATGACGACATCTGGATTTCTAGCGGCATAACTACTTCATACCTGTATACCAGAGAAAAAGGCGTATTGCCTGTTGGAGTTCGGATCGTACTTCGGTAGGCTCAAAGACATTCACTGAGCTTCTCATTCCAATCTCATTTGCTTGATGAAACGAATTTCTTGAGTAGCTTGATAACTGTCTTGTTGAATGCTTTCGCCAAACCATTAGCAGCAGGGTTATAAGTGGTTGATATCACATTCTGAATCCAGTACTTATTACAAAACTGATAGAATATTTGGCTTGCAAATTTGGGGCCATTACATGAATAATCCGCCTGGGGACACCAAACCGATGAATGACGTGGTATTTGATAAAGTTGACCACGTTAAAAGTAAAACTTCAATAAGTGGTATAGCCTCTGCCCACTTCGAGAAATAATCGGTTATTGCTAAGATGAACCGATGGCCTTTTGTTGACGAGGGCTGATAGGTAATATGATATCGATTTCCTATGCTTTGAATGGCCACGAAGTAATAGTTGGATGAAGTAACTCCGAAGGTTGATGTATAAAGTCTACATGGATTTGACAGGATTTACACCTATGTATGTATTTGCTGGCATCAGCTATCATTGTTGGTCAATAGTAACCAAGTCTGTGCAATCGATCCTTGAGTTTCGACCTGGTTGATGAGCTCCGCATATACCATCGTGTGCCTCTTGAAGCACTTCTTGCGCTTTCGAATTAGAGAGGTAACGGAGCAGGATACCATCATATGAGCGACGATAGAGTGTCTTCATTATTGGGTTATACTAGAAGCGGAGATACCTTCGTCGAATAGAAGCTACTTTTTTAGGGTCGTCCGACAATATGTCATGCAAAGTATAGTCAATGAGGGAAACCGCCAATCTCTTAGTTCGAAATATATTGAAGTTACATGGACTTCTTTATTTTCCAGCACATGCTTAGGACAAATAAGGTGTCGAGTACTCACTGTAAGATGATACGTTGTGTCGATCCGTAAGGCTAATATAGCTGCTAGTGCAGCCAAAGCGTCGGCCCCAGTATTTTAGGATCGGGACGTGACCGATGTAAAAGCCATCAAATAAATTAGCCATTTTGATAACTGCATGGTAATAAGGTACCAAATTTCTGTGGTGAACCTCGTATTCTCCTTTAACCTGATTAATAATCAGTTTTGAATCACCATAAGCTTCAAGGTAGCGTACCCTCAGTTCATGGGCGAGTTGAAGGCCAATGAGTAGAGTATTATATTCCGCCACATTGTTGAAACATGGTTCCGTCAATGAAAACGCCCGAGGAAGGACATGATTTTGTGGTGAGATAAATACAACCCCTACACCAGTTATAGTCTTGCCTTTAGGGCCTGTTCTTAATGCTCCATCAAAGAACATTTACCAAACTTCGTCCTCTGATGTCATATTAGATTCGAAAATCTCATCTGAAATATTTTTATGAAGTTTTGAGCTCTCTGGGACCAGATGAGCGGCTAGAACGTCTGCAAGCGCCTGACCTTTGACTCCTTCTGAGGGACAAAGAGCATGTCATATTGAGACAAGAGTATGGTCTATTTGGCTAATCTTGAATTCAGCGATCCTGGTTTCGTCATGAGGATATGCAAAGGATAAACTCTGAAAATGACATGTATGGTTTAACCGACCAAGTAATGTCGCGTCTTTTGAATAGCAAAGGCAAGAGCTAATTATTCCTTCTCAATAGGGTTACATCGGGACTCAGCTCCTATCAGTCCTGCTTAGATAGTAAATGACCTGTTCATGGTCGTCATCATTCTTTTGAGCAAGCAGAGCACCAAGAGAATGGTCCATTCCTTTCACATAAAGCAGGAATAATTTCCTGATGTAGGAGCCACTAAGACTGGAGGTTTAGTGAGGTATCTTTTAATATCCTTGAAAGCTTCTTAACAGGCTTTATCCCATATAAAATAAATGTACTTTTTCATAAGCCGGGTGAATGGTTGACAACGACTCAGGAGATCTGTGATGAATCTTCTGATATAGGCCAACCTACCCTACAGACCCCTGAGCTCTTTGAGATTCTTAGGTGGATGCATGGTCTGAATAGCTTTGACCTTGTCTGGGTCAAGATGAATTTCTTTTGATGTGATGATAAATCCCAGGAACTTGCCACTTGAAACCCTCAAGAAGGATTTTGTTGGATTCATTTTCAGCTAATGGGATCACATTATATCAAACATTGTTCTTAGGTCACGAAGATGATCATTCTTATCGTCTCTTGACAGCAATGTCGTCAACATAGCATTCCATCATGTTCCGGAGGTGGTTACGAAAAATTGTACTCATTGCACGTTGATAAGTAGCTCTTGCGTTCTTTAATCCAAAGGGCATCATGGTATAGCAGCATACCCTAAACGATGTCCGGAATGAAGTATGCTTCTCGTCCTCTGGGTACATCTTGATTTGATTGTACCCTGAGAATCCATCCATTAAAGAAATTCTCTCAAAGTCACAGGTATTGTCAATCATGACGTCAGTGATGTGCAATGGGAACGCATCTTTAGGGCAGGCTGTATTGAGATCGCGACAGTCAATGCAAACTAGATTTTTTCATTCTTTTTAAGAATGGGGATAATATTAGCAACCATGTCTGGATGTTGCTCCTTCTGTATGAAACCATATGCGATGAGTTTAAAAACTTCATCTTCAATAGCTTCCATAATGTCAGGGCGAAATAGTCGCTCATGTTGCTTCACTGGCTTAACGTCAGACTTAATATTCAGATGATGCATGGCTATTGCGGGTCAAGACCGAGCATATCTTCGTAATTCCACGTGAAGACATCGATGTACTATTGTACGAGCGCTATCAATTTCTCTCTCTGTGTAAATGATAAACCCTCACTTATAGAGATAGATTTAGGGTCATGTTGACTACCCAAATTGACCTGAATCACCCTGTCTTCAGTAGGTGGTTCGCGTTGTTCAAATCGTATTTCCCACTGGAGATCAAGTTGCTGAGCCCATGGTTCAGCATTGAATGTTTCGATAGCCTCTTCGAGCTCCAATTAACTGATCGAGATCATATTGACGGAGAGATTCTTGAAAAGCATTCCTGTACTAACATCTGACTCCTACTCGGATGAAGAGGCAGAATGTGATGGGATCGATTCGTTGTCTTCGAATTGAAACGACGTAGGAGGCGGAGGTGTAACATATCCCAACCCCCTATGTGTTTTATTATAGTAATTTGCTAGTTTCCCTTTTGGCACAAAATTTCGTAGAAAATCGCGTCGTCCTTTTCTGAAGTTCAGGCCATTCCCACGCTGTAGATTGTATCCCATTTTTTACATTATAAGGTGTGCTGATCATGCATAATGGAAAAATTATAAGGATTCTGAGTCTGAACTCGAATCTGTGACCGCAAACCTTCGCAATTGGGCCTTACCAGATACTATCAGTGATTGACTCCTTTGGAAGGAGGGACCATGAAGATACATCCTTCTGCACACTCCACAGATGTACTTGTCATAACTTGGTTTGTGTAAAGGCATGTGTAGAAAGCTATTGTCGATAGATTTAGGAAATTCGATACTCGCAGGATAATCAAGGATAACATTCCCATTAATTACCCATTCTTCATCATTCCCAAAGGGATTATTACATTGCAGATTATTGAAATATGCTACAATTAGTTCACAAGCTAAAGTGGTTGGCGTGTCTCCTTCAGACTCTGAATCTGCCTCATTTCCAGTATCGTCACTATCAAGCAATGGTTCTTTTGATGCTTTACTCTCTTTCTGATATAGAAAAGCATCAGTAAAGTAATTTTTCACCCCTTTGAACGGTTATTTTTCAGCGAACACTGTTCATACCATTGAATCGTCTTCTACGTACTTGAAGCATTGGTGTAGAGTAGAAAGGTCGATCCAGTTATCATATACCAAGGTCGTCCTCGCAACAAGTTGTATGACGTGTCAGCGTCAATGACGTTACACATTACTTCTGATTTCAGGTCTCCGATTCAACTAGGGAGTTGAATCTTTCCCAGTGGGTGATTACTTCCTGCATTAAAACCGTATACCATAGTAGTCATTGCAGACAGCCGAAAAAGCGGTATTCCAAGGAAGTAGAGGAGACTTTTGGGAATAATGCTAAGTGCAGACCCTGGGTCAATTTATATCCTTCCAATGCATGTCGAGCCGATGTATCCAGTATAATACAAAGGTTAATCTTGTTTATTGTCTTTAAGGAGCATGTCCTCGGCTGTGAAAGTGATAGCAGGGACTTTTGACTGTATATGATGACATTCAGAGCACAAGGGTTGAGCGTCATCTTTAGGGGTTTCTTGCATATATGTCAGAAATAATTCTGAATTAGTCAGTGCATCCTTGAGTGCTTCTCTTGTCTTATTCGAGAGACGAAGCAGCTCGTGTATGGTGATACGAGCTGGGATATTCTCCAGTTGTGCCAATATGTCAAAGCGAAAAGGAACGTTAAGTTCCGCGCCTGAAGATTTCTTCAAGACACGGTCAAATCAGACTTCTTTATGCTTTTCCTTCCCTGAAGTCGGGACTGGAGCTGGCACAGGTACTTCTACTGACGTCGTTTACTGTTGTGTCTCGTCAGTAGTTTTGTCACGCTATTTTAAGTATGATTTTCCTGACCGAGTGCTCGTTGCCTGGGGTACATCAGCCTGCGCCGTGAAAGCATGCCTCTCATTTTTAGAATCGCTAAGAGAAGCTATTGTTATATTGTCATCATCCAGCAACATAGATACAATATCTCCCCTTTGACTTGGACTTCTTTGAATACTATTATTTGTCTTGGGCAAGGTTTGGGTGCACCCACATGATTTCCCCAGTCTTCAATGTCAAGGGAACAAGACCTTTAATCTTCTGCTGTTTAGCTGAAGGATCATTTATCTCTAGCCGTGCCTTAGGGTTAGGAAAAGACCCATCAGGGATTGTAACCTTTGACATAGTACCGAATTCAAGAGTCACCATGTTCGCAGTGACTTTCTTTTATTCTGACTTTAAAGTTAGAACCCCGACGTCGATTAAAGCTTGAATTTTGTCCTTGAGGATAAAGCACTTGTTAGTAGGATGGTGAACCATCCTATGAAAAAGACAATAATTGGAATCGTTTATGCGTCCTACTTCGTTAGGGTGTCGAGCCTCTGGCAGCTTCAACTTATTCCCCTTTTGGAGTAAATGGAATATTGTAACCACTTGCTCATCTTTGAAGGAGTACTATTTTGGAGGAAACTTAAACTCCTAATTATTGATGCCGCTCTTCTTGGTCTTTGGAGGGCCATCTCCTGATAACTCAACGGACATAGTCTCATTTCCTTTGGCCTGGGAAGATTATGCCATCTCGCCGCGTCCTTTAATATTCATACCCCATTTGCCTTTGGGGGTAGATGATTCAAACTTTTTAGCTGACTTCTCAGCTATTTTGGCTTGCTCGACTAGTTCTTTCCAGGTATGGGCTTTGATAGTTCCCATATAAATCTCCACTTGGTTCAGAAAGTTATGCCTACATGTTTGCAACAACATAGGCAATGGCATCCCTGCCGAACACATCAGAGATAAGTTTCTGAACCGTTCAATATAATCCTGGATGGACTCTCCTTTTCTACATAGTGGAGAGAAGTTTGTCAATGGTAATCTCAGTATCATCCTCGTAAAAATGAGAGAGGAATCGAGTATCTAAATTAATCCAAGAGTTGATAAAACCTCGTGGAAGGCTTCTAAACCAGTCAAAGCTACTCCTTTGAGAGTACCAATAAATATTCTGACCATAATAGCATCATTATCTATAACATTACCAGTCTGAGATTGGAAGTAATAGATATGCTAGTTTGGCGAGCTTTTACCATCATACTAATGTAACATAAGTGGTTTAAACCTTCGAGGATATGGCACCGAATCCCATTCAAGTAGATAAGGATGAGTCATGCCTGCCTTCTTCAATTCATCCCTTTGAGTTAGGGATGCGATCTGCACTTGGATGCCTTTAAGAACTTCAGTATGGATGGAAGAGCTTTCCTTTGACTTCTTAATCTTAGGTTGCTCATCATCATTATGCTCCTCCTCATTATGATTATTTCCAGCATCATTGTTATTTTGGTTGGTGAGGAGTTGAGCGAGCATTTGTTGGATATTGTCCAAGGCTTCTTACTGGGCCTTGAGGTCTGCTCTTGGGCTTCCATCTGTGAGCATAGGTCGTCATTGCCGTTATCGGTCATATGCACTGATACTCTGCCCGTTTGTACCGAGCTGACTATTGCTGAAGAAGCATAACCACTAGCTTCTCCTTCATCGTCAGACCATTGGAATAAACTTTTCAATGGTTCTGGTGATATCACTTAAGTTGAAGAGGATGGCTGCTCGTGGTTGTAAGGTATTGCCACCCTAAATCTGGTGCTTCAGAACACACCTTCCTCTCCTACCATGACTTGGCCCAAGCCTGGGCTATAGTCTGGGTCTGGAGAACTGAACAAAGGGGAATTAGCATCATGTCGCCCTCGTCTGCTCCTGAGCGGTTCCCATCCCCTTCCTATCATGTTGACAGATGCAGAGGGTAGATCTGGTAGGTTTCTAAATTTGCTCTTTTTGTGATGTGGACAGGGGCTCAAATTGATAGTCGATCAAAAATTGACTGTCAGACTGGAAGAGTGGCGGGCACTGGTCCTAGTCAGCAATGGACTAAATAGACCATCACCAAATGATATCCCACTTGTTCACAACATGAAGGAGAAGTATGGAGTAGTTCTAACTTCCACTTGTTAGTTAGGAACTCTCATATATTGGTGTTAACCAAGCCCACACGATCTTGCTTGGATACGGGCTGGAGACCTCTAGTCTTGAGGCTTCTGTTTTTTGGTGATTTGAAAATCACCTTATCAGTTATATTAACTTCGCTTGGTGAAGTTAGACGTGTAGCTCTGCCGCAAGATGTGAGCTTGGCACCGGAAGATTTTGGGAGCGAAGTTATGGTGACTTCGCTTTTAGCATGCTGTGGTGCTTTGCTCTTTGCCTTACTACGAAGGTACTTAGCACTGCAGAATACTTCAGTTCCAGCCTCGCGGCTGAGAACTTTGCTAGTACCCTTAGGTACTGGCGCTGTGTTAGCCACACCATCAGTAACTTCACTCGTAGGGGTAAGGTTGGCACGAGGGGCCAATGCTTCTAGATTGGGCGAAGACAGAGATACCAACTTAGCCTCGCAGCTAATAATATTAACAATGCTGCCAAACTGTATAGGCATTTTGCTTTTGTCTTCGCGTGATAGGCGAACTTATGCTAGAACTTTGCCTGAAACTTTGCACGGAGCTTTCTGCTTCGCCCTCCACACCTGCTTGGAAAGCAAAGTTTTAGGTACACGGGGAACCTGTCTAGCCTCACATGAGGCACTTTTAACCTTGGTTGAGGATGAGAGGAGCTGGGACGAGGTTTGTCTAGTTGCTCGCCCTGTTAATGCTGGTTTCTATTCTATAGCCACTGAAGCCTTGGCCATAGAAACCTTCCTGTGCTTCCGCGCGTAGAGCACTGGGCTACCCCCTAGTGAGTAGTTCTTCAAACTTTTCTTGGTCAAAGTGAATGACCAAGTTTTCAACGATAACGGGCTCTGGATTCTGACCATTGCATTGTGACATTATCTTCTTATTGCGGAAGAAGACCTTGTTCCCTAACGGAGTCGCCATCTTATTTTCCATCAAAAATTGCTATTCGTGGGAAAACTTACAAAAAGGGTGGAGGAGCGAAATTACAAGTAATCTAAAAGAAAATTACAATTAGATCTCTGGGGAAGTATGCCAGTAGGAAACTGATCAGCGCGCGATCACTTTTTCCCTTTGACGATGTAATCGATCAGATGGCCACACTGCCTCCTAATGGGATTTCCTTCTCGCTTGGTTCTGAAAATTGAAGATGAAGATTTGGAAGCAAGAGAACCCTTTTGCTAAGAATTTCTTCTTGAATTTTTAGCCAATCTCCTCTTTCTAGCCCCTTTTTTTCGTTTCTTGGCTCAGCAAGGGACTATTTATAGTCAAAATAGGGTGTAACCACCTCCATGAAATTAACAAGGCTGAATTGGTCTTTAGCTTTGCGCAAGGCTACAAATGACCTTGCGGAGAAGATACTTGCGAGCTTCTGGTGAAGTTAGAGAGTTCGTGCAAACTTCTCCCTGTCGTTGTGGCTTAATTGTCTCCACTTCATGTGGGACAAAGTGGGCGGGTGTAACTGCCCACTTAAAGTGGCGTTAATCCCACTAAATTAGTGGGGTTCACTCATTAATCCCCTGTGGAAACGGTCAATTGATTACCTGGCAAAGCTCGCTGCGGAGCTAAATCATGTGAAGTTAAGACTTAGTCTATAGCGGAGCTAAACCATTTCTTCCTTCTAGCGAAGGTCGGGATAAAGCTTCTAGTGCAAAGCTCTTGAATCAGCCTCTGGCAGGGCTAAATGGGAGGCTTGAAGTGAAGCAAAGCTACAAAGAGAGCTTCTGGCGAAGCTGCAAGTTAGATCTATATGGAGCTATTAAGAGCTTTTAAAGCAAGGTCAAACAAACCTAAGCTCTCAGGCGAGGTTATCCCTTGGGCTCATGCAAGGCTAAGTGTTGAGCTAATTTAGCATTTTAGGTCTGCTTAGATCTCTTCAAAAATAACTTTGGCTTAATGTCTACTTCATTGGATTAGTAAAGTCTAAGTTGCTATCTTGTCCCTTGTCATCAGCTTGTCTTTGACCTATCTTTTGTAAGTGTCGATAAGTTAGATGTTGTTTAGACCGGTTGAAGATAAATGTGATAGTTTTATCTTTTTAGAGTGTCAACAGGTCGACCGTCTGGTCCACCGGCCAACGGTCAGATTTTTGACTGTTTGAGCCTTTGGTCGACCATCTCAAGGTAAAAGCTTATCGGTCAATTGCTCGGTCGACCGTGGAAAAAACTAGAGAGCTCTCTCTGGGTCGGTCGACCGGGGCTAATTCTAGAGAGCAGACTCTCTGGAACGGTCGACCACTCTATCGATCGCTAAAGCATGTGCACTTCTGTGTATGTCGGTCGACTGATCGGTCGACCGAGTCAGGATTCGGTCGACGGTTAGCAGCCCAAACCAGGGTTTAAGGTTGAAATACTTGGTGTTTTAAATGCCTATAAAATCTCATAAAATCACATAAAATTCACTAAAATAAGTTCATGTAAATATTCAAAGTACAAATATATATGACTAAAAATCAACACATATTACAAACTATTTGTTTTGAGGCTTGAAAATTAAGCTTTAAATAAAAGATCGTATTTTTGAAAACTCAAGTTTGAAATGAAAAACATTTTCTCCAAAACTTGTTTAAACAGAAAAACAAGATATTTAAACTCTTTTTAAGCATAGTTTGTATGGATAGAATCCAATATATATTGTAAATGATTTATCTATTGATCGGTCGCTGATATTGCACATGCATTATCACATTCCCATACTTATTAAATAATAACTTTTCTTTTAATCCTAATTATTGTCTAATTTATATTCAGGCCTATTACTGAAGGAGAAGGAAGAGAAACGAGCCCAAAAGCCCATCAAAATTCTGATTTAATTTAGAATTAATTTGAAATCTAAAAATCAGGGCTGATCACGGTAAATCAGATCGGTTGAAATTTAGTTAAAATAAATCTCTACAAATCAATTGGTTAAAGCCAAAGATCAAAAGCTGTTTCGTCAAATCTAGGAGCTGAAAGGGGAAATCCAAAACCAGATAAAGGGAAATCATCAAAACCAGGAGCTATACCCCCTGGGTGTGGCCACCTGGCCACACCTAGGCCATGGAAACGCGGCCTAAGCCGTGTTTTCGCGGCTGTTTTGATTTTGTTGGGGGTGCATTTGCTCCTCTTATCTTCGTACACTCCTCCCTATTGGGTTTTGCCTATAAATACTGGGTTTTTCAAGGACCAGCCAAAGCGATCATGCAGAGATAGATTTTAGGCTAGTTTTTCATTTTATGTAGAGTTTTAGTGTAGATTTTTAATTTTCTTTTTATGTAATTTTCAGTTTTATTTATGTAATTCAGAGAAGATCAGAGTTTCATTAGAGAACGAGAGTGAAGCTTGTACTGAGAGTGACACTGGTGTAAGTTGTTCTTCTCTTCTCTTATTGTTACCACATTGAATCTAAAGTACATTTTTTATATTCTTCTTTGTTTTAAGTTCCTTTTCTTCTTTTCTACTTCTCTTCTTTTGGTACCAATTACTATCTAAGTGAGTCTTATAGCATCAAAAGAGTCTTACCTTTGCGAGTGTCACCGATAGCTCATGACGATGGATCTTAGTCATAATCTATATTATTTCATATTTGTATCATCTTGATGATGTAATGTGGAAGAGACGGGAATCAACTCTTATGGGCTATGTGCTAATTGCCTCCATTTCAAGGTAACATCGTAGCCACAGATTCAAGGTAAGTATTTGACCAGAGGAGGTAAGTATTTCTTTTAGTTTTCTTTTTTATAATTCTTTAGTTTATATCACCACAATCTCCCAACTCTATTATCACTCTATTCAATTTATTTGTATATATCCATTTTCTATTTTCTCCACCTTCTCAATCTACCACTTTCTTCTTAACTTAACTGTAACTTAGTTTTCTCTTTTCTTTTAAAGAACTAAAGAAGATCTTTAACCATTAAATGTAACTTAAAAGAAAACTTATTAAAAAGCTTCCATCGTTAGTCCCTCCTTGTTGATCACGACCCGCATAACCACTTACTATAGCAGTAGAATTGAGTACCTTGCACTACTATTATAAAAGTTCTGAAATTTTGTATTCTTGTGTCCAGGTAAAACCTCAATGAAATTTTGGCGCCGTTGCTGGGGAGGGATGGTAAGTAACTCTTTTTAAGTTTACATTTTTAATTAACCTTCTTCTTTTTCTTGGTGTACAGGTTAACAACAAGGAAATTTTTTGCTACAGTAGACATAGAAGTGGCCCTGAACTCTGCTCAAGAAAGCAGAGCCCAGAAGCCCTCAGATTTGCTACATTCTAGTGGCAATCTCAGTGAACTACTAACCTGTATTTCTGCAGGTTGGCTGAATTACAAAGCTGAAATTATGTGGGTATTTTATTTCCTTGTTTGTCTCATTGTATATACTTTCTAACCTCAACAGTAAAATGATGTTTGTTAAATGCTAAAAATAGTTTAGACTTGCATTTAGGCACGCGTCTAATTCGTTTACATTTTTTTTATTACTATTGAAGAGTGCTGGAGCAAAAGGCACGTATGCATAGAATATAGTTTAGAAAACATTCTTGAGTGATTATTTGCTTGTTGAATGTTACTTTTCTATATCCTGCACACTTTGCACAATCAATCTTAAGGGCTTGTCCTATAAGCAAGATAAGGTGGGGAAGTCAATACCCTTTCTTTGCCCACAAATCATCTCCAAGCACGCACTAACCCAAGCCTAACTAAAACTGAGTTAGACGTTGGACCTAGGGACATTTCGGACTCATATAGGAGACTGACCTAAGGGGAAAGTTGATTTGAATTTAACTCTTGCCAAATAGGTGTCTAAGGTTGGGGATTGAGGGGCGAAATCCTGAAGGTTGGTGGTTTGGCATAATTAGACCCGTTGCTTATGCACGGATACCTCCCACTGATCTTACCCCTTCCTGGCCGATTAACTTGTAGTCAGATTCGTCAATATACCCCCTGTGGACAGTCTAACCAGTTAGGAGTCGTCTAGGTTTACGATTTACCCTAACTTAGATTAAATTTTTTTCTTTTTGTTTGTTTATTTGTTTGTTTCTCCTTATTTGATTTTGATAATTCTTGTGTGATATGGCTTATAACAATAACTTTTCTAATTTTAATGGTATTCCATATTTCACCCTTTTTGACTTAGATAATTTCAATCAAATTTTTTACAATATGAACCAACCAAACATCAGGTTGGACTTATCCGAATCAATACAACCCATACCCCAATCTTATGACCATAATTTCTAAAATAATTTTAACTCTTCACAGAGTCACCTCCCCCGAGTCCAATTTTCAACCAACTTGTCCTCCTTATCCACCTTGTCCACAATCATCATAATATTTATTCCCCGATTTTGCTTCCTATACTCCTTTTCTAGACCAACCCATTGAAGAAAAATTCGAGCTAGAAAAGAGTATAAAAGCCATGCAGGAGGTCGATCGAAAATTCAGGCCTCTCCAATTCCACAATATTTTAAGATTCATACTCAGTTCCACTAGTTCAAAATAGAAAACCATTAATCTTTGAAATGAGTATGTGTGAGTCCAAGCAACAATCACAAAATCTGATGGACTCATGATTTCACCACAAATTTCAAAATAAGACTTTATCTTTTCAAGTCCAATCGCAACAAAATGATGAACCAATCGACTAAGAAAAGCTGCTTGAAGTCATGACTCAGGCTCAAATCACTCATAATCATGACATAGATATAATGGTCAAAACTCTCCATTCTCACCTTTTGACCATTCCTGATGTCGCTAACAATTCTGTTAGAGCCAAAGAATCATATTGTTTTGAAAAACAAGATTCCATTTAAGTACACCCATTTGAACTTCCCCAAACTTCAAATTTTGAAACCACATTGACATTTTAGCAAGTTATCCCTTTTCTGAAATTTAACTTGAGAATGAATATGATGCTGAACCTCAACTTGGTAATTCAATTTTACTTTCTGTTTCAATAATAACTTTGGTGTCTTCACCTTATTTCAATCCTTTTCTAGAGTCCACATTGGATCCTGTGCCTGTCCATAGGAAAATTGAATCATCAATCTTTTATGATCATCATATTGAACTTGACCAAATTCATACTTTTGAAAGTCCTCTTGACAAATTGGCAAATTCTCATTTTTACGAAATTGAACTCAATGACGAATGTGACTTTGAGTCTTAAGTTTGTGATCCAGTTCAAATTTTTGAATCAATATTGACTCCTGTTTTGCTATCTGATTTGAGCAATATTCTAGAGTCAGTTTTGATTCCCATACCTGTCATTCTTGAACTTGAATCAAGATCCTGAAATGAAAGTGATAAGAATTACCATGTAGCTTTGGGCTAATGGGTTGTGTCAACGAGGAGGAATGCGATAGAAGCTTTTTGGTGTTTTTGTTTAGAAAGCAAAAATTGGTGTTTGTTTTTTAGTTGAAAAGAGAATGGAGAGAAGGGAAGTGATTTAAAGAAAAATTTAAAACTTAGAGAAGGCTTTGGAAAAGGTGATCTATAAAAAATGATAAAGATTGTTTGGTTGTTTTTAATGTAGGAAAAGAGCTGGGCTCACTATCTCACTACTTAACGATGTGTTCTTCTCTTGAAATTCTTAGTGCCTCAACTTGATCATAGGCAAAAACTTAAGCTTGAGTTTAGAAAATTTTAAGCAAAGCAAATAAGATAGTTTGAAAAAGTTAACTCTTTTCTTTAAGAAACCATCTTGAATTGAATGTTAAATCATCAAGTATTTCAAGCATGAAATAAAAAACAAGTTCAAGAGATGTTTTAAAAGAAGTAGAAGTTTAGAAATCTAAACCCATCCTCATGTGCCTTCAAGAAGACTTTCAAAGAAGAAAGGCTTAGTTTAGGCATGCATATGTTTCCATTAGGTCTTTACATAAAAATCATTCAAAAAGAAGAGGGATTGAAGAGAGGAACCATAGTGAGCCCAGAAAATGAATTTAGCTACTTATGGAAGATGAAAAACAATATATGTAAATAAAGCAAGACATACCTGTGAATTGGAGTGGAAGAAGAGAAAACTTGATCCTTTTATTGATGTTACTTCAATCTTCAGATTACAATCACTTTATTCCTCTCTCTCACTGGTATTTAAACTGAACTATAATTATAAAATAGAGATACAACTTCTATACTATCTAACAAAGAGCCTAAGCCTTAAAAATAAAGAGAAAAACCTAAACTAATTTTCGGTCCTTTTTTCTCTGAAAAATATAGTATTTATAGGCAAAAACCAAATGGGGGAGGTCGTACAAAGATAGGGGGAGCAAACGCTCCCCAATAAAATCTAACAAGCCGCGAAACACGGCTTTGGCCGCGTTTCCGTGGCCTGGGTGTGGCTAGGTAGCCATAACCGGGGGTACACCTCCTTGCTTTGTTGTCTGACTTTATCTCCTGCTGGTTTTCCCATTTTAACTCAAGGATTTGACGAAATAGTCTTTGATTTTTGGCTTCAACCACTTGATTTGGGAAGATTCATTTTAACAGGTTTTCAACCTCTCTGATTTGCCATGACCTGCCCTAATTTTTTGACTTTGAATTAATTCTGAATTAAATCAGAAGTTGATGGTCTTTTGGCTCGTTTCTCTTTCCTATCCTTTAGCAATGGGCCTGCATTTTATAAAAAAATAGGACTTATTAATATAATTTATTTATATAATAAACATGATAATGTGACAATAAATATGCAATATATGTGACCGATCATACCCCCGCACTTATCTTTTGCTCGCCCTCGAGCAAAACATCAAAACTAACCTAATCAATTATTAGACCACTTTTGCAGGTCACTCGATTGCACTGAGCATGTACAATAAGACATTAACCTCTAGGTTACCCCTTGAGGACGAGTTTTGTCTCGTGAGAGTTTTCAGTGGATTGCACCCACAAAATCCATGAAGAGAAAAAATATTAGTATTTTCAAAAAGTATTTTGAACGGAGAAAATATTTGAAGTATATTTGTAAGAGTTCAAATAATCTATAAGTTACAGGAATATCAAACTTTTCATTCCTAAACTTAGTCTCTATTCAAAAATATGTCATCAATCAAAGTAAGGAGTCAAATTGTATTTCTCATCTAGTCTATTACTTTACCCTGAGTCATATGCACCATCGTGATCGTGAAGTTTGACTAGGGGTTCTTTAACATTAACTCTTATGCCTTATTTATATTTATTTTTGGTGGTATTTATTCCTCAATTCCATTAGGCTTTGTAATCTGCCCATGTAACGAGCCTTTAGTCGGTTACACCCAAACCGGACAGTCTTAGGGTACCTAGTGAGAAAACACCCCTAAAGACTTAAACACTCAAGCAGACAAGGTCACAAAACAAAGGGCTTTTATTTATAAAATGCACCCCTTTTAAGCGTGAATACTTATGCTTCATGAGACACAAATACTCAGCTTAATCAGAGGATATATATATTTCAAACTCATCTAATTATCTAATTATTGATTAGCTAGGTGCTTTGTCTTAAGCAAACCTTGGTATTTATGCAAAAGATAATTAGATGAGTTTGAAATATATATAATATATATATACATTCTTTTTTTTATAAGGCATAAGGATTTTTGTCTTTGAACTTAAGTGTGTAAGTATATAAAGTGTGCATATTTCTTCAAAGTAAAGATCAAGACTAAATTACCTTCATCAATTTTCTTCCTAACCCTGAAAATCAAACAAGTTATCTTTTTTTGACCAGTATAAGAAATCCTAATTATGATTTTCCTATTCCTTAAAATTGACTTAATTTCTTACAAAAAAATATATCAAAATATTTCTTACCTTTCAAATTTTTTATATATATATATATATATTTTTCTCTATTTTTTAAGTTATATTAGTCTTGTTAGAGCCCTCCCCACACTTATCTCATGTATTGTCCCTAATGTATGAAAGAAATGTATAGATGAATGAAATAAAATGGAAAAGAGGAAAGTTACCGATACACTGGGTCAAAAAGACCCATAGCCATTTCATTTACTGGCACCGATGCCAAAAAGGTTTAAGGCGTTGACCATTTACCTTAAAGTCATTTACATTCTTGGTGTCGCCAATCTCGATAACACCGTATGGAAACACGATTTTGACAACGAATGGCCTAGTCCATCTTTATTTTAATTTTCTTGAAAAAAGATGTAGCCTAGAATTATAGAGTAAGACGTTTTGTCCAGGGACAAAAGTTTTTCTTATATGTGTTTATCATGAAAAATCTTAACTCTATCTTTAGTGATCTTAGCATTTTCATAAGCCTCATTTCTCAACTCCTCTAATTCAGAAATTTGTAATTTTCGAAGGTCACCAGCCTTAGTCAAGTCAAAATTAAACTGCTTGATTGCCAATAAGGCCCGGTGCTCTAACTCAACGGGTAGGTGGCAAGCCTTCCCAAAGACTAACCTATAAAGAGACATCCCTAGAATCATCTTGAACCATAAGGCGTCTACAAATTTGGTGGACCAATCTTTTCAATTTTGGTTCACAGTCTTCTCCAAAATAAGCTTGATTTGTCTATTGGAGACCTCAACCTGCCCACTGATTTGAGGATGATAAGGTGTGGATAACTTGTGAGATATGGTATACTTTCGCATAAGAGTTTCAAAGGATGTATTGCAAAAGTGAGTACCATTATCATTGATGATATCACGAGGTGTTCGAAGCATGAGAAAATGTTCTCTTTCAAAAACTTTATAACAACTTTGTTATCATTAGTTCTACTAGGAATGGCTTCTACCCACTTGGACACATAATCTACAGCAATCAATATGTATTGGTTTCCAATTGAGTTAGGAAATGGACACATAAAGTCGATGCCCCAAACATCAAAGAGTTCTATTTCTAGAATTGTGCTGAGGGACATCATATCTCGTTTTGAGATCCTTCCCACCATTTGGCATCTAGGGCATGTCTTGCAAAATTCATAAGCATCTTTGAACAAGGTGGGCCAATAGAACCCACTTTATAGCACTTTTTCAGCGGTCTTACGGGGACCAAAGTGTCCATCGCATGCAAGTTCGTGACAAAAGGATAAAACACTCTTAACCTCTTCATTGGGAATGCATCTCCTAATAATTTGGTCAAAACAGTACTTAAAAAGATACGGTTCCTCCCAAAAGAAATACCGGACTTGAGATAAGAACCGGTATATATCATTTTTGGACCAATGAGACGGAGTTTGGTTAGTGACTAAGTAATTCACTATATCACCAAAGCAAGGTTCCCTAAAAATAGCTAAGAGATTTTCATTAGGAAAGTCCTCATTTATGGGCAATTCGTTCAGGGAGAATTTGGGATTCGTGAGAGATGGTCAGCAACTATATTTTCTACGCCTTTCTTGTCTCGAATCTCGAGATCGAATTCTTGAAGAAGGAGGATCCAACGAATGAGTCGGGCCTTGGCATCCTTCTTCATCATGAGGTACCTAATCGCAGAATGATCGGTGAAAATGGTGGTTTTAGACCATAGTAGGCAGGGATGAAATTTCTTTAAGGCAGACACTACTGTCAAGAATTCCTTCTCAGTAGTAGTGTAGTTCAATTGAGCATCATTGAGAGTCCTACTAGAGCAGTAAATCACGTGCTGCTTGTTATCAATGCGCTGTCCTAGGATAGCGCCTATGGCAAAATCAGACGCGTCGCACATGATTTCGAACGGCTTAGACCAATCCGGTGCAGATATGATTGGTGCAGAAATGAGCTCTCTTAAGCTTCTATCAAGAATTCATACATTCAGCATCGAAAGTGAAAGACACGTCCTTAGCTAACAGATTAGTCAACGTTCTAGCAATCTTGATAAAATTCTTGATAAATCTTTGATAAAAACTAGTGTGTCCTAAGAAGGATCGAATATCCTTCACGCATTTGGGTATGGGAAGCTTAGAAAGAACTTCAATCTTGGCTCCATCTACTTTAATTTCCTTCTTGGAGATATCATGACCCAAGACAATTCCATTTTCACCATGAAGTGGCATTTCTCCTAGTTCAGTGTCAGATTTTTCTCAGCGTAACGCTGGAGGACAAGTTCTAAATGTTAGAGACATTGTGTAAACGAATTTCCGTAGATGGAGAAATCATCCATGAAAATTTCTAAGAATCATTCTACCATATCAGAAAAAAGATTCAACATGCAACATTGAAATGTTGCTGGGGCATTTCATAAGCCGAAAGGCATTCAATTATAAGCAAATATCCCAAATGAACATGTGAACGTAGTCTTTTCTTGGTCCTCAGGAGCAATAGGAATCTGATTCTGCCCCGAGTAACCGTCCAAGAAACAGTAATACTCGTGGCCCGCCAAACATTGAAGCATTTGATCAATGAAGGAGAGTGAAAAATGGTCCTTACATGTTGCAGCATTAAGCTTCCTATAGTCAATGTAAACTCGGATCTTCGTGGGAAGTCGAGTTTGGACCAACTCTTTATTCTCATTTTTCACTATGATGAAACAAGATTTCTTTGGAACTGCGTGGACAGGACTGACCCATTGGCTATTAGAAATGGAATATATTATCCTATTGGCTATTAGTTTCACAATTTCAGTATGAACAGCCTCTTACATTATAGTCTAACCTATGTTGTGGGTCTCTTTTAACTGTGGCATCTTCATTGAGATGAATGCGATGTTGAACTATGGTTGGACTAATCCCTTTATATCGGTCATAGTCCAACCAATGTCTTTCCCATGTTTTCTTAGAATTGCTTTAAGATCTTCTTCTTGCCCGTCATTTAAATGGGAGGCAATGATGACAGGAAAGGTCTCTTGTTCGCTTAGATAGACGTACTTGAGATGCACAGGTAAGGCTTTCAATTCTAAGGAAGAGGAAGGCTTACTGGAATGATGAGTCACATTTGTTGGCTTTATATATGGTGAAATAGGGTTCGAGGCCAATTCACAACAGACTCAATAACCTGATCAAGATTAAAGTCGTCAGACTCTAACCCGAAGTCACACTCAGTTTCTAGTCCCAATTCTTTCCTGTGTTCACTTGTTAAGTTCTCAATGAGGTTGACTTCAAATGTTTGGTCCTCAACATCACGGGGTTGTTTTCCTAGGTCGAAGACATTGACTTCTCTAGTTATGTCCCCAAAGGTTAAACTCATGGACTCATTCCTACAATTGATGATGGTGTTGGCAGTAGGAAGGAATGGTCGCCCTAGAATAACAGGAGTTTGAGCCTTAGGATTGGACACAGGTTGTGTCTCTAAAACTATGAAATCAACGAGGTAAATAAACTCCCTGACCCGGATAAGGACATCATTAATTTTCCCTTTTGGAACTTTCACTGAACGATCAGCCAATTGGATACTGACTCGAGTTGACCTAAGATCGCCCAACCCGAGTTGTTGATAAACTGAGAATGGAGTAAGTTGATACTTGCCCCCAAATCAAGAAGTGTATGACTAATCTCCGATTGTCCTATGGTACAGGCAATGGTAGGACAACCTGGATCTTATACTTGACAGGGATCGGACCCGATAATAGCTCACTATTGTTAGTGGCTAAGAAGACCTTTTTGGGTACATTAGTCTTTCTCTTCTTGGGGCACATATCCTTAAGAAACTTAGCATAAGATGGTACTTGTTGGATGGCATCAAAAAGTGGCACATTTATTTTCACTTGATTGAAGATATTATCCATGTGTAAATTTTACTTGTTGTTTTTCAGCCTATTAGAAATGGTACTACAGGCTGGTGTACCAGACTGGTTGACTTATCTATTTCAGATTCATCAGATTTGGAAGGATTGGGATTAGATGAGGTGGATGCGTGATTGTGGTTGTGCTGAATGGGATTAGATGGTGTTGACACTTGATTATCAACTTTCTTTCCCGACCTCAATGTATGAACAACATTACATTGATTCAATGATTGATTCTCAGTCAAATGAGCTTGTTGAGAATTCCTACGATTTATTATTGGCTGACTAGGCAAGGTACCTTTTGTCTCTCATTCTGTGGAGTGACTAATTGGCTAATTTGAATCTCTAGCTTCTGTATAGTTTGCATGAGAGAATCTTGGTCTTCATATATCTTTCCATGTTTCTCTCAAAAATCAGTCATTCTCCTTTCGAGTTAAGAATTTTGGATGGAAGATTGTGGAGTTTGGTTGGAAAGTTTTGTTGATAGTTTGAGAAGTTAGGTGGATGGTTGGGAGAATTATGATGAAAATTGGAATCGATGGATTAATGATTGGAAGAATTATTGGCATGATGGAAGTGGCTTGTATGATTTGACCGTGAATGATCATTGTTATTTTGGCTCCATGAGAAATTCGGGTGATTTCCCCAGTCAGGATTGTAAGTTGATGCATAAGAATTATTATTCGACCTCGAAAAGGTCACATTCATCGGTTCTAAAAAATATTGTTGAGCTTGAAACACAGGACACTCCTCAAACATATGATTCATGGCTTGACAGTAAGTTCAGCCCGGAGTTGGAAATTGGTTTGGGCTAACTTGATTTACTGGACTTGGTTCCTTAGTTTCTAAAGCTTTCAGTCTTCTCGCTAGGTTAGCTAACTTAGCAGCTATGGATGATTCGATAGAACGGAAACCTCCTTTTGAAGAGATGGAGTTTGAGTTCCTTGAGGTTTCACTAGTAGGTTCCCATTGGATGGTCATTTCAGCTAGATTCTCATATAAATTCCATCCTTCTTTCTCATCCTTCTACAAGAATCCCCCTTGGCACATGCTTTCTAAGAGGGTCTTGGTAGAATAGTCTAAACCGTTATAAAGAATTTGGCATTGTCGCTATTTTTCTATTCTATGATTAGGACATTAGACAAGGAGGTCTTTAAAACGTTCAAAGTACCTACAAAACAGTTCACTAGATTCTTGCTTGAATTGCGTGATGTTCTTCCTAATGAGAGCGGTCTTATGAATTGGATAGAATTTCTTCAAGAGGACCTTGATGAAACCATCCCAAGATGTGATAGAGCCGGCCGCTAAGCTGTAAAGCCATTTCTTGGCTAAGTCCTTTAGAGCGAAAGGGACAAATCTCAACCTAATAGCATCATCTACAAGGTGTGGGATTTTCATCATTAGACATACTTCCTCAAATTCTGTTATGAAGAAATAAGTATCTTCGGACTCTAAGCCATGAAACTTGCAGAGTGTGTTGATGAACTTAGACTTGAGCTCAAAATTGTATTCACCAACTGATGGAAGTTAAATGCAAGATGGAAGTGAGGTTCTAATTGGATAGAACCTATCCTGCAAAGATGTCAGTTGAGCCATAACCGGATCTGATCTTGGTTCAAACTTGGGTGGTAATGTGTTTCTAGTCAACCTAGATGAATTAGGGTCTCTTGACCACACTTGCATACACAAACACAATCACAAACAAGTTCACCAATAGTCAATAAGAGAAAACAATCATGCCTAGTCTAAGGTAACCTTAACCTAGACAACTCCTAACTGGCGAATTATCCACAGGAGGTATAATGCAGACTGTGACCATAAGCTAATCAGCCAGGTCAGAGCAAGATTGATGGAAAGTATCCGGGCAAAAGCAACGGGCCTAATAAAGCCAAACCACTAGCTTTTGGGGTTTCGCCCCTCAATTTCTTTCCTAGACACTGATTTGGCAGAAGTCAAATTTTAACACTTTCTCCCCTAGGATAATCTCCTAGTGAGCTCGAGATGTCCCTAAGGCCAATGTCTATCAGATTTTACTTAGGCTTAGGTTGTGCGTGCTTGGAGATGGTTTGTGGGCTAAGAAAGGGTAATGACTTCCCCACCTTATCTTGATTTGAGTTTTGCCCTTAGAATTAATTGTGCAAAGTGTGTAAGATATAGAAAAGTAATATTCAAAAGCAAATATCACCCAAGAATGTTTCCTAAACTATATGCTATGCATACGTACCTTATCTCCAGCAATCTTCAACAGTAAATATAAAATAAACGTAATTAGACAAATGCCTAGAATGCAAGTCTAAATGTTTTTTTAAACAATTAACAATCACTCAGATTACTGTAGGATTAAAAATAGGGATTATGAATATCAGATATAGTAAGAATAATAACACAAAAAACTTTATTTTTGTAAGCAATATGTCCTACAAAAAAAAGTTTTTAGTAGTCCAAATTCTGTTTCCTACTTTCGAGAGTAGGGGCACAGAATAACAAGTCTTCTCCTGCAAAGCTTGAATACTAAATTTGAATCTTGACATCCCTGAAACAAGACACCAAATTTGTTAGAAAATAATTACACCGTTCTCTCCCCGGCAACGGCGCCAAAAATTGATCGTGAAATGAAAGTGATAAGAATTACCATGTAGCTTTGGGCTAACGGGTCGTGTCCACAAGGAGGAATGCGATAGAAGCTTTTCGATGTTTCTGTTCAGAAAGCAAAGAATGGTGTTTGTTTTTTAGTTGAAAGGAGAATGGAGAAAAGGGAAGTGATTTAAAGAAAATCTTAAAACTTAGAGAAGGCTTTGGAAAAGGTGATCTATAAAAAATGATGAAGATTGTTTGGTTGTTTTTAATATAGGAAAAGATCTAGGCTCACTATCTCACTACTCAACGATGTGTTCTTCTCTTGAAATTCTTAGTGTCTCAACTTGATCATAGGCAAAAACTTAAGTATGAGTTTAGAAAGTTTTAAGCAAAGCAAATAAGATAGTTTAAAGAAGTTAACTCTTTTCTTTAAGAAACCATCTTGAATTGAATGTTAAATCATCAAGTATTTCAAGCATGAAATAAAAACAAGTTCAAGCGATGTTTTAAAAGAAGTAGAAGTTTAAAAATCCAAATCCATCCTCATGTGCCTTCAAGAACACTTTCAAAGAAGAAAGACTTAGTTTAGGCATGCATATATTTTCATTGGGTCTTTACATAAAAATCATTCAAAAAAAAGAGGGATCGAAGAGAGAAACAATAGTGAGCCCAGAAAATGAATTTAGCTACTCATGAAAAATAATACATGTAAATAAACCAAGACATACCCGTGAATTGGAGTGGAAGAAGAGAAAGCTTGATCCTTTTATTGATGTCACTTCAATCTTCAGATTACAATCACTCTATTCCTCTCTCTCACTGGTACTTGAACTGAACTACACATTATAAAACAAAGATACAACTTCTATACTATGGGTCTGTTTGGTTGTCGTAACTGGCCGTAATTCGTAGTTGTAATTGGTAAAGTTTTTTACAATTGTAAATGAGTTACATGTATGTAAATTTTACGGTATTTGGTTGGTAATATAAAATTGTAAAGTGGGAAAGTGTATTGTACTTTACGGTGTTTGGTTGTCGTAATGTATAAGTCGTAAGTGAAAAAGTTGACCACAAAGTTAACTATTTTACAATTTTAAAAGTTTTAATATTGCAAATAAATATTAAAAAAGTTAAATATTAAAAAATTTTAATATTAATATAAAAAATATTACAAATTTGTATGACCACAAAATTGACTGTAACTGGGCTGTAAGTGAGTGGTAACTGGGTTACGAGTGTCAGTTGAGTTACGTAAGTCTTTTACGAATTATGATCCAAACAAACGCCGTAGTTGTAACTGGGTAGTAAGTCATTTACGAATTACGGAGTTTTACGCGAAACAAACGGCCCCTATCTAACAAAGAGCCTAAGCCTTAAAAACAAAAAGAAAAACTTAAACTAATTTCTGGTCCTTTTTTCTCTAAAAAATACAATATTTACAGGCAAAAATCAAACGGGGGAGGTCGTAAAACATAGGGGGAGCAAACGCTCCCCCAACAAAATCTAACAAGCCGCAGAAACGCGACTTTGGCTGCGCTTTTGTGGCCTGGGGGTACACCGCCTTGCTTTGTTGTCTGACTTTATCTCCTGCTGGTTTTCCCGTTTCAGTTCTAGGATTTGACGAAACAGCCTTTGATCTTTGGCTTCAATCACTTGATTGAGGAAGATTCATTTTAACTGATTTTCAACCTCTCTGATTTGTCATGACCTGCCCTGATTTCCTGATTTCAAATTAATTTTAAATTAAATCAGAATTTGACGGGCTTTTGGGATTGTTTCTCTTTCCTATCCTTTAGCAATGGGCCTGCATTTTTGAAAGAAAAATAGGACTTATTAATATAATTTATTTAGATAATAAACATAGTAATGTAACAATAAATATGCAATATATATGGCCGATCAAATCACCAATCTTAGAAAGTCATAATCCATTGTGGGTAAATGAATGTGGACTTGAGGTTCAACTTCTTGATTTGGACCCACTTCTTGAACAAATTTTGACTCCTGAACCTTTACTTGACTTCATTCATTTTTCTAAGTCAATTGTAGTTCATGCCCTTCCTGATTCCAGATCAATCATTCCATCTTTTTATACTCACTCCATTTTGGGACAAATGTGTTGATAATAATGACTTTGAAATTAGTTTGAAAAGTTGAAAATTATATGGGGTAAAATTTTTATAAAAATCTTTCAATAAACATCATTTTAGTGGGTTATATTAGAGAGATTTCTGGTGGGTTCCTCCGAACTCCAAGCAAATTAGATTGGCCCGTATTTCGTATACCAATCAGACCACCACTGGAACCACCACCTTAAGGTAATATTTTCTTCTTTTTCATGCATCTATGGATTAATTCAACATTGAGGACAATGCATGAGATAGGTGTGGGGAAGGATTCTAACATAACTTAGGTTTTTTTATTACTAAAAAATTATTATTATTAACATTTTCTTTATTTTAAAAACTTTTTGAAAATAGAAACAATATTTTGACATATTTTTGTAAGAAATTAAGTCAATTTTAAGGAATAGGAGAATCATAATTAGGATTTCTTATACTTGATCAAAATAAGATTATTTGTTTGATTTCTAAGGTTAGGAAGAAAATTTACGAAAGTAATTTAGTCTTGATTTTTACCTTGACGATATGCATACTTTATACACTTAACACTTAGGGTTCAAAAACAATAATTCTTATGCCTTATTTAAAAAAAAGAAAAAGAAAAATATATATATAAATAAAAATCCTTTGATTAAGGTGGGTATTTGTGCCTCATAAAGCATAAGTATTCACGCCTAAAAGCGGTGCATATAATAAAACCTTAGTTTTGTGGCCTTATTTGCTCGAGTTCTTCAGTCCTTGGGGTGTTTTCTCACCCGGTGCCCTAAGACCGTTTGTTTGAGAGTCACCGATTAAAGACTCGTTACATAAGCAGATTAGAAAGCCTAATAGAACTAAGGAATAGTATCACCACGAAATAAAAAATATAATAATAATAAGAAAGGCATAAGAGTTAAGAGTTAAAGAACCCCAGGTCAAAATTTATGGTCACAAAGATGCATATGACATAGGGTAAAGTAATAGACTGGATGAGAAGTACAAGTTGACTCCTTCCTTTGATTGATAACAAATTTTTTGAATAGAGATTAAGTTTAGGAATGAAAAGTTCGGTTTTCCTTTAACTTATAGATTACTTAATTCTTACAATAATATTTCAAATATTTTTCTCTTTCAAAATGTATTTTCAAAATAATAATATTTTTCTCTTTATGGATTTTGTGGGTGTAATTCACTGAAAAACCCCACGAGACAAAACTCGTCCTCTAGAAAAAACCTAGAGGTTTAACGGTTTGTTGCATATGCTCAGTGCAATCGCGTGACCTGTGAAAGTGGTCTAATAATTTTGATTTAGTTTTACTGTTTTGCTCGAGAACGAGCAAAAGATAGGTATGGGGGTGTAATCTGTCGCTGATATTGCACATTCATTGTCACATTCTCATACTTATTATATAACAAACTCTGCTTTTAATCCTAATTGTTGTCTAATTTATATGCATGCCCATTACTAAAGGAGAGGGAGAGAAATAAGCCCAAAGCCCATCAAAATTCTGATTTAATTCAGAATTAATTCAAAATCAAAAATCAGAGCAACTCAGATTGACTGAAAAATCAGTTAAAATAAATCTCTACAAATCAATTAGTTAAAGCCAAAGATCAAATGCCGTTTCATCAAATCCAGGAGCTAAAATGAGAAATCCAGAACTAGATAAAGGGAAATCATTAAAACTAGGAGCTGTACGCCCCACCCAGGCCGCAGAAACGCGGCTTTGGCCGCGAACGCGGCTGTTTTGATTATGTTGGGGGAGCGTTTGCTCCCCCTATCTTCGTACACTCCTCCCCGTTGGGTTTTGCCTATAAATACTGGGTTTTTCAGAGACTAGCCAGAGCAATCTGAAAGTACACGTAGAGGGGGTGAATAGGTGTAAGGCTAATCTATGACAAACAATGCGGAATTTAAACACTAATTGCAACATACTTAGTGTAATCAAAGAGTGTAACCGAATTCCCGGTGAAGGGCTCTGGACTAACTCCTCTTGATTCCTCTGAATAAGAGTTAGGTGCTATATGAAGCTCTCTTGGTTTAACACAAGTATGGCACACAAACAACAATACCAAGCATATAAGTATGGATGAGCAATATGAATGATGCAAGGTACAATATAAAAGAGAGAGAGTTAGAGAAAGTGGATCAAACGCAAACATAAGGATATGTTTCGAGGTTCGAGCACACAGCTCTACATCCCCGCCTTCACACAGAAGGATTTCCACTAACTCATCCACACAGGACTTCCCACACAGGGAACCTCTACTGAGGATTTGGGCAAATACAATTTAGGAGTACACAACTCCTCTCTTAACAAATACAACATCTCATTAGAGGCAAGGCACTAAGCCAAACAATATCAACCTCACAAATGAGGGATGGCACAAAGCCAAAATAACAATCACCTCACACTTGAGGGATTCCAACACAACCTCCACAATCACCTCTCACTAGAGGCTATCAACACAATCACCTCTCACTAGAGGGATGTCACAGAGTAAGGAGGGTTACAACACTTGGTGGTCTCTTTCAACCACAAGCCAATTCCTTTTCTCACTAAAACAAGATCCTAATAGATAGTATGGATAGATAAGCTCAAGTGTGAGAAAACAAAGAGTTTAGAAATCAAAGACACAAAGAAAAACTCTTGGGAAAATTTCTAGAGAATAGGTATAAAAATGAAGATAAAAAATCAATCCCAAAGACTTCTCCTTTTCTTGATTTTTTCAACCCTTTTAAAAACAAAAATAAAGATTGATCTTTTAAACCAAAAAACTCTTTTAAAATTTGTAGCTAAAACACTTAAGAAGATGAAGATTTTTTCTCTTGAAATTATTGTCTAAAACCAGCTCAAATGGGGGGTATTTATAGCCCCATAAAATTCTGCCCGTTGGCAGCCAGGAAAGGGCAATTTTGCCCTTCCGGTCGACCGCCCGATCGATCGGCCCAACGGTCATTTTTATGACCGTTGTGCCTCCGGTCGTCCACCCGGTCGACCGGGACTGGAATCAGAGCGCAACGGCTCTCTGGCCGGTCGACCGGAGCTCGATATAGAGAGCAGAACTCTCTACCGGTCGACCAGTCGGTCCATCGGGGCCTTTTCCACAGAGCAGAAGCTCTCTGGCGGTCGACCGACCCGGTCGACCGGCCCACCAGCCTGGCTACGTGCACGTCTGTGCACATCGATTCGGTCGACTGACTTTTGCCTCGGTCGACTGGCCCGGTCGACCGGCAGAGAGCCAGTCCAGCCATTTATAGGATTTAAAAACTTAGATTTTTATCTTTAATTAAATCCCATAAAAATACATAAATTCCACAAAAAACAGTTCTTATTAGATCTTTGAAGTACAAATATGTGTGACAAAAATTCAACACATATTTTAAACAATTTGAACCATTTTTGTGAGATAGAAAATTTGCCTTAAACCAAAATTCGTATTTTTCAAGACTTGAATTTTTAAAATGGAAATCTGATTTTTTTAAAACACATGTAAATACAAAAACATGATATTTAAACAACTTTGAAGCATATAGTATATGGATAGAATCCAATATACATGAGAGATATTATATCTATATTTTTGACATGAAATCCAATATCGTTTAAACCGAAAACCGAACAAACTTAAAACTTGTGTGTGTATTGAACTTGAGCATATCAATACTATCTAATCTTTACACAAGATCTAAAACATCTTAAACTAAACAAACCGAGATCTTCTTGTAAAACTCCGTCTCCAAGTCGACTCGATCCAAAACGCGATCCAATGAGCTTGACTCCAACCGAGTGCTAGATGTGAACTTGACGCTCGAGCTCTTGAATCACCATGTGAAAACTCCAAAACACCTTTGTTGAAGCTAATCACCTACTAATATCTTGATCAAATATCTTAAACTAAATATTACAAGATTATTAGTAAACTATAACAACATGAGTTAATCATCATCAAAACTAGTTTGAAGGGCCTCTAGGCCAACAATCTCCCCCTTTTTGATGATGACAAAACTCATGGAGTTATATATGCATGGATTAAATTTAAGCTTCATAGAAGCTCCCCCTTAACTCATGCATAGCAATAAACAATAAAGATATTCAATGAATGCTCAATATAGATATGCATAACATGATATTTAATACCAATGAAATAAACATGCTCTTGATATCAATTTTAAAATAAACATGTTCTTAAAAAATGTTTGCTCTTAATACCAACAAAAGCTCTTGATATCAACAAAGTAACAAAAGATGCTTGCTCTTAATGCCAATACCAACAAAAAATGCTTTTGATACCAATGGTAAAAGATAACAAATTTAATTTAAACACATATGTATATAAAACTCCAAAATATTTCTCCCCCTTTTTGTTAATTCATCAACAAAGGGGTACAGACAATAAAGGGCATAAATAATATTTTTCTCCCTTTTTACATAAATCAAAACAATAAAGGTATATATGCTATATACATTCATGAAGAGGAGAGACGTGAAGTTAACTTCCCTTGCATATATGCATTTATATGAAAAGAGATGACTAGACCCTAACCTATAAAGCATAGCATACAATGTATAAAAGGAGATGTGAAGGTCCTACTACACACGTGTAAGACATAAAGAAGAGCGGTCAAACTGCTCAATATGAAATACATTCAACATGAATATATATATAGAGAAGATGTTAAGCTTTCCTTACATATAAGCAATACAAATCAAAACATTATGATACCATTGAAATAAATATCAATTTAGTATGAAGGTATACATTGAAACATCATGATACCAATTAATGATACCAATTTGAAAATAAACAAAACATTTTGAAGATACTAACAAAAATTTTGATACCAATTGAAAGATATAAATATATAGAAAATCTTGATACCAATTGTAAAAATTAGTACCAATTGAAAATATTTTACACTTTTGATACCAATTGAAAAATATAAACCAATCTTTTTGTTTAAATACTAAAATCATTTTGCAATAGAGATACCAAATAGAGAATAATATCAATTTAATGTTCATGATACAAATATTGAAAATGAAATATATACCAATTAAAAATAATTTTCATTAGGAGCGTAGGAAACCAAATGAAAACTAAGATATCATTTTTTAACATAAAGAGTGGGAATAAGATACCAATTGTAAACACAACCGATTGAAAGGTAAAACATGAATTTTCTCCCCCTTTATGAAATACAAATGAAAACGATGCATAACCTTCTATAAGATACCAATCAAAAAATAATTGTTATTAAGGACTAAATCAAGCTTAGCATAACCAAATTTATGCTCAAAGATATAAACATATAGTAAGCACAATCAAAACACATATATATATATATATATGTATGGAAAATTAAATACCAATCGAAATTGATACTATTTAAAGTTGAAGCATACATATATAGAAACAAATATGAGTATACAAAATAAATATCAATTGTGATACCAATTAAAAACATAATGAGGATCAAGTGTATAACTCATAAATAACCACCCTATTCATGTACATGATAAAAGATTTTCAATAAGGCATATAAGGCATGGTCGCCCATCCGTCCGCCCTTCGATGGGTAGGGGTTTTCAAAAATAAGTTTGAAAATAAGTTTAGCATATTTGAAAACTCTACCAAAATGAAGAATACGAACTAGTTTAATGATAAAATTATAAACTAGTACTAAATCTTTTACGTAAGGAATAAAACAAGAATATATTCCATGAAAAACATGTAAGTCACACGATCATCAACACTCAAAATCTGTAAAGCACATATCATACTCATGAAAACAAAGTTATGAGAAAACATTAAGTAAAGTGAGTGTATAAGAGTTATGTGAAAAACATAATCATGAAAATAGGCAATTAAGGCTCAATATGAAATTCCTTAAAACATGAAAGACATGAAAATCTAATTTTCATCAAAATAATTCAAACTTCAAGGCATATGTATGTTTTGCCTAAACTAGAGGTATACATACATATCTAAACACAATTGAGTCTATAATAGAATTTGCATGAAAGGCAAATAACTAAGGTTATACATGTATATTCAATAGTTTTGACAAAATTATCATATAAATGAAGCTAAATACATATTCATGAAAAACATGTCCAAAATAGGGGATACAAGTCAAAATGCATGAATCATCAAAACTAGGCTATACTAGTACATCTAATGGGTACAAATGAGCATTTCGGCACAAACATATAATAATCTATTTGTGGCTCACTAGTTTATAAGTATATACTCAAGTTTTAATGAAAACTAACATCTTAAACATGTAATCAAATCATGAAGCATAAAATCAAAACAAAAACTCATATGATCATTATGGTAAATGCACGTGTTATTAGAGCTATGATATACATAATAGCTAAATTATGTTGAGAACACAAAACATGAGTCCATATAAACATGCGTGTATCTCAAATACTATGCATGTATGTCATAGGTCTAAATATCATGGCATCTAACATACTAATCATGAAAAACTAAAACAAGCTAAAAATAAATAATCTAAAAGCATGTAAGCATAAATGAGAGTTTAGAGATTGTTATCAAAATCATGAGGGCAAATCTCTAGGTTCCAAATCAAGGTGGTCCTTCCATCAAACTCCCCTAGAAAGTGATGCATCCAAAATAGTCACCATTAAGCTCAGAACGCATCCACCTCAAGGCACCATCACTCTCATGTCAAGTGAGAGCTCACACCTACATCAAAAATAGGAATGACTTTTGGTACTCATACTCTTTTGTGTCCATGGGGGTTAGCTCCTTTCCTAATCCAAACAAACTTATTTGCTAAATTTACATCATGTACTTTATCATAACAAAATTTAGCAAGGTGGCCCTTACGTCCACAATGTGTACAAGTATACACATGAGCATACATTGTATTGTGTGTATGAACGTGGGAAGCATGTGTATGCTATGGTTTATGTGCATGCATAGGAGGAATATATTTCTTTCGAAACATAGATTTCAAACGTGTGTGATTCATGGCACATTGGCTCAAAGTGGAGCCCAAACAATCAACACTCTTCTTTAAAACATTTGTACCATTTTCAATAATAATAGAAGAGGTGGAGCATGCAATAAGAGGTGGAGCTATACTAGCATGGCAAACATGTATATCAATATCATTTTTTAAAGAAATATTTTTCTTAGAAGCCTAATTCAATTCTTTTGAAATAGAAATAATTTTGTTTTTCAAGGATTCATTTTCTTTTACAACAAAATCACGTTTTGAAGATAAAGTCTCATTTTTCTTCAAAACATTTTCAAAATTATTTTTTATTTTCAAAATTTCATTTTCTTTTAGGGCAAGGTCAAGTTGGGATTTAAGTGAGTCACGTTCACTTGAAATCTCATCCCTCTCTTGCAAAACAAAATCAAGTCTAGAAGACAAATTTTCATTTTCTTCCTTTAATTTTGAACTATTCTTTTTCAAACTTTTATTCTTTGAAATCAATCTTTCACAACCTTTAGCTAGTTCATAATTTGAAGCATGTGCATCCATACACTTATTGCAAGAAGAACTAGAACTATCATCTAGTTGAGTATCCGAATATACCTCAAGGGAGTCATTCCCTTGGACCATGAAGCAACGTTGTTCGGATTCTTCTCCACTAGATTCCTCATCCACTTGGTTTGACAATTGAAGCTTTGGAGAGGTCAAGGTTTTCCACACTGCAATGGCGGAATTATAATGAAAAACTATAGAAATATAATCTTTACATAGAGTGCTCCTAAGTGCCGTTAGGGCATGTGCATTAGCCTATATATGCTTGCAATTACCAAGATAGAATTTTTTTGTAGCTACAAGGAAAACAGCAATTCTAGGGTTTTGAGGTACATGGACATCCTAGCTTTCCAAACAACAATGTTGGAAGTATCATACATGGGAGGGGTCATGAAGTCCATGAGTGCAAACAATACGTGTGTAAATGCAACTATAGATTAGCAAACCAAGATCTCACTCGTAGGTAGTTAAATCTAATATCAGGAGCGTAGGCTCTGATACCAATTGAAAGTACACCTAAAGGGGGTGAATAGGTGTAAGGTTAATCTATGACAAATAATGTGAAATTTAAAAACTAATTGCATCACACTTAGTGTAACCAAAGAGTGTAGCCGAATTTTCGGTGAAGGACTCTGGAATAACTCCTCTTGATTTCTCTGAATAAGAGTTAAGGTGCTATATGAACCTCTCTTGGTTTAACACAAGTATGGCACACAAACAACAATACCAAGCATATAAGTATGGATGAGCAATATGAATGATGCAAGGTACAATATAAAAGAGAGAGAAAGAGTTAGAGAAAGTGGATCAAATGGAAACACAAGGATATGTTTCGAGGTTTGAGCACACAGCTCTACGCCCCCGCCTTCACACAGAAGGATTTCCACTAACTCGTCCACACAGGGCTTCCCACACAGGGAACCTCTACTGAGGATTTGGGTAAATACAATTTGAGAGTACACAATTCCTCTCTCAACAAATACAACCTCTCCCTAGAGGCAAGCCACTAAGCCAAACAATATCAATCTCACAAATGAGGGATAGGCACAAAGCCAAAACAACAATCACCTCACACTTGAGGGATTCCAACACAACCTCCACAATCACCTCTCACTAGAGTGATGTCAACATAATCACCTCTCATTAGAGGAATGTCACAAAGTAAGGAGGGTTACAACAGTTAGTGGTCTCTTTCAACCACAAACCAATTCCTTTTCTCACTAAAACAAGATCCTAATAGGTAGGATAGATAGATAAGCTCAAGTGTGAGAAAATAAAGAGTTTGAAAATCAAAGACACAAAGAAAAAACTCATGGGAAAATTTCTAGAATAGGTATAAAAATGAAGATCAAAAATAGGACTTCTACTTTTGTTGATTTTTTCAACCCTTTTAAAAATAAAAATAAAGATTGATCTTTTAAACCCAAAAACTCTTTTAAAACTTGTAGCTAAAACACTTAAGAAGATGAAGATTTTTGCTCTTGAAATTGTTGTCTAAAACCAGCTCAAATGGGGGTATTTATAGCCCCATAAAATTCTACCCGTTGGCAGCCAGAAAAGGGCAATTTTGCCCTTCCGATCGACCGCCGGTCGACCAGCCTAACGGTCATTTTTATGACCGTTGTGCCTCCGGTCGATCGGGACTGCAACCAGAGAGCAATGGCTCTCTAGCAGATTGACTGCTCGGTCGACCGGAGCTAAATATAGAGAGCAAAACTCTCTGCCGGTTAATCGGTCGGTCGATCGGGGCCTTTTCCAGAGAGCAGAAGCTCTCTGACGGTCGACCGACCCGGTCGACCAGCCCACCAGCCTAGTTGCGTGCGCGTCTGCGCACGTCGGTCGACCGGACTGGTCGACCAACTTCTGCCTCGGTTGACCGGCCCTGTCGACTGGCCCGGTAGACCGGTAGACAGCCTGTCCAGCCATTTATAGGATTTAAAAACTTGGATTTTTATCTTTAATTAAATCCCATAAAAACACATAAATTCCACAAAAATCAGTTCTTATTAGATCTTTGAAATACAAATATGAGTGACAAAAATTCAACACATATTTTAAACAATTTGAACCATTTTTGTGAGATATAAAATTTGTCTTAAACCAAAATCTGTATTTTTCAAGACTTGAATTTTTGAAATGGAAATCCGATTTTTTCAAAACACATGTAAATACAAAAACATGATATTTAAACAACTTTGAAGCATATAGTATATGGATAGAATCCAACATACATGAGAGATATTATATCTATGTTTTTGACATGAAATCCAATATCGGTTAACCAAAACCGAACAAACTTAAAACTTGTGTGTGTATTGAATCAATACTATCTAATCTTTACACAAGATCTAAACAATCTTAAACTAAACAAATCGATGTCTTCTTGTAGAACTCCGTCTCCAAGTCGACTTGATCCAAAACGCAATCCAACGAGCTTGACTCCAACAGTGCTAGATGTGAACTTGAAGCTCGAGCTCTTGAATCACCATGTGAAAGCTCCAAAACACCTTTTGTTGAAGCTAATCACCTACTAATATCTTGATCAAATATCTGAAACTAAATATTACAAGATTATTAGTAAACTATAACTACATGAGTTAATCATCATTAAAACTAGAGTGAAGGGCCTCTGGGCCAACACAATCGTGCCGAGATAGATTTTAGGCCAGTTTTTCATTCTTTTTAGTGCAGATTTTTATTTTTCTTTTTATGTAATTTTTAGTTTTATTTATGTAATTCAGAGGAGATCAGAGTTTCAGAGGAGAATGAGAGTGAAGCTTGTACTGAGAGTGATACCGGAATAAGTTGTTCTTCTTTTCTCTTATTTTTACCGGATTGATTCTAAAGTACATTTTTTATGTTCTTCTTTATTCTGTGTTCTTCTTCTTTTCTATTTCTCTTCTTTTGGTACCAATTACTATCCAAGTGAGTCTTATAGCATCGAAAGAGCCTTACCTTTGCAAGTGCCACCGATAGCTCATGACGATGGATCTTAATTTCAATCTATATCATTCCATATTTGTATCATCTTGATGATGTAATCTGGAAGAACGGGAATCAACTCTTATAGGCTATGCGTTGATTGCCTCCACTTCAAGATAACATCATCGCCATAGATTCAAGGTAAGTATTTAGTTAGAGGAGGTAAGTATTTCTTTTAGTTTTCTTTCTTTTAGTTTTCTTTCTTTTAGTTCTTTAGTTTAGATTATCACAATCTCCCAACTCTATTATCACTCTTTTCAATTTCTTTGTATATATTCATTTTCTATTTTCTCCACCTTCTCAATCTACCACTTTCTTCCTAACTTAACTGTAACTTAGTTTTCTCTTTTCTTTTAAAGAACTAAAAGAAGATCTTTAACTATTGAATGTAACTTAAAAGAGAACTTATTAAAAAGCTTCCATCGCTAGTCCCTCCTTGTGGATCATGACCCGCATAGCCACTTACTATAGCTGTAGAATTGAGCATATTGCACTACTATTATAAAATTTCTGAAATTCTGTATTCTTGTGTGAAGGTAAAACATCAATCATCTATATTTTTGACATTAAATCCAAGAATAAGTTTTGTTAAAAACAAAACTTAAAACACATGAAGTAGATACATCAAAATAAGTTTTTAGACATTATGAATCATCGATGTATATGAAAGAAATCTAGCATACATAAAACCATGTAAACTTGTTTTAATTCTATCTATTCATGAAAATCAGAAAGATATATACTTGAAAATTTGAAACCGGTTAAACCGCAACCAATAAACTATTGAACTTGTGTGTATGTGTGTACTTGAGCATATCAAAACTAATAAATCTTTACACAAGATCTAAACACTATAAACAAACAAACCTAAACCGATGTCTTCTTGTCGATTTTCATCTTCAAGACGACTTGATCCAAACACGATCCATAGAGCTTGACTCCATCCGAGTAATAGATGCGATCTTGACGCACAATCTCTTGAATCTACATGTATTAGCTCCAAAACTAGCTTTACGTCCTTTGTTGAAGCTACACAACTACTAAGATCTTGATTGATATCTGAAATTATATAAACACAAGATCATTAGTAACTAACCTTGATAAGTTAGTCATCATCAAAACTAAGGTGAAGGGCCTTTGGGCCAACACGGTCGACGGGGCGGGCGACCAATAATCCCAACGGTCTGGAATATGACCGTTGACAGGTCGACCGGCAGGTCGACCGACAGGTCATCTGGCCTGGGTTTTTGCCCCAACTGTAACTCTATAAAAGGGGTTATTTTGGCCAATTTTCTACAAGATTTTGGAGAAGTTTTTATGCCAGTTTTTCTCATCTTCCACAGAGTTTTTCTCATTCATATTTTTGGGCTAAAATTTTCATATCAAAAGGGGAGTTTTTCTTAGTGATTCCAAAACGGATTCTTGACTTTTTCACCACTCAATCTATCTAGTTTTCTTACACAAGCTTGAGCTTTCTATTGCTAAATTCTTCCTCTAGGATCCTTATTGTGAGAGTTTTTTTTTGGTGATCAAAGCATAGAGATCACCAAGTGTTCATTTTTATATATGAGGAGGCGAACTTGTGGGTTCGTACTGTGACGAGTTCTTGAGGGAGCTCGGTGTAGAGGTACGGCCTCAGCAAGCTTGTGTGCCTGCGTGTGTTATCCTTGCAAAAAATAATTGAGGGACTTGCGGGTCCAAGAGTCCTTGAGGAAGCTCGTTGTAGGTGTTGCGGCACCGACTGATCTTACGGGACCATTATAGCGAAAATCCTTATAGTGTTGAAGGTGGGCATGTAGAGCAAGTGTGCTCGAACCTCGAAACAAATCTCTCGTATTTGCGATTGCTTATCTCTTCCTCTCACTCTCTTGTGTTTATATATCTTGCATGCTCGTATTGTTCATATTCATTATATATTTGATATATTTGTGCTCTATTGAATACATGCTTGGGTTTGTCTGTGTTGCTCACACTTATATTCAATCAAGAGAGTCATAGTGGCATCTCAATATTTAATCTAGAGGAATCTTGAGGAGATAGGCCAGAGCCCTTCACCAGGAATACGGCTACACTCTTGTGTTATACTTTGTGTGTTTGTTATAGTTTTTAGAATGCATAAATAGTTTTTAGTTCCGCATTTTTGCATTAGATTAGCTAGCATTAGATTGCATATATAGTTTTTACTTAAAGATTATTCTAAAAAATATATTAAATAAGAATTAAAATTTCATGAATTGATCAATGCAAATATAAAATAATTTTGTATTTATGTGTGGACCTGGAAATCTGCAGTAGAACGTTAGGCCACGAAGCATTTTTAGACATTCGCCTCAATGAATTCATAATATCTCGTGGGGCTTTGGGTTTCACTTGTGGCGATGAACTCCCTTATCAGTATGTTTTTGAACTGTCTCCACATCTCTCCCGCTGACATTATGAAGGCATGCCTTCTACTCTAATCCAAGTCAAGTACAGTCTACAACAAGCCAAATAAAATATTAATGTTAGTAAACAATTAATATAATTTATATAGCAGTTAAATTATTCAAAATTTACTTATAGAAAGATCATCCGAGATATTGTTCTTCATCTCTTCTGGGACATCATGCCAATCTTGATGTTAATCAGCACATAAGGGCATATAACGCAACTAACATTACTCATTAATTTCTTGCTGATCCTTTCAAGCAGAATACTAGTATCACTGAACTCAACCGGATGTTTCCTGCCCTGGTTCTTTAGAAGATGACATCACCCATCTTAGTGATGCCTCAGGTCCTCTTTTTTTTCACACTTCCGCTGCTATCCTTTGGATGCATGTGCTTGTTAAGAAATAAAGCAAAAAAAATTAGAACCCCACTAATAATATATGAAAGGAAGAAATATTAACAGAAAACAATATGCAAATTATTGTCGACAAAAAAATTATATGCAAAATTACTGTATAGCACGTATGTATAAATAAATAGATATATACCTTTATATTTTTTTTGTTTTTTACTATTTTTCTCCACCAATATTCCTTCAAAATGATATGCTCGTACGTGTAACTCGTTGTCCTCGATAATATCGTTGTAGTCATCACCATCAACATTCCCCTCATGTTATTTCAAGATAAAAAGAGCGAATCTTATCAATATTATCACCAGTATCGTTTCTGGCCTTACAATTAGGTATATTTTTTGGCTTCGTCAAAAGAACAATAGGCCACTTTCTATCGGCTGGATCTGTGATATAAAAAGCTTGTTTTGCTTGTGATGCCATTATAAATGTGTCATCTTTGTAATCCTCTTTGTTAAAATCTATTAGAATGAATCCTAACTCGTCGACTTTAATGCCATTATTATTCTCCATCTACTTACATAAGAAAATGGAAACACGAAACATGATGAAATCTAACTCTCATATGTTCTCGATCACTCTATAGTATTACATGTTTACTGATAGGGTTTGTTATCTTTGGCACTGAAAATATGCATTGACTGAGCCATTAAGATTACCCCACTATTTTGCAAAGTACACTTGTTATCATGCGCTTTTGTATAAAAATAATAACTATTTGTATGAAACCTACAATAAGACAAGACGTCCATGCGAGGCCCATTAACTAACCATCAAAATGAAAGTACACCTAGAGGGGAGTGAATTGGTGTAAAGCTAATCTAATATGAAAATGCAACAATTTACGATGGATGGTGCAAGCAGTTAACTCAAATCAAGAAGTGAAGCTGGATTCTCAATGAAAGGCTCGAGAACGTCTCCACTATATTACTCTAGACAATGAGTTGAGGTACTTAGTTGCCTTCTTAATTGAGAGAATGAAAACTGACAAATAGAGATGATGGAAGAAATGAATAGCAAGTGCAATGAAAGCAAAAATATAAGCGCAAGCAATAAAAATAAAGTGTGAGCAAGAGAGAAAGCAATCAGAAACACAAGTTATTTCTTTCGAGGATCGAGCACAAACTTTACGTCCCCGCTTTCACCGCGTGAAGGATTTTACTATTCACAAAAGATCTTCCATAAAGGAACTTTCACAAAGGAACTATAAGGTTTACACAAGATCGGAGTACACAAATCCAATACTCAATCCTCTACACAAGAGGTAACACAAAGCCAAAAAGGTTTACAATCTCTTGGCAACTACAAAGGTCACAAACTTTCTCTTTACAACTTTCTAGAGTTTTGAGTGGAGTAATGAAGCTCAAGAAGTTCATGTGAGAGAAAATTCAGTTGAGAAAATGGAATTAAGAGCTTAAAACTTGCAGAGAAAGATTTGGAATTGAAAGCTCTTGAAACTTGAAACCAAAAACTTTATTTTTCCTTTAAAACTTTAATTTCAAAAACTTGTATGAAAACTTGTTAACTTAAATAAGTAACTTCTCCTAGAATGACTCATATTTATAGCAGTAGGTAAATATTATTAGAGAGCTAAACCAGCCAATAAAACACTGATAAACTCCTAATATACCCATTTGGAGATAAGATAAAATAATTTGAAAAGAGAAAATCTCATTTTAATTCAAAATAGGCTTAAATGGTCACTTGGGCTATCGACAATTCAATAGGGTTGTCGACAGTCTAGTGTGCAATGGCTAAGTTTTTAGCCATTGTGGAGCTTAACTATCGACTATCCAACAAGCCTGTCGACAGCTCAGCTGATACACTACGTATCATCTGTCGATAGTCCCCTTAGACTATCGAAAGAAAATAAAAACCTGAGTTACTGGAAACAGCTATCGACAATTCTCTGAAAAGAACTTGTCGATAGGCCTGTCGGCAGTTCAACAGAGTTGTCGATAGTTTGAGTAAGAAAAACATAAGGTTTTTGAAATCTTTTTGAAATATTTTTTGTATCGATAACTTGTGTAAGTGTCTGATTCTTGAACATTAATTCAACATCAAAACTTAAACCTCTAAGATCTTACATAAGGTTACACTTGTTGGCCCAAAGGCCTATCACCCTAGTTTTGATGATGATCAACTCATGAAGTTATGATTTCTAATGATCTTGTGTTTAATTAGTGACAGATTCTTTATCAAGATCTTAGTAGGTGCAAAGCTCAACAAAGGATAAATTGTCAAGATTTAGAGCTTGCATGATGTGATCCAAGGAGCTTTTGGATCAAGCTTGGACCAAGTCAAGAAGATGAGAAGCCTTCAAGGGAAGACTTCAAGGAGTTGAAGACTTGTGTCTAGGTATAAGATTTGTATTTTTGTTTTAGTAAAAATGTAAAGGATAGATAGTTGGTGGATTGCTCAAGTCTATTTCACACACACACTCTTGATAGAACTCTTGATTTAATTGATTTCATAAAAGATTTCTTTTTAGAAAAGAATTTTTATTTAGTAAAAGATTTTCTTTGAGACAAAATATAAACTTTGGTTTTTGGTATTTCTATCATATATATCTTTTCAAACCATAACCAAGTTTAGAGCTTTATGATCAAAAACATAGATATTTTATTATGATTGTGTAGTGGATCATATCCATACACACTATGCTTTATAAGTTCAAAATATCTTGTTTTTGTATTTTGTGAAGTTATGGAAAAACAAGTCTTAGAAAGACATGTTTTTAGAAAAACAGTTTTTATTGTGATTAAAACTATTTTTTAGATTTACTGTGAATTTATGGGATTTTTATTGAGTGAAAAGACCTATTTTCAAATCCCGTATCTGTGCAGAACTGTGCAAACTGTTTCAGGCTTCAGCGGTCGACCGGACCGGTCGACCGGGTCTGAAGTCGGTCGACCGGATCCGTCGACCGACGTGCACAGACGTGCACGCCTTGGTGCACTAGAGGACGGTCGACGGGTCGGTCGACCGCTTCGGAGAGCTTTGCTCTCTGGAAATATCGGCCGACCAGTCCGGTCGACCGACAGAGAGATTACTCTCTGCTCCAGTGGGTCGGTCGACCGAGCCGGTCGACCGGAGGCTCCAACGATCGGATTTTTGACTGTTGGCGGTCGACCGGGCCGGTCGACCGGTAGCACTGACAGAGCCCCAACGGCTCTATTTTCTGACAGCCTATAAAAGGGGGTCTTGTCAACTGTTTTTAGTAGAAGATTTTGGAGACTTTTGAGCTAGTTTTTCCAACTGATTTCAGAAGTTCTCTCCACATAATTGAGTGCAAATACTTCCCATCTTAAAGGGAGTTTTTATCAAGAGAGTGTTTTAGTGATTCTTTGAGATTTTCACCATAGTCTTTCCTTGCTTTTCTCACACCACACTTGAGCTATCCATTGCTAGATATTCCTATAGGTGTGTTGTAGTGAGAGTGCTCTTTAGGTGATCAAGTGTTGTGATCATCAAAGAGATTTTTCTTTGTTCTTTGAGGATACGGGCAAGTGTGCTCGTTGGTGGTTGAGTTCGGTTGTGAACTCTTTGGTTTGAGGTGCGGCCTCGGCGAGTCGGTGGACTTGCGTGTGTACGGGACTTGGGAGTCCGAGGGCTTGTAGGTGTTGCGGCACCGGGGAGAGATCCATTGGGATCTTGCATAGTGGAAATCCTTCGTGTGTCGAAGGCGGGGATGTAGAGCAAGTGTGCTCGAACCTCGAAACATACCCTTGTGTTTGCGATTGCTCACTCTTGCTCTCTTCTCTCACTTAGTCTCTTTTATATCTTGCATTACTTACATTGTCTTTACTTTACATGCTTGATATACCCTTGTGCTTATATTGTTATATACTTGCGTGGGATTGCTTGTTAACACTAGTATTCAACCAAGAGAGCCAACGCGGCACCTCAACCCATTCAAGGGGAATCTAGAGGAGCTTGTCCAGAGCCTCGCAAGGGGAATTCGGCAACACTCTTGAGTTATACATAAGCGTTTAATTAAAAGAAGTTTAATTTGGTCAACTTAGTTTTAATTCCGCATTATTTGTTCATAAGTGACCATTACATTAGCCATCACCTATTCACCCCCCCTCTAAGATCTTACATAAGGTTACACTCTCTTCAAGTCTTCATCAAGAGGGCTCTTCAAAATTCATACTTTTGATCATCCGAGCTTAAATCCCTTCTTTGAGTCAACTTGATTTCTTCAAAATCATTATTTTGAGAAAGAATGGAACAACTTTTAATCTCTTGACCCATGTAAGCTTATAAACAGTAGAACTTGATTAGTACCAAATAACTTCATGTGGTTTGTAATTCATAAAAACAAAACTGAAGAATGTACTCTTGGGCCAACAATCTCCCCATTTTTGACGATAACAAAACACATGAGTATTTAAGCAATTAAAATGAAAATTTAGAAAGCTCTCCCGAAAATTATGCTTATATATCAAGCTCAATCATACATGAGTAAAAGATATGACAATAACAAGCAAATCATATGCATATAGGTATGAATTTTGTAATATAAAACATTATGCATAAACGGGCCAACCTCCTTCCATGCCTCCAACAACCAATATAACCACCAATATAAGTATGCAATAAAGAGTTAGATACAAATAAATAACCATTAGAAACATTGCATACAAACATGAGAATGGATAAGAGGTAATTGCATAACTCAGTCTTAAATAAATAACTCATAAATCTTCTCCCCCTTTTTGTTATATATCAAAAAGGGATTCCAATTAGTAAAATTCAAATGTCAATTGAAAATAGTAAATTTTAAAGTTTACATGATACTAATTTAAAAGAACATGTATACTAAATAAATGGCTATAAAAGAACAAACATGAATACCAACTTTGAGAAAAATAAATGAAAATTTCATGAATCCATAATGCAAACATTTAACCCACCACAAATGAAAGAAAATCTATTATAATCAAGTGATTTAGTAAAACATCTGCTAATTGAAAATAAGTAGAAACATAATCAATTTCAATATCTCCTTTCTCATAATGAACTCTATGAAAGTGATACTGAATTTCTATATGCTTGGTCCTACTATGTTGATTTACATTCTTGGTCATATGAATGATATTAGTATTATCACAAAATATTTTGATATTATTACAATACAGATCATAATCAAGGAGAGTATGTTTCATCTAAAGAATTTGTGCATAATAAGCCACGGCTGCGACAGACTTCGCCTCAGCGGTTGAGAGGGCAACAAAATTTTATTTCTTGGAAGACCATGAAACGAGGCAATTTTTCAAGAAATTGGCAAGTTCCACTAGTGGTCTTCCTATTCACTCTACAACCGGCATAGTCAACATTTGAATAACTTGTAGTTGAGAATTGTCCGGTCTTCGAATACCACATGGCCATTCCAATAGTGCCCTTAAGATATCTAATAATGCGTTTTACCTCAATTAAATGAGACTCTTTAGGATAAATTGAAATCCAGCATACAAACAAAGACTAAACATAATGCCTGGCCTGCTAGCTGTCAAGTAAAGAAAGCTACCAATTATGTTACGATAGAGTTTAATGTCAATATTTTTACCTTGTTCATCCTTTTCTAGCTTAGTAGTGGTAACCATGAGAGTCTTCCTAATTTTTGTATCTTCAAGCCTAAATTTCTTATAAGCTCTTGTATACTTAGCTTGATTAATGAAGATCACATCACTTATTTTGTTAATTTGGAGTCCAAGAAAGTAGTTGAGCTCTCCTATCATACTCATTTTGAACTTTTCTTCATGCATGATTTGAAATCTTTACAAAGCTTTTCATTAGTAAATCCAAAAATGATATCATCAATATATTTGCACTATTAAGATATTATTATCTGCATGCTTTGTAAACAAGATGGTATCAAATTTGTATTTAACAAAACCATTGGAAACAAGAAAACTACTTAATCATTCATACAAGCTCTTAGAGCTTATTTTAAACCATATAAAGCCTTTTAAATTTTAAAAGTAAAATCCGAATGTGTAGGATCAACAAACCCGAGGGGTTGTTCAACATTCACCTCTTTTTCAATGAAACCATTTAAAAATGCGCTTTTAACATCTATTTGAAAAAGCTTAAAATCCTTAAAAAAGAAAAGCAAAGACAAATATCAACCGTATGGCTTTTAGCCGTGCTACAGGTGCAAAAGTTTCCTCAAAATTGATTCTTTCGACTGGGGTGTAACCTTGGGCCACTAACCTAGATTTATTCCTAATAATATTTCCCAACTCATTCAATTTATTCCTAAAGATCCATTTAGTACCAATAGTTGGTCTATCATGGGGCCTAGGAACAAGATATCAAACTTGGTTACGCTCAAATTCATTGAGCACCTCTTACATTTCAAGTAACCAATATGAGTCACCCTCGGCTTCGAGTATGTCTTTGGGCTCACTGTGAAATATGAATGCAACATACACACAAATATCATGAAGTTTGGAAGAGTAGTTCTCCCTTGGATACATCACCTAAGATAAGGTCTTTGGGATGACTTGTAGCATAGCTCTAATCCTTGGGTAGTGGTTGAGTTGGTTCAACTTTTACTTCTTGAAGTTCACCATGTTCATCATCCTTTGGCTTGTCATCTTCTTACAATGTTGAGTCCTTCAAAGAAATCTTCTCCATGTTTTCACCTTAAAAATAAATCTCTACAGCATTTTTTACAAGAGCATTAGATTCTTTAAATGTAACATGCATTGACTCTTTAATAGTTAAGGTTGACCCATTGAAAACTCTATAAGCCTTACTAGTATTTGAATACCCAATAAATATAGCTTCATAAGACTTGGCATCAAATTTACCTAGATTATCCTTGGTGTTAAAAATAAAACATTTACAGCCAAAACTCTAAAATATGACACATTTGGTTTTTCTTAAATAGTAAATCTCAAAAGAAGTTTTAGAGATATTTTTGCAAAAGTAAACTCTATTTGATATGTAACATGAGATTTTTATGACCTCAGCCCATAGATATTAAAGGAGTCTGTATTCACTTATCATAGTCCTAAATCTCTTAGAGAGTACGATTCTTTCTTTTGACGACTCTATTTTGTTATAGAGTTCTACGATAAGAAAGTTCATGTTTAATTCCATTTTCTTCACAATAAGTGACAAAGGAATGGTTGATAAACTCACCACCTATATTACTCCTAATACGCAAAATTGAAAAAAAAAATTTCTTCTTCAACTTTTTACTAAAAACATTAAAATGAGAAAAAGCTTCATCTTTATGTTCTAAAAAGAAAACCCATATAAACCTTAAAAATCATAAATTAAAGTAAAAACAAGCAGTTGCCACTAAGACTTTTGGTTTTAGTTGGGCCAAACAGATCCATATAGATTAACTCTAAAGGTCTAGGTGTCATGATATCCTTGACTGTTTTGAAAGAGGACTTAATTTATTTTTCAAGTTGATATGCATCACAAATGCAGTATTTTACAAATTTTAAGGAATACCCCTTACTGAATCCTTATAGTTAATTCGGAATAAATGGTCAAATTAAATATGGCTTAGTCTCATATGCCATAACAAAGAATATTCATTAAAAGCACTCAAATAAGTGGCATTATATTCTAAATTAAGCATGTCAATCATGTAAACATTATTTTCATGAAAATCGAAAAGGAAACAAGTATTTATTTTCTCATCTAGAATGTCACAAGTGAAAATCATCAAAAACAATTTTAAAACTTTTATCACAAAGTTGATTAATGCTCAAGAGGTTATGCTTGAGACCTTCAACCAAAACAGCATTCTCAATTAAAAGAGATGAGCCAATCTTGATATTACATATACCAATGATTTTACCTTTTGAATCATCTCTAAAGGTCATGGTGCCACCTTCATTGTACCTTGATAGGATTGTAAAGTTGTTGATATCCCATGTCATGTGTCTTGAGGAACCACTATCAATATACCATCACTTCTTACGTTTTGGATCCTTGATACGTACCTATATCAATTAACAAAGGGATTGACTTTGCTACCCAAATTTTCTTGGGTCCTAGAATGTTAGTCTTTTGAACCCAAACATGGTCATTACAAGTATTAGTTCTATCATAACAAAAATTAGCCAAGTGATCCTTTTAGCCACAATACGTGCAAGAATACACCTTGGTATATTAAAAATGCTTGATGTGTTTGTGTATGATAAGCATGTGTAGAGTAACTGCATGTCACATGGTGTGCTGATGTGCATATGGTTGTGATGGTGTGTGAGCATGAGGGTGTATGTGTGAAATATAAAGTTTCCTTAGAGTTCGCCTCTTTGGAAACATAACCTCTACTCTAGCCTTATCAAATTCACACTTCTTTAAAATATTGCTTAAAGTATTAATTTTTTATTCAAAGTGAAAATCTTATTTTTATCAATAATTAAAAAAAATTTCTTTGCGAGAAATTTTGTCTACATCAAAATTTTTTTATGTCTTTTGAAGAGTAGAATATAGAAACTCTTTTTCTTTGTAAATAACAGCTAGTTGATTTTGAAGAAGTTCATTTTTCTTTTTCATTTTTAAATACTTCTTTTTGAGAAAATCATAGTTGTTGAAAAGTTTTTCAAACGCTTCACCTAATTCATTCATAGAAAACTCACATTTATCAACAGTAGATTCAGGAGTTATCTTAGTGTGTTCTCATTTTCCTTGAAACACACATTCGTCATGTCCACTTCTTACTCGAATTCGCTCTCTGAATCCCATGTTGCTTTCAAGATCTTCTTTTTGTAGGGCTTCTTGGAGTTGTGGGTTTGCCTTTGGTCTCCAGGCATGTGGCAATGACTGTCCGAGTTTCCTAGAATTATAGTAAACAATCTTCTTATCCTCCTTTCCTTGCATCTTCTTCAGTCATTGAACTTGGCATTGTTGTACATCCTCCTTACATTCTTCACAAAGAGGGAAAGATCTTGTTCATCTTTTTCATCTTCATCGGAGATGGTAGGAGTAGATTTGAAGGCAAGTCTCTTCATCTTTTGGGTGCCTTCTCCTCTCTAGCTTTTCTTTCCATCTCATAGTTTTTTAGGTTCCCAATGAGACCAATAAGCTTCATCTCTTCCTTGTCATTAAGCTCCTTTAATGTAGTATATTTGACCTTCTAAGATGGTGGAAGAGCACAAATAACCTTCCTCACTTTTTGTTCATTATCAATTTTATCACTTAAAAAAGCAAGACCATTTGTGTTTTAGTAAACTTGTCAATCATATCATCAAAGGATTTATTATTATTCATAGAAAAATTCTCATACTGGGAATGCAAGAGATTAATCTTGGCTTTCTTGACTTGTTAAGTTCCCTCGTGTGTGACTACTAAGTGTGACCAAATCTCATAGGCAGATTTACAATTAATTACCCTAGATATCATCATCATTCAAGACTTGTAGCAATGCATAGTGAGCTTTTGTATTGGCAACAAATTTCTTGATGGTAATTTTGGACCAAGTGTCCTCATCACTATCGGGTATACTAAAGAGTTTGGTCACCGCCTTTGCAAGGTTTCCTAGAGATTGCAAGAACACGGTTATCGTAACTTTCTGTCACGCTCCGTTTCCCAAAATACGGAGTACAGGTACGTGATGATGGCCAGCAGATACTCACGAAGAGTGAAATCTCTTTCATGAATACCTTAAGCTATAAATAACAAGCAAGATAGAACATATATATGTATACACAACTAAGCACAGGAATAAAAGCATATATATGAAATAATGAAACATAAACAATATGATCTACCAAATCTGAGTAAGACAAGCCAAGAGAGAAAATAAGCTGAACTCACCGCAGAACAACTGAACCAGAATGTGTTCTACGATCAACCCTCTATATCAGTTTTCTAATTTAAGTACTGAAAAGTAATAAAGGTCCGTCAGAAGCGGACCAGCAAGTGCACCATGAAAAGAGAGAAACATAAAATGAAAAAGTGAAAGTATAGTAATATAAGAAGAACATTAGAATGAAAGAATAATAAATCTAACGGTAATATAAACTGATAGATAAAATACTAATGAGAATAACAAAACAATAGATCATGTGAAACAAGGTCATACATGTATGCTATGACATGAATATAATGAACATGAGATATCCTAGATGAGTAACTATCATATAACATAATCACAACATCACAAGAACACGAGGTCATAAGTTAAAATCACATGGCCAATCCAGGAATATAATATAATTAAGATAATACATGTCACAGGAGTCTCAAGTGTCAGTAATACTAGATCACGAGAAGACAATGCAGGATATGATGCAAATGCACATGTATAGCATTTTATTAACCTTATACTAATGCAACCATATTGTGCCCCATCCCACAGGACAATTGCATATCAAACAAATGATGCATTAGTGGATCCTGATAGCAGGGAGAAACAGTTCACTGTACTCAGGTATCATGTAACATGTAATAACCGATACACGCATAAATATCAAGAGCATAAGAATACATGTGGCAAGGCCCTCAGAGGAGCCGCCCTTCTAAGCACACCTCCCTGATCTCCTGCTACCAGTCTCCCCAAGTAACCCCGGCTTGATTAATATCATTAATCAATGTAAGTGCAAGATAGCGTGTGACTCATGTACATGATCCAAACACAGTGTCAAGAATATCAGTATCAGAAAGTGAATACAATGTGTATCATAATCACGGGACAATGTAAACAATGGCAATATCAAGTGACAAATACCTAGCAGTGCAAGTGATATCAGTGTCATCCAATATGTAATCCAATGTTCTTCGTAAATCGGTCATGATCATATGTCCATAATCTAAAAAAATATTCTCAAATAATTTCTCAGAATATAATGGTCAATTTTCTCGATTAATTTTTTGTAATATTAGGATCACAATATCATCCTATATATAGTCTTTACTATCAATTAATACAGGTTCTCGTGACAGATATATCACATACAGGCAAAATCAAGTCAATTTTAGTTGGATGCATGCATGTACAATGATGAGATGCAAACATGACATGTGGAACAGTATATAGTGATCATGTAACAAAAATGATGATGATATAGAGAATTAATGGTAAAATGGATAATATCATGATCAATGGTACCATCGGAACAATGCAGTGCGAACACACTAGTACTCATGATCACAAGACATTATCGCTAATTAGAAACTCGATGACATAGAGAAATTAATTGATAATGGACAATATTAAATTCAACAGGAAAATCAAGGAGAAGAGATTGTGTACACTTGCCTGATATCATTTGAACCTGATTTCCCTTAACAGTAATCGGTACTGAGTAGGATTCGCGGCCTAAATATTGCGTGAATTAATAAGAGACTTAACATTTCTTTATTCAGTGATAAGTTAAATGAGAATGTAATGTTGAGTATTTATTAAATAGGGTATACTTTTATTATAGATTTGGTTGGTTAACATTTTCAAATAATTTAATTTTCTAAAATTTAGCAACGATTTAAAAATATAATTTCACGATAAAATACATGTACAAACTAATAAATTAATGTATAATATTTACATATTACTAGATTGTAAATTTTACAATTTTTAGTCATATTTAGAAATTTATTAGGCAATTAAAATAGGCAAACATTAAATAATGATTATAAAGAATATATTAATTTAAGTTATTTTAAATAATATTACACTAAAATAATTTTACAGAGTACCAAATTTAGTTTATGATTTTCTGTGAATTTTCTGAAATTTTCTGAGTTTATTTCTAATTTTTGGAATTAAAATAAGCCTAAAAATTAATAAAAACCTTAACTGGTCTATTTGTTATAGTAAATGGTGTGCTACAGTAATGGGGCTGGGTCTGGTCTGCTACAGTAAAATTCCTGTATTTTATTTATTTTTTTCTTTTTTTCTTTTTCTTTTCTTTTTCTTTTTCTTTTTCTTTTTCTTTTTCTTTTTTTTTTAAATCGGACTGGGTCTGGTGCACAGACCCAGGCCATAGCTGGCTTAACCAGGTCCAAACCTGGCCTGGTCAGCTGGACCAGGTCCTGGCCTGACCTGGTCTAGCCAGGTCTGCCTGGACCAGGTCCTGGTCTGGCCGGACCAGGCCCAAGCCAGCTGGCCTGGCCTGACCAGGCTCGGCCAGAGCATGCAGCACAGGTTGAAAATTTTTAATTTTTTACCTATGATAAAAATTTTGTAAAATTCAATAAAAAACACTATAATTAGGAGTTATATCTAGGGTATCCCAAATATTTTTATTAGGATTTTACAACATGTATTTCATGGTAAACTTGTTCGATAAAATGTCCAAAAAAACTAAAATCCACGAAAGAAATAACTTACCCAGAACGCTTCCCTTCAGTCTGAATCTTCTTCCTCACGTCTAGTACCTCAGAGTCTTAAGAGAAAAAGTGAGAGAGAGAGAGAGAGAGACTTGGGATTTTGGAAATTGGCTTGAAATGGTGGAATTGCCTCTTATATAGGCACCACACATCCCCTAACAACCACTGGGAGTTATAGATAAATGGAGGAAGTAGTGGGTTCAGTTATGATGAGTGGAAGTGAGGGGTAGAAAGTGTGGGAGAAGTTGGAGAGAGTGGGAGGAAGTTGGCGAAGATGGAGTGAGTAAAATGGAGGTTTAAATAATTGGGCTTGGGCCTTTATACCACACGCCAATATGGCACTATGGTTAATTCACTCCTCTCCCTTTCGGCCAACCTGGGTTAAAGCCCCATCTCCACCAATTAATTTTCGAGTTTTATTTTTATATTTTTTTCTTTAACTGTATTTTTTTGTATAAATCAATATTTAATTATTAGTTTATTGGATTAAACTCTTTTTAACTCAGAAAAATCCTCAAAAATTCTCAAAGATAGGAAATATCATCCTGAACGTTGTTATTAAATTGGTTATCGAAATTTCATCCCCAATTGCTAATTAAAAATCTCAAAGTCAGTTTGTGGTACCGATCGATCCCGAATTAAGATTCTTCTCCAATAATTCTCAAAAAATTTCAGAAAATCTAGAAAAATTCAAAATATTGGAAAATAATATATTGAGCTAACATGACCTGAATCCGGCTACCAAGATAATTAAATCAGGTATCAGATATCAGTATTGACTGACGTACATTGAGAACCGAGGGTTAAATCCTACCCACCTTATAAAAAGAATATCGTCCTCGAAATTCAGCCAGGCATCGATATGTAAATTGAAGCAGCATCTATGAGAGTTAAGATTGTCCCTGATCTGTAGTCATGCCAATATGCTATAACCAACTACCAAGACAAATATGAATCATAATCCAACGTATTCATCTGCCAAGAGTATCACCATAAATCCATGATCAAATTGACTTTCCAGAGTTCATAATCAGTTATCCTAAATATTACTTTAGTCCTCTGATCCACTATAGTCATATTCATCTGATAAGATTACTCCCACCATTTATAGATCAAATTCTTAAGCTCTATCTGCAAGCTTAGTCCCTAGATTTATTTCTTTTAATTCTTTTAATCCACTATGATCACATCGAACAAAAATATCAGATATCTCAATTACGTTACCATCCTTGTAACATCACTCTAAATTAGATTATCTCTGAGGATATTACATATTGCTCAAACAATAATCACCCATGATTGTTATTTCAAAAAAAATCATTAAGATCCCAAACAATCTCAAATCCTCAAGTACATGTTTTATACACGTCCATAGTATCACAGTAACACAATTCTTAGATCACACGGTCACTACTAAAAGATCAGTAGTCCAACTAGCAGTCACTAATGGAAATTTTCAAGATCAGATATCAACAGTCAGTAACTATAAGTCCTCAAAAAATAATATTAATTAGTTCTTGTCTTAACTCTCAATATAGCTTTCAAATTGGTCTTTATATTCTTGCTTTTATATTCCTACTTCAGATCCTTAAAGTTTGAGTTTTAAATTCATTGATCTTCATAAGAATCTAGATCTATCTATTCCTTTCATCTATGATTCCTCAATAAAAGATCACAGGATTTACAAATTATCAAAGTATTCCAATTACTATGCTTTTAAGAGTAATAGGATTAACTCAAAAACCTCAAACTATGATAGATATTCTTAAGATATTATTTAGATCTGAAATCCTCCAGATTCTAACCCTCCAAAACTAAATCTAAGTAATCTGGTCCAAGGTGTAGTCATATTTCGCCCAAGGCAATGATTCTATTTATTGATCTGATTATCACTCCAAGATCAATGACCTAAATCCAATATATATTATTGTAATCTGATCATTATTTAATCCAGGGATGATTATTATCTTAAGTCCACTATCTCACTATGATTCCCTTGTAAACACGCATCTCAAAAGTTTTTGATACAAAATTTCTAATAAAATTAACTGCAAGATAATTTCACAATAATCTTCACAATTATTCTTCTTCGTCCAAATAATTAGGTCAAATCCTCAATATATCTATCATCAATCTAATCCCTGAATAATAACAGTTTAACCAGACGTGATCAAGCGAGGGAGAGTAGGTACAATAGCTACATGGATGGAAAAGTCATATCAGGGTGACGGTTCAAGGTTTTTTGAGGATCGATTGTACAAGCATGGAGTCAGAAGAGGGGGTCAAATAACTGTTTACTCAGATAATTTCATGAATAATTATCATACATGTGACCTGATTGTATACATGTGGCATATAACCATACTAAACTTGGCTCTGATACCAACAAAACCCTGTCACGCCCCGCTTCCTAAAATATGGAGTATGGGTACGTGATGATGGCCAGCAGACACTTACAAAGAGTGAAATCTCTTTCATGAATAGCTTAAGCTATTAATAACGAGCAGGATAGCACACATATATGCATATACAACCAAGCGTAGGGATAAAAGCATGTATGTGAAATACTAAAACATAAACAATATCATCCACCAAATCTGAACAAGACAAGCCAAGAAAGGAAATAAACTGAACTTATCGCAGAACAACGAAACCAGAATGGGTTCTACGATTAACCTTCTATACTGATTTTTGATCTAAATACTGAAAAGTAATAAAGGTCCGTCAAAAGTGGACCAACAAGTGCACGCACGAAAAGAGAGAAACATAAAATGATAATATGAAAGTAAAGGGGCAATATAAGTAGAGCATTAGAATGAAAGAATAATAAATCTGACGGTAATATAAACTGACAGATAAAACACTAGCAAGAATAACAGAATAATAGATCATGTGAAACAAGGTCATGTATGTATGCTATGACATGAATATAATGAACATGAGATGTCTGGGACGAGTAACTGTCATATAACATAATCACAACATCACAAAAACACGAGATCACAAGTTAAAATCACGTGGCCAGTTTAGGAATATCATATAATCAAGATAATGCATGTCAAAGAGTCTCAATTATTAGTATCACGAAAATATATGTTAGGTACTAGATCACATGAAGACAATGCAAGATATGATGCAAGTGCATTTGTCTAGCATTTTATTAACCTTATACTAATGCAACCATCTTGTACCCCATTCCACAGGACAACTGCATATCAAACATTTGTTGTGTTAGTGGATCCTGATAGGAGGGAGAAATAGTTCACTGTACTCAGGTATCATGTCACATGTAATAACAGGTGCGCGCATAAATCTCAAGAATATAAGAACACGTATGATAAGGCCCTCGGAGGAGCCGCCCTTTCAAGCACACCTCCCTAATCCTCCGCTACCAGTCTCCCCTAGTAACCCTGACTTGGTTAATTTTATTAATCAATGCAAGTGCAAGATAGTGTGTGACTCAGTGTACATGATCCGAAAATTATGTCAAGAATATCAGTGTCAGATAGTGAATACAATGTATATCATGATCTCAAGACAGTGTAAACTTGGCAATATCATATGATAAATACCTAGCAGTGCAAGTGATGTTGGTGTCATCTAATATGTAATCAAATGCTCTTAGTAAATCGGTAATGATCATATGTCCATAATCCAATAAAATATTCTTGAATAATTCCTTAGAATATAATGGTCAGTTTTCTCGATTAATTTCTTGTAATATCAGGATCACAATATCATCCGATATATAGTCTTTATCCATCAATCAATATAGGTTCTCATGTCAAATCTATCACATACATGCAAAATCAAGTCAATTTTAGTTGGATGCATGCATGTACAATGATGAGATGTAAACATGATATGTGGAACAATATATCGTGATCGTGTAATGAAAATGATGATGATAAGAGAATTAATGGTAAAATGGATAATACCATGATCAATGGTACCATCAGAACAATGCAGTGTGAACACACTAGTATTCGTAATCACAGGACATTCTCGATAATAAGAAACTTGATGACATAGAGAAATTAATACATAACAAGCAATATTAAATTCAACATGAAAATCAAGGAGAAGAGATCACGTATACTTGCCTGATGTCATTGGAACCTGATTTTCCTTAACAGCAACCAGCAATGAGTAGGATTCGCGGCCTAAATACTGCGTGAATTAATTAGAGACTTGATATTTTTTTATTCAGTAATAAGTTAAATGAGAATGTAATGTTGAGTATTTATTAAATACGGTATAATTTTATTATAGATTTGGTTGATAACATTTTCAAATAATTCAATTTTTTGAAATTTAGCAACCATTAAAAATATAATTTCACGATAAAATACATGCACAAACTAATAAATTAAAGTATAATAATTGCATATTACTAGATTGTGAATTTTACAATTGTTGTCATATTTAAAAATTTATTGGGCAATTAAAATAGGCAAACATTAAATAATGATTATAAAGAATATTTTGTTTTAACTTACTTTAAATAATATTACTGTAAGTTCACCTAGAGGGGGTGAATAGGTGATGGCTAATCTAATGGTCACTTAATGCCAAATAATACGGAAGTAAAAACTATTATGACCTAAACTAATCTTATACACTAAACACCAAGTATAACACAAGAGTGTTGCCGAATTCCCCGTGAAGGGCTCTGGACAAACTCCTCTAGATTCTCCTTGATAAGGGTTGAGGTGGCGCGTTGGCTCTCTTGGTTGAATACAAGTGATAGCAAACAACCCAAGAAATATATTAATATGAGCACAAATGTATATCAAGCATATAATGATAAACACAATAAAAGCATGCAAGATATCAACAATGTGTACAAGTGTACACCTTGGTATGCTTATGTGTATGAGTGTGATCATGACGTGCAACATAAGCAAATGCATGATGATGATGTGCATGAGAATGTGGAGCTTGTTTCTTTGAAAACATAAACTCCAATCTAGTGTGGTTAAATGCACATGTGCTCAAAGTAGAGCTCAAACAATCAATTTTGTTTTTCAAAAGTTTAATCTCACTATCATCAATGGTGGCATGTAGAGAAAGGTGAGATATAGAGTCATTTTTCTTGTTCTTTTTAGAAACAAAATCTTTTTCTTTTTCAAACATTTTTCTTTTCAAACAAGAATTTTCTTGAAAAATAACTTCCTTTTGTTTTTCCACCAAAATAATTTCATTTTTCAAAATCATATTTCCTTCACACAAATCATTCAATTTAGACATTAAGGAAATATTCTCATTTTTCAAATCATCTTTTTCTTTTTCTAAACATGAAATCTTATTTTTAAATGAATCATTTTCCTTATGCATGCAATCAAAATCCTTTTTCAAATTTTTTTTCTTTTCTTAACATGTCATATTTCTCAAGTAATTGTTGGCAAAATGAAGTGAGCTCATCATATGACATGTCTTCATCATCTAACTCGAATTCGGTGCTTACCTCAAGGGGGTTATCCCCTTGGACCATATAGCACATGTTGGAGGTGTTGCTTCCAACGTCCGAATCGCTCCCCGCATAATATAAATCCTTTTCGCCAAGGAGGTGATGATGTTCCAAGCTACAAAAGCCGAATCAACGTTTGAAACCCTAGATAAATAATCATCATTTAGGGTTGACTTTAAAGCATGAAGGGCTTTTGCATTAGCCTCAAGATTCTTACCATCTAAACAATTTGCATTATTAGTAGTGGCAAGATAAACATGAAAACCTAAGGCCTTGAGGTACAAGGACATCTTAACCTTCCAAATGTGGATGTTAAGAATATCAAAAGTGGGTGGTGACATGAAGTCCATGGTGTGTGTACAAAATATTGTGATTAGCCTAAAGATGAGGATCTTTAATTCTAGGTTGTAAGACCCAAATCAGAGTACCAAGCTCTGATACCAATTGTAAGTTTATCTAGAGGGGGGGTGAATAGGTGATGGCTAATCTAATGGTCACTTAATGCCAAATAATGCGGAAGTAAAAACTATTATGACCTAAACTAATGATCAGCATGATTTTATACCATTTTTATACTCCTAATTATCTATTATTTGTATATAAATAATGCTACTCGAGTATATTTGATTATATTTTGCAGGGAATAGGTAAAAGAAAAAAAAAAGGAGGAATCCGGATAATTTCAGCAATTAAATGCCGCAATTTGTAAAAGATTGGAGGATGCTTTTTGAGCATGCTGCGGTATTTTAGTCATAACTTTGGCTACAGGATCTCAAAAATAGCCATCCAGGATGCTACGGAAAGAGAATTCGAAGATCTACAACTTTTGTGTTGAGAGGTTTTGCTGATTCAGCCATTTACCTGCCCGTAAAAGTCAAAAAAACATTCTGCTACTGTCAGTGGACCAAATCTGGGCGCAATTATGAAAGGTTGAGCGGGTTGAATGTAATTTATTTTCTCTTGTGATATTCTTACTCCAGATTTGACTTGTAACTGAGATGGAAAGGAGAACATTTGTGAGAGTGTAATGTTTAGAGAAAATGTGAGAATAGCATTTTCATTGGCTTATAAAAGCCAATGAAAGCTAGGGTTTTGGGGAGTTTTTTCTTTTCTAGGTTTTTTTCACTCATAATCAAGTCTTGGATTTTGGCCAATTTTTCAAACTTATTTTCATCTGATGGAGGTATCTTCTAATTTCAATCTCAGATTTTAGAGGTAAGAATTTTATTTACAGTATTTTAATTTATTTTTTTTCCTGAAATTTATATGTCTATTAGTTTTATTTTAATCCTATAATCTAGATTTTAAAAAAAAAAAAAGAAGGACAATAGAGGGCGCATCTCTGCGCCCTCCATTTGAAAACAAAAAAAAAAGAAAAGAAAAGAAAACAGAGGGCGAGATGCGCCCTCCAATTGAAAACAGGGGGCGCCCCCTGGCGCCCCAATTTTGAAGAGGCAGGGGCGGCCCCAGGCGCCCCTGCAGGAAGGTTTTTTTTTAATTATCTTTTTTTTTGATTTAATTTTATTTGTTTAATTAATTCATGTTTATAATTAATTATTAATAAATTTTAGATAACTTTAAATTGATTTAATTAGTTTTAGTTTATTGTTAATTCAACATGAGTAGGTAATTTTTTAGCGAGTACTCAGGGGAGATGAATCTAGACTTAATTCTTGTGGACCGAGTCAGTCTCCTATTTATGACGTATGCACATCAATTGACCTACTACTTTTAGGAAATTAATTTCTAGAATTACTGGATATTTGACAGGCTATGTATCGGGGGTTAATGGTCCATGCTTAGGGTCTGTCGCATTCATGTTATCTGTTTAATTTAGTTAATTCATCTTTGATGGACTATGTAACAGGATAATAGCTTGTGCTTAAATCTAGTGTCCAGAATTAATGTGCCTCTTAAACATAGAGATTTGGTGTGTATCACAAACTGGTATGGAGACCAAAATTGTCCGCTTGATGCTCGTTTAGGGGATTCGATCCTAGGTGCTTGACTTTTCTTTTACTCTAATTAGTTCACATAGTTCACAAGATCCATAAATCTTTTGATCCATTCGTGTAGAAGTGTCATAAGCAAAAGAACCACCTGTCCCTGTGGATCGACCCTCAAGTGCTACATCGAACGACCGTGCGCTTGCGGTAATTTTAAAACGAGGAGACAGAATCTCCCCACCAAGTTTTTGGCGCCGTTGCCGGGGACACGGTGTTCTATCTTTAGTTTTGACACCTATACCGAATTGTTAAAAAAAAAAAAATCAAAAATCAAAATCAAAAAAAAAAATTAAAAAAAATTAAAAGAAAAATCCTTTCCCCATGGCCTATCCAAATTCATTTGGTTACGATCTATTTTATAGGCCAGACCCACCCTTCCATCCACCAAGCTCTCTTCCAGATTTTATGAATACATCCATCCCTCGAACTACTCATTTTCTTCATACCATCCTATGAGTTGCCATCATTGTCAAGATCCAAATCATTCTTCTGAACAGTGTCCTTCGATAGGGTATTCGTTGGGACCAGGTCAAAATCAATTCACACATTTCAAGGACCTGCGAGCGAGCCTTATCTATTAAACTTCAATTCAGAGGGTTGGAATTGTCCTCAATTTTCTTGGGACCAATCATATCAGAATTCTCAACCTAATTGGTCCTACATTGAACCACCACCTTTGTCTTGGGAATTTAACAATGAGCATGAAGAAAGCACATTAGAGAAGAGTCTTAAAGCCATGCAACAGACAATAGTTGAAACCAATCAACAGTTAATCGAGGCATGTGCTCACATGGATAAAATAATGACTCATCTCAATCAACCTGTTTCAACCACAAGTCCAGATCAAGTTCAAGAGTTCCATCAACTTTTGCAAAGTGAGTTAAATGGAAATCAGGTGGATAAGGAACATACACTAGAGGAAACTTTTGAAACTTTCAGGCAAACTTCAAAGCAAGTGCTCTATGACACTAGAGACTGCTTAAACAGGCCAGTAAATGAGTTTGTTAGTGAGCAAGAGAAGGATCCATTTTCTAATCAACTAGTTCATGAGCCAACACCGACTCGACCCATGTCCATTCAAGAGCACATCAACTTTCATAAGATGAACAAAGGCCAAACTGTTAGACCCGAAGAGCAAATCGTTGGCTATAGTGACATGTCTAATCATTCCATTGAGATGCCCTTCGAGTCCCAATTATTTCATCTTAATCAATTTGAAGAGCTTGAACATGAGAAGCCTGTTGAGGAAGTTGTGAAGATCCATGAGGTGTACAAATGTGATAATGATCCTCAGTGTCTGGATAAAGTGATCAGAAATTATTTGGCTACACATACAACTCAAGTGGAGCCAGTTGAATCTGATTGTGAAGAGGAGTATGACAATGATGAACTTTTGCTTCAAAAGAAATTTGAGGATGAATTTTCTAAGATCTGTGAAAAGATAAATGTTGAGGAGCAGAAAATTGCATCCACTCATATGGAGAAAATAGAGCACACTGATCAAAATTATGAGGATGCCTACATGGATAATGAGCCTTTGTTTCTTGATGAGCTTTTTGTTGAAGAGTATGATCACAATGATGAGAAAACATGTGCTGAGGATCTTGAGTTTGGTGTTCCCTTTGAGAAAACAAAACTTGATTTGAGTATCTTCACTTTCGATGAGCCAACCAATGATCATACTTTTCAAAACTTGATTCAAGAATCTCTAATTAATCAAAGCTTTAAAACCCTATTTGAGGACGAACTCATATATCTGAATGGATCGGTTAGGGATGCTTTGGTTAATTACACACCTCCAAAGAAAGTTGTTGATTTAAGTTTTGAGGTGATGTTTGAGGATGAGCTTAAATTCATAGGCAATCATATTATGGACACTCCAATTATATCGTGTAAAAATGATGAATTTGTGAGGATATATGGAAAGAAGAGAAAGAAGAGATGGAGGAAAGTGCTGAACAAGATGGAGAGGATGAAATTAAAAATAACAAAAAGATTAACTTCTCCACTTTGTCCATTAAAGAGAACCCATTGGAATGATGGAAGCGAGCTCGAGGGAATTGACCTAGAAAAATCTAGGTGTGGGGGAGTTGTGAAATTGTACATATGTAAATATTTGTTTCTGTTTATTTTATTTTTTTTCTTTTTATTGTTGAGTCTTTTTATTTCTCTTTTAGTTAGTTGAGTCAGTTTTAGTGAGTCTTTTATTTCTCTTTCTCTAACCTATGTGTCGAGTTTTTTACAAGTGATACAGGATAAGCAAGGAGGCATCCACCACATGCAAGGAGCATTTTTGTTGTTTCGGCAGCTGGGTTCTCTAGTATACTGTGAGTATGTCTAATCTAGCATACTGTTTACATTTCTGTATCTTTTGTATGCTTGGATTGCATGATCATCATGATTGTGTGCTTGATTTGGATGTGTAAATTACATGCTACATTATTTCTATCTCTGTATTCAAGTATATGCATGAGGACATGGCACAGTTTAGGTGTGGGGGGGAGATTCATATTTTTCTTTTGTTTAGGAGTCTTTTTGGTTTTGTTTTAATTTTAGGGTTTTCACTTTATTTCTCTTTTCTTTCTTTATTGAGAGTCTTAAAAAAAAATTTGTGCAAAATTTGAAAATTTTCTACAATTGAGTAGCTAGTATGTGAGTGATTTAGTATCCATGAGTAGATTTTAAGGGTAAGACCAAGATGAAAGAATTATAAAATCTTAAAATAAAGATTAGAATCTAAAACGGACATACCATCTAAACTTAGTCTAAGTGATTATGTACCCAACAGCACTTACACTATTAGTTCATAGGCTTGGGATATTGATTGCAACTAAAAAAAAAATATTATTATTATATAATAAAATAAATATTAATAAGTCTTATCTTATGGCCTCAGTTGCTTGAGTAATTAAGTCCGTAGGAGTGTCTTTACACTTATTGCCCTAAGACCATCTGGTTTGGGAGCATTGACCCAAAGCTCGCTATATGGGTAGCTGAGAAAGCCTAAGAGGACAAGACACTATAAAAATATAATAATTTTGATTATCAATTAGCTAGGTACCTTGGCCTCAGGAAGCCTCGGTATTTACGCGAAAGATAGTTAAAAAAAAAAAGAAAAAAAAGAAAAAAAAAAAAAAGAAAAATATAAAAGTTGTAATTAAATATTCCCAAGCTTAAGAACTACATCACGATCACGGGGTACATAGGATCTGAAACTTAGGACAGGTGGTGTAAAGTTTTGAATTTGAGACTTTGTTTTATAGCCAATATGATTTCTTGAATTGAGATTTTACTTGAAAATGAAACTCTTGAAAATTGATGTTCTTACTAACTAGTTACCAAAAAAAAAAAAATAAAAATAAAAAAAATAATTGTTTTCCTTTTCTTGATTTTCGGTTATCCTTATTTTACTTTTATTTATTTCTTAATCTCTAATTTTCTTGGATTTTGTGGGTGTAATCCACTGAAAACCCTCACGAGACCAAACTCGTCCTCTAGGGGTAACCTAGGGGTTTAACGGCTTGTTGCACATGCTAAGTGCAACCGTGATTCCTACGAAAGTGAGTTAGGGTAGTTTAGTTTTTCTTTTTCTTTTTATTAATTTTGCTCGAGGACTAGCAAAAGATAGGTGTGGGGGTATTTGATCAGCATGATTTTATACCATTTTTATACTCCTAATTATCTATTATTTGTATATAAATAATGCTACTCGGGTATATTTGATTATATTTTGTAGGGAATAGGTAAAAGAAAAAAAAAGGAGGAATCCAGATAATTTCAGCAATTAAATGCCGCAATTTGTAAAAGATTGGAGGATGCTTTTTGAGCATGCTGCGGTATTTTGGTCATAACTTTGGCTACAGGATCTCAAAAATAGCCATCCAGGATGCTACGGAAAGAGAATTCGAAGATCTACAACTTTTGTGTCGAGAGGTTTTGTTGATTCAGCCATTTACCTGCCCGTAAAAGTCAAAAAAACATTCTGCTACTGTCAGTGGACCAAATCTGGGCGCAATTATGAAAGGTTGAGCGGGTTGAATGTAATTTATTTTCTCTTGTGATATTCTTACTCCAGATTTGACTTGTAACTGAGATGGAAAGGAGAACATTTGTGAGAGTGTAATGTTTAGAGAAAATGTGAGAATAGCATTTTCATTGGCTTATAAAAGCCAATGAAAGCTAGGGTTTTGGGGAGTTTTTTCTTTTCTAGGTTTTTTTCTCTCATAATCAAGTCTTGGATTTGGCCAATTTTTCAAAGTTATTTTCATCTGATGGAGGTATCTTCTAATTTCAATATCAGATTTTAGAGGTAAGAATTTTATTTACAGTATTTTAATTTATTTTTTTCCTGAAATTTATATGTCTATTAGTTTTATTTTAATCCTATAATCTAGATTTTAAAAAAAAAAAAAAGAAGGACAATAGAGGGCGCATCTCTGTGCCCTCCATTTGAAAACAAAAAGAAAAGAAAAGAAAAGAAAACAAAGGGCGAGATGCGCCCTCCAATTGAAAACAGGGGGCGCCCCCTGGCGCCCCAATTTTGAAGAGGCAGGGGCGGCCCCAGGCGCCCCTGCAGGAAGGTTTTTTTTTAATTATCTTTTTTATTGATTTAATTTTATTTGTTTAATTAATTCATGTTTATAATTAATTATTTAATAAATTTTAGATAACTTTAAATTGATTTAATTAGTTTAGTTTATTGTTAATTCAACATGAGTAGGTAATTTTCAGCGAGTACTTAGGGAGATGAATCTAGACTTAATTCTTGTGGACCGAGTCAGTCTCCTATTTATGACGTATGCACATCAATTGACCTACTACTTTTAGGAAATTAATTTCTAGAATTACTGGATATTTGACAGGCTATGTATCGGGGGTTAATGGTCCATGCTTAGGGTCTGTCGCATTCATGTTATCTGTTTAATTTAGTTAATTCATCTTTGATGGACTATGTAACAGGATAATAGCTTGTGCTTAAATCTAGTGTCCAGAATTAATGTGCCTCTTAAACATAGAGATTTGGTGTGTATCACAAACTGATATGGGGACCAAAATTGTCCGCTTGATGCTCGTTTAGGGGATTGACTTTTCTTTTACTCTAATTAGTTCACATAGTTCACAAGATCCATAAATCTTTTGATCCATTCGTGTAGAAGTGTCATAACCAAAAGAACCACCTGTCCCTGTGGATCGACCCTCAAGTGCTACATCGAACAACCGTGCGCTTGCGGTAATTTTAAAACGAGGAGACAGAATCTCCCCACCAACTAATCTTATACACTAAACACCAAGTATAACACAAGAGTGTTGCCGAATTCCCCATGAAGGGCTCTGGACAAACTCCTCTAGATTCCCCTTGATAAGGGTTGAGGTGCCGCATTGGCTCTCTTGGTTGAATACAAGTGATAGCAAACAAACCCAAGCAATAAATCAATATGAGCACAAATGTATATCAAGCATATAATGATAAACACAATAAAAGCATGCAAGATATTAACAACAGACAAAGAGAGAGAGAGTGAGCAATCGCAAACACAAGGGATTTGTTTTGAGGTTCGAGCACACTTGCTCTACATCCCCGCCTTTGACACATGAAGGATTTCCACTATAATCGATCCCAATGGATCACTCCACGGTGCCGCAACACCTACAATCCCTCGGACTCTCTAGTCCCGTACACACCGCAAGCCCACCGGCTCGCCGAGGCCGCACCTCAAATAACAAGTTCGCACCCGAACTCAAAACAACGCGGACACACACGTCCGCCTCCTCAAAGTACAAGAAAAGATCTCTTGGTGATCTAAACACTTTGATCACCACTAAACACTCTCACTACAACACTCCTATGAGATGAATAGCAATGGATAGCTCAAGTGTATGTGTGAGAAAATAAGGATGAGAATGGTGGAGGAAAACTCAAGAAATCTCTTTTAAACACTCTTGATAAACTCTCCTTTTGATTGGAAATATTTGCTCTAAAACAAGTGGAGAAAACCTCTTAAAGAGTTGGGAAAGCTGGTGAAAAATCCACTTGAAAATCTTATCTAAAACAGCCCCCAAATGCCCCATTTTATAGAGTCTGAAAAACTAGCCGTTGGGGTCTGTCAGGCCTGTCGGTCGGCCAACGGTCATATTTCAGACCGTTTGAGCCATCGGTCGACCGATCCAGGATACAGAGAGCAATCTCTCTGTCCGGTCAACCGCGCAGTCGGCCGGAGCCTTTCCAGAGAGCTCCGGGTCGGTCGGCCGGCCATCCTGCAGAACTGGCGTGCACGTCTGTGCACGTCGGTCGACCGGGTCGGTCGACCGGCTGAAGCCAGGTCAGGTCTGAACTAGGGATTAAAAACTTGGTCTTTTGGCTCACATAAAAATCCCATAAATTCACAGAAAATCTACAAAAATAGTTTTACCAATATACTTTGATAAACAAACATGCTTGCACAAAATCAAGGCATGTTACAAATGATTTGGACTATTTTTGTAATATGAAAAAATTGGCTCAATTGAAAACTTATATTTTTCTAAAACTTGTTTTCCAAACTTCTTCATGATACAAAAACAAGATATTTTGAATTCATTAAAGTATAGTGTGTATGGATATGATCCACTACACAAATAAGATATCTATGTTTTTGACATTAAGCATTAAACATGGTTTTGGTTTCAAAAGACATGTACATGAGAAACACCAAAAACCAAAATAGTATTTTTCAAAATGAAAGTCTTTTCTAAATCTGAAAATTCTTTATGAAAAGATAACTAAATCAAGAGAGTGTGTGTGATATATACTTGAGCAATCCACCAACTATTCTATCCTTTACATTTTATCTAAAAACAAAAATCTTATACCTAGACACAAGTCTTCATCTTCTTGAAGTCTTCACTTGAAGCCTTCTCATCTTCTAGACTTGGTCCAAACACGATCCAACGAGCTCAACTCTTGTTGTGGTCTTGATGCATAGGCTCGTGAATCAACCGGTGCTAGCTCCAAAACTTGACTTTAAATCCTTTGTTGAAGCTCCACACCTACTAAGATCTTGATAACAAATCTGTCACTAATTAAACACAAGATCATTAGTACAATAACTACATGAGTTAATCATCATCAAAACTAGAGTGATGGGCCTTCGGGCCAACAATTACACCAAAATAATTTTACAAAGTCTCAAATTTAGTTTGTGAATTTTTGTGAATTTTCTAAAATTTTCTGAGTTTATTTTTAATTTTTAGAATTAAAATAAGCCTAAAAATCAACAAAACCTTAACAGGTCTGTTTGCTATAGTAACGGGTCTGCTATAGTAATGGGTCTAGGTCTAATCTGCTACAATGTCAGGTCAGATCTGCTACAGTAATATTGCTACAGTAAGATTTTTGTATTTTATTTATTCTTTTCTTTATTTCTTTTTCTTTTTTCCTTTAAAAATGGGTTAGGTCTGGGTCTGGTTTTGTGATGTGCATAGACCCAGACTGGGTCTGGTGCACAGACGCAGGCCCAACCTGGCCTGGCCTGGACTGGTCTAGATGGACCAGGTCCTGGCCGGGCCTGGCCGGACCATGTCCTAGCTTGGCCTGGTCTAGCCCGACCAAGCCCAGGCCAACCTAAGCTGGCCTGACCAGGCTCAGCCAGAGCCTGGCTGGCTAGCTCTGGCCGAGGCAGCACCGGTTGAAAATTTTTAATTTTCTTCCTATGAAATTTCTTTTATAAATTTAATAAAAATTACTATAATTAGGAGGTATATCTGTTGGCCCAAAGGCCCATCACTCTAGTTTTGATGATGATTAACTCATGTAGTTATAGTACTAATGATCTTGTATTTATATAGTTTTAGGTATTTGATCAAGATCTTAGTAGGTGTTTTAGCTTCAACAAAACATTCGAAGTCAAGTTTTGAAGCTAGCACGTGTTGATTCAAGAGCTCACACTTCAAAGATCGCATCAAGTACTCAAGAGGAGTCTAGCTCATTGGATCAAGGTTTGGATCAAGTCAGAAAAGAGAAGAAGAATTTCAAGAGAAGATTTTTGAAAGACCTGTGTCATGTTTGTAAGTGTTAAGATTTGTTTTAGATAAAATGTAAAGAATAGATTAGTTGTAAATTGCTCAAGCTCATATACACACATACAAAATTTATATGTGTTTTCTTAAATAGTTTTTGTTTTTAGAAAATATCGTTTTGGTTTTGAGCTTCAAAGTATACATCCTTATGTTTCATGATTATAGTTCATCAAAATAAATTTATATGGTTTATATGTGTTTTGAATTTCATCCATGCAAATTATTTGATCAAATTTTTAGAAAAACTTATTTGGAGATTCTATATCATATGTTTAAGTGTTGTATTATCGAAACTTATTTTAGAGTTTATTGTTAAAAACATAGATATTTCATCTTATATGTGTATTGGATTATATCCATACACACTAAGCTTCAAAAGTGTTTAAATATCTTATTTTTGTATTTGAAGAAGTTTTGAAAAAATTATTTTTCAAATTGAAAATTAATTTTAAAAAAAACGGATTTTTGTTTAAGGCAAAATTTTAATATCACAAAAATGGTTCAAAAAGTTTATAACATGTGTTGATTTTTGATCGCACATATTTGTACTTCAAAGTATTTCAATGAACTTATTTTTGTAGATTTTAGTGATTTTATGAGATTTTATAAGAGTATATAAAACCATGTTTTTATACCAAAATTTTCTTACCTGACCTTCTGCCGGTCGACCAAGATAGAAGTCGGTCGATCGGGCAGTCGACTGATCTGCACAGAAACGTGCACAAACCTTTGGCTTGAGGGCTGATCGACCGTTCAGAGAGCTTTGCTCTCTGGATCTGGCCTCGGTAGACCGGGCGGTCGACCGATAGGTCAATTGCTGATCGCGGTCGACTGGGCGGTTGACCGGCAGGTTAATTGCTGGCCCGGTCGACCGACAGGCCCCAACGGTCAAAAATATGACCGTTGGCCGGTCGACCGGCCGGTCGACCGACTGGTCATTCTGACCTGCAGTTTGATCCTAACGGCTAGTTTTTGTAGTCTATATAAGAGGGCTATTTTGGGCTATTTTATACAAGATTTCAAGAGAACTTTAAAGCCAATTTTCCTACCTCTCTTAGGATTTTTCTCCACTTTGTTTAGGGCTAAAACTTTCATATCAAAAGGAGTATTTTCAAGAGTATTTTCAAAAGAGATTTCTTGAGTTTTTCACCACAGCTCTATCTTATTTTTCTCACACAAGCTTGAGCTTTCTATTGCTATATCAATCCTCTAGGGATTTTTGTTGTGAGAGTTATTTTTGTGATCAAGAGAAGTGATCACAAGATTTCATCCTTGTCATGTGAGGAGTTGTAGAGGTTGTGGCCTCGGTGAAGAGAGTTTTATAGTGATCAAGTGAAGTGATCACAAAGTGTTCCGGCGTGTGGTTGGAGGAGTTGTAAAAGGTGCAGCCTCGCAAGCTAGTGTACTTGCGTGTGCTGTTCTTGCGGGAACAAGAGAAGGACTAGTGAGTCTAAGAGTTCTATTATGAACTTGTTGTAGGTGTTGCGGCACCGAGTGATCTTGCGGGATCGACTCTAGTGGAAATCCTTCATAGTGTTGAAGGCGGGAACGTAGAGCAAGAGTGCTCGAACCTCGAAATAATTCTCCCGTGTTTGCAATTGCTCTCTCTCACACTTGTGTTTATATCTTGCATGCTTATATTGTTTATCTCTTTATATGCTTGATATATTTGTACTCAATTGATATATACTTGAGATTATTTGCTCACACTTGTATTCAACCAAGAGATCCACAGTGGCACCTCAACTCTAAATCTAGAGGAATCTTGAGAGGATAGCCCAGAGCCCTTCACAGGGGTTCGGCTACACTCTTTGGTTATACCTTGTGTGTTTAGCTTAATAGCTTTAGTTTATATAAATAGTTTTAATTCCGCATCATTTGTCATTAGATTAGCTAGTACACCTATTCACCCCCTTCTAGGTGTATTTTTAATTGGTATCAGAGTTTGGTGCTCTTAATTTGGGTCTAACAACCTAGAGTTAAAGATCCTCATTTTAGCTAATCACAATATTTGTATACACACACATATGGATTTCATGACACCTCCCATGTTTGACGTTCTTAATATCCAAACTTGGAAAGTTAAGATGTCCATGTACTTAAAGATCCTAGATATTCATATTTATCTTGCCACCATTAAGGATTCATATTTTGTTAATGGTAAATATCTTGAGGCTAACACAAAAGCCATCTGTACTTTAAAATCTACCCTAAATGATGAATATTTATCTAGGGTTGCTAACCTTGATTCGACTTTTATAGTATGGAATACACTTGTCTTCCTTGGTGAACAAAAGCAATACTATATGGGGAGCGATTCGGATGATGGAAGTGATGCTTCCAACATGTGCTACATGGTCCAAGGGGCTGACCCCCTTGAGATAAATTCCGAATCCGAGGTAGATGAAGATATTGACATGCCTTATGATGAGCTTGCATCTTTTTGTCAAAAACTTCTTTAAAAATATGATTTATTAAAAATTGAAAACAATAAATTAAAGAAGGAAACACTTCTTTACTAAAAGAAAATGATTCTTTTAAAAATAAATTTGAAATTGTTTTAAAAAAATAATTTTTTGAAAAGGAGAATATTTCCTTGTCTTCAAAATTAAATGATATTTGTGAGGAAAACAATTTATTGAAAAATAAAATTATTTTGGTGGAAAAAGAAAAAAAGATTGTTTTGGAAGAAAATAACTTTTTGAAAAGAGAAATTGTTTTAAAGAAATGAAAACATTTCTAAAAAGAAAAAGATTGTTGATTCTCATGCTCATGTCTCTTCTTCCAAATTTAATAATAATATTTGGATTATTAAGAAGAGCATTGATTGTTTGGGCTCCACTCTGAACCAATGTGCATTTAATCACTCTAAACTAGAATCCATGTTTCACAAGAAACAAATCCACACATGCATGCACATCCTACATGACATACACCTCATATACACCATAATCACACTCATTCTCATATGTATGCTAGAGTGTACACATGTACACATTATGACCGCAAGGGCCATCTTATAAGATTTTACTTTGATAGATTAAATTGTATAAATTTTACAAATAAAAATGTTTGGGTTCCTTATGATGCTAACCCCCATGGGCCCAAAAAGAAATGGGTACCAAAATTCTCACCTCTTGTGTTTGATGTAGGTGTGTGCTCTCACATGATAAGAGAAATATGGTGCCTTGGTGGTGAATGCATGAGCCAGATGGACATACCAAATTGATGCATCGCTATCAAGGATGTTTGGTGAGAGGACCACCATGGTTTGGAGACCTAGAGATTGGTTCATTAGTTTTGGTAACTATTTCTAACTCCCATTTTTATTCACATGCTTTTATAAAAATGTTTTTAGCATGTTTTGGCTTCAATGCTAAATGATCATGTTTTGCACTTCATGTGGTGATTACTTGTTTAGATGTAGTTTTCATTAAAACTCGTGTTTATACTTGTACAAGTAGTGAGTTACACTTGATTATTATATGTTTGTACCTCACTGCTCATTTATACTCATTACATGTACATGTATAACCTCGTTTTGATGATTCTTTCATTTATACTTGTTTTCCTATTTTTGTACATGTTTTGCTTCATGCATATGTTGTTTTGTCTAAAACTTATAGACAAACATGTATATCCTAGAGCCACTTACCTTCATGCAATAAACTTTTGCGGACTAGTATATGTTTGGATATGTATGTATACTTTTAATTTTAACAAAACATACATATACCTTGATACTTATTTAGTTTTGATCAAAATTTTAGTTTTGATGGGTTTTTGATAAAAGAATTTCATGTTAGTTTTGAACCTTATTGATTATTTTCATGAATATGTTATTTACATGATTCTCGTGTACTCACATTTCATTTGTTTACTCATGATTTTATTTTCATGAGCTTTATAAATCTTGAGTGACAATTTTTGTGTACTTAGCAATGTTTCATAACATATATATGATTTGGTTTCATTTTTGAAGGATCTTTAACTAGTTTTTTTTAAAAAAATTACTTTAAACTAGTTATTTATTCTTCATTTGGTAGTGATTTTCAATTATATTAAAATTTTTAAATCCTATTTTTGAAAACCTCTATCTTCTAAGGGCGAATGGTTTGAAGACTATGTCTTGTATACCCTTATTGAATTTCTTTTAAACTTTTGCATGAATAGGGTGATAGGTATGAGTTATACACATGATCTTCATGGAATTCTATTCTTGTATACTCATATATGTTTTCTTATATATGTATGCTTCAAAATTCAACTAGTATCAATTTCAATTGGTATTTTCAAATTTCATACATACATATTTATGATTTGATTGTACTGTTCTACAATATCTTTATACATTCTTTAAAAGCACAAAAAGTTTATGCTAAGCTTGACTTATTTTTAAATGTTAATTGGTATCTTTATAAGCTTATGCATTGATTTCAATTGGTATTTCAATTAATAGTTATTTCAATTGGTATTTCATTTTGATACCAAATAAATACCATAAACATCAAAATGTATTTCATTTTTCACCTTCAATTGGTATCAAAATCTACTATTGGTATCTTAAAATATTTTTTACAAGTAGTACCAACATTTATTTTTGTCAACTACTATTTGATTTCATTGATATTAAAAATTTGTTTGCTGACTTAAGAAATTTTAAAATTTTGTTTTAAGTATTATAAAAAAATTCAAAATTTTTGATATATATTGCCTATAAGCAAGGGAAGATTAACATCTTCTCTATATATAGATTCATGTTGAGTGTATCTCACATTAAGGAGCTTGATCTCTCTTCTTTATGTGATACACGTGTGTAGGAGGAGCTTAACATCTCCGCTTATACATTATATATTATTCTTTATGTGGGTTAGGATCTAGTCATCCCTTCTCCATGTAATGCATGTATGCAAGGGGAGCTAACTTTACATCTCTCCTCCTCATGAATGTATTTCGCATATACATCTTTATTATTTGTTTGTCTTCGGCCCTTTGTTGACGAATTGACAAAAGGGGGAGAAGAATTTTGAGAGTTTATATATGCATGTTTATATCTCTGTTTATGCATATATGTTTGTTTATTTAATGCACTTTATTGAAAATTTATTTGTTTATTGTTATGCATGAGTTAAGGGGGAGCTTCTATGAAGTTTATCTTTAATCCATGCATATATAACTCCATGAGTTTTGTCATCATCAAAAAGGGGGAGATTGTTGGCCCAAAGGCCCATCACTCTAGTTTTGATAATGATTAACTCATATAGTTATAGTACTAATGATCTTGTGGTTATATAGTTTCAGATATTTGATCAAGATCTTAGTAGGTGTTTTAGCTTCAACAAAAGATTCAAAGTCAAGTTTTGAAGCTAGCACGTGTTGATTCAAGAGCTCGCACTTCAAAAATAGAATCAAGTACTCAAGAGGAGTCTAGCTCATTGGATTAAGGTTTGGACCAAGTCAGGAAAGAGAAGAAGATTTTCAAGAGAAGATTTTCGAGAAGACTTGTGTCATATTTGTAAGTGATAAGATTTGTTTTTAGATAAAATGTAAAGGATGGATTAGTTGTAGATTGCTCAAGCTCATATACACACACACAAAATTTATATGTGTTTTCTTAAAATATTTTTTGTTTTTAGAAACTATCGTTTTGGTTTTGAGCTTAAAAGTATACATCCTTATGTTTCATGATTAGAGTTCATCAAAACAAGTTTATATGGTTTATATGTGTTCATCCATGCACATTATTGGTTCAAATGTTTAATAAAAATTATTTGGTGATTCTATATCATATGTTTAAGTAGTGTATTTATCAAAACATACTTTAGAACTTATTGTTAAAAACATAGATATTTCATCTTATATGTGTATAGGATTATATCCATACACACTAAGATTCAAAAGTGTTTAAAATATCTTGTTGATTACTCATCATTTTTGAATGTTTATTGTTACATTTTCATATTTATTTTTAATAAAACTCTGCTATTTGATCTATTTTTGCTTAATAATGTGCAGACTTTTATAAAAAGGAGAAAAACAGGAAAAGAACCCAACAAACCTAAAAAGCCCAATAAATTCAGAGATTTGAGGCAATCATATTTGGAGATTGAAAGGAAAATCTAATTAAATTTGTGATTGAAAAATCAATTATTTTCTAAGTAGAAGAAAGGATATTCTTAGCATATTTAGGGCTTAAATCCAAATTCTAAGAATATACCCTTTGATTATATGGCAAGATAGAGTCATAGAAGGAAACTTCAAAAATCTACAATCAAAATTCGGATTCAGTCTAAGCATCATTTAGTAATTTGATCATAACTTTCGTTATAAAAATATAAATCTGATAATTTAAGATGCTTCAGAAAGAAGACTAAAAGAGCTACAACTATTCTGTTAATTACTATTTCTGTTTCAATTGTTTGATGAGTCATATTCAGCCATTAATATCTACTATTTCTGTTTTAATCATTTGATGAGTCATATTCAACCATCAATCTGACAGCTAGCTGTAACCTAACTCAATTAAATTTCCAATCAAGAGAAGAAAAGAATATTCTCAGCATATTTACAATTCAACTTCAAAATTCTGAGAATATACCTTTTGATGAGTCAGCATTTTGATGAGTCACTATCTCAGACTTCCTCCTATAAATACTCCAGCAGAGGCATGAGCAGAGATATCTTAGAATACTTCCAGAGATCTCAGAGTTGAAACTTAGGGTTTTATTTTGATCATCTTTTCTTTCCGAATTTCCTATATTATTTCGTTTTATTTGGAGAAGAAGATTGTTGAAGAAGTAGAGGAGTTTTGTAATTGGTCAGTGACATCCAATAAAAAGGTTCTTCATGCTTTTTACTCTTCTTGCTTTTAAGTTCAATTTAGTTTTGCTTTAACTTATTCGCTGTTCTTCTTTTAGTTTGATGCAACTTTTATTATTCATAAAAATTGAAAATAAAAATAAAAATATGAGTAACTAATTAAGCTTATAGTTTGCTAATCTCTCGATCAACACTACCTTAGTTTAAAAGATGGATTGATTGACACCTATGCTTGTTAGAAACCTTAGGATTAAATTGGTGTTCTTGAAGATGAATCAATAATTAAGTTTAACTAATTTGGGTTGCACTTTTTAAATGGCTATTCTTAATTCATATTTAAATACTTTGATAGCATAATTTTAGTAAACTTTTCTTATGCTATACTTTGAAATTAGGATGAACTATAGTTTAATTTTTTATTAGTGCAAACTAATTAAGGTTTACAACATCTTCATTCATCTTTCTTGATTCTCAATCAAAACCCTTGGATAGATAATTCTTCATTCAATATGATGTTCATTCTTTTAGACTAATACTTTGGTTATGGTAGATGATTAGTAGAGTATAATTCTTTTGTTTGATTAAATCTATTTCTTATAATCAATATCTCATTTTTTTCCAAGCCAATTTTAGAGAAAATCGTTCGGAAAAGCTTCCATCGCATCCTTCTTTGTGGATCGACCCGTCTAGCCTTTACTACACGGTTACATTGAGACAAGACTAAGATCTTCTAACTTTAACTCTTTCTTTATTATTTTCTCATCTCAATCAAATTTTGGCACCGTTGTCGGGGAGGGAACGGTCTGATATTCTCAAAAACTAATTCTTCTTTTTCTTCTTTCTGTTTGCAGGATCTGAGAACAGGAACTAAAACTGCAGCTAAAGACATATAACAACTTTGTGTCTCTGCCCTAGAAGGCAGAGCAACAGAGCCTATTATCTAGCCACGTAAATGCAGTAATAGCCGCGTTTCCGCTGCAGTAGTAGTTCACTATTGACTGATTTTTTCAAGTTGCTGCAAATTGCAAAGTTCTCTTTACTACTTTAATATTATTTCTCTGTAATCACCCTGCATACTGCTAATTAAATAACAGTAACCTATTAGTTGACTAATCAAAAAAAATATTTAGACTCTTGCATCATAGGCACGTGTCTATTTAAATTTTCGTAATTCCTGTTGAAGAGTGCTGGCGACAAGCATTTGCATTGCATATAGACTGGAAAACACCCTTGGTTGATTTACTGCTTTTGAGTGAATACTTATGTATTGCTTTACACGTGCACTAAATCACTTTAAGGGCAAATCCTATAAACAAGATAAGGTGAGAACGTCATTACCCTTTCTTGGCCCACAAATCATCTTCGTTGTACTCACAATCCTAACCCTAAATAAAAATTGACTAGACATTGGCCTTAGGTTAACTCAGACTCATTAGGAGATTGGCTGAAGGAGGAAGTTGTTCAAAATTAACTCTCACAAAATCGGTGCCTCAGAAGGGGATTAAGGGCCGAAAGCCCGAAGGTTGGTGGTTACTTAATTAAGGAACGTCTTTGACAGATAACCTCCCATCGATCCTACCCCTACCTGGCCGATTAGCTTGTGGTCAGATTCAGCAATATACCCCCGTGAACAGTCTAACTAGTTAGGAGTCGTGAAGGTCTAAGATCTACCCTAATTTAGGTTAGATTTTTCTTTTTATTTGTTTGCTTATTTGTTTATTTTTCTTTGTTTGTGTTTGATATTTCTTGTGTGATATGACTTATAACAACAATTTTTTAATTTTAATGGTAATCCATGTTACACCTCGACCTCTTTCTCGGATATTACCAACCTTGCATATCATTATTTAACCAACCTAATGTGCCGGATTGGTCTTACCCGAATCAATACAACCCATGCCCCCATATTATGATCATAATTACCAAATTAATTCCAACTCTTCACAGAGTCAATGGAGATTCACCTCCCCCGAGTCCAATTATCAACCAACTTGTCCTCCTTATCCACCTTTTCTATAGTTTTCACAATATTCATTCCCAATTTTATTTCCTATACTCCTTTTCTAGACCAACCCATTGAAGAAAAATTCGAGCTAGAAAAGAGCATAAAATCCATGTGGAGGCCGAACGAAAATTTCAGGCCTCCCCAATTTCACAATATTTTCAAGATTCATATTCAGTTCCACTAGTTCAAAGTAGAAAACCATCAATCTTGGAAATGAGTATGCGTGAGTCCGAGCAACAATCACAAAATCTGATGTATTCACGATTTCACCACAAATTCCAAAATAAAACTTTATCTTTTCAAGTCCAATCGTAACAAAATGATGAACCAATCAACTATGAAAAGCTGCTTGAAGCCATGACTCAGGCTCAAATCACTCATAATCATGACATAGATGTAATGGTTTGACCATTTTTGATGTCACTACCATTCTGTTAGAGCCAAAGAATCATGTTGTTTTGGAAAACAAGATTCCATTTCAGCACAACGATTTGAACTTGCCCAAACTCCAAATTTTGAAAACTACATTGACATTTTGGCAAGTTATCTCTTTCTTGAAATTGAATTTGAGAATGAATATGATCCTGAACCTCAACTTGATAATTCAATTCTACTTCCTAATTCAATAATGACTCCAGTGTCTTCACCTGATTTCAATCCTTCTCCAGAGTCCACGTTTGATCCTGTGCCTGTCCATCGGGAAATTGAATCACCAATCTTTTATGATCATCATATTGAACTTGATCAATATCACACTTTTGAAAGTTCTATTGATAAATTGGCAAGTTCCCATCTTTACCAAATTAAACTCAATGAGAAATGTGACCTTGAGTCTCAAATTTGTGATCCAGTTCAAATTTCTGAATCAATATTGACTCTTGTTTTGCACCTGATTTGAGTAATATTTTAGAGTCAGTTTTGATTTTCATACTTGTCATTCTTAAACTTAAATCACCAATTTTAGAAAGTCGCATTCCATTGTAGGGAAATGAATGTTAACTTGAGTTTCAACTTCTTGATTTGGACCCACTTCCTGAACAAATTTTGACTCCTGAACCTTTATTTGACTTCAATCATTTTCCTGAGTTGATTGTAGTTCATGCTCTTCCTGATTTCAAATCAATCATTCTATCTTTCATACTCCATTTTGGGACAGAGGTGTTGATAATTATAACTCTGAAATTAATTTGAAAATTTGAAAAATAGATGGGGTAAAATTCTTAATAAAAATCATTCATATATACATCATTTTTGTGGGTTATATTAGAGAGGTTTCTGGTGGGTTTCTCTGAACTCCATGCAAATTAGATTGGGCCGCATTTCGTAGACCAATCAGACCATCACCGGAACCACCACCATAAGGTAATATTTTTCTTTCCTTTCTTCTTTTTCATGCATCTACACATTAATTCATACATTGAGGATAATGCATGAGATAGGTGTGGGGGAGGGTTCTAACATAACGTACGTTTTTCTTTTATTTTTAAAACAAAGAAAATATTAACATTTTCTTTACTTTTAAAAACTTTTTGAAAATGGAAACAATATTTTTACATATTTTTTGTAAGAAATTAAGTCAATTTTAAGGACTAGGAGAATCATAATTAGGATTTCTTATACTTAGTCAAAATAAGATTATTTGTTTGATTTCTAAGAATAGGAAGAAAATTTGTGAAAGTAATTTAGTCTTGATCCTTACCTTGATAATATATGCATGTTTTATACACATACACACTTAGAGTTCAAAAACAAAGATTCTTATGTCTTATTAAAAAAAAGAGAGAGGGAAAAGAAAAATTATATATATATATATATAAATCCTCTGATTAAGCTGAGTATTTGTGCCTCATAAAGCATAAGTATTCACGCCTAAAGGCGGTTCATATAATAAAATCCTTAGTTTTGTGGTCTTGTTTGCTCGAGTCCTTAAGTCCTTGGGGTGTCTTCTCACCCGGTGCCCTAAGACCGTTTGGTTTGGGAGTTACCGATTAAAGGCTCGTTACATGGGCAGATTAGAAAGCCTAATAGAACTAAGGAATATTACCATCAAAAATAAAAATATATATAAATAAAAAAATAAGGTATAAGAGTTAGAGTTAAATAACCCTTAGTTAAAATTTCACGGTCACGAAGGTGTATATGACTTAGGGTAAAGTAATAGACTAGATGAGAAGTACAATTTGACTCCTTACTTTGATTGACAAATTTTGAATATAGACTAAGTTTAGGAATGAAAAATTCTGTTTTTCTATAACTTATAGATTACTTAATCCTTACAATAATATTTCATATATTTTTCTCTTTCAAAATGTGTTTTCAAAATACTAACATTTTTCTTTCTTTATGAATTTTGTGGGTGGAATCCACTGAAAACCCTCACGAGACAAAACTCGTCTTCTAGGGGAAACCTAAAAGTTTAATGGCTTGTTACACATGCTCAGTGCGCGTGACCGGCAAAAGGGATCTAATAATTTCTTAGATTTAGTTTTAATGTTTTGCTCAAGGGCGAACAAAAGATAGGTGTGGGGGTGTGATTACTCATCAATTTTGAATATTTATTGTCACATTGCCATATTTATATTTAATAAAACTCTGCTATTTGATCTATTTTTGCTTAGTGATATGCAGACTTTTATAAAAAGAAGAAAAATAGGAAAAGGGCCCAACAAGCCTAAAAAACCAATAAATTCAGAGATTTGAGGCAATTATATTTGGAGACTGAAAGGAAAATCTAATTAAATTTGTGATTGAAAAATCAATTATTCTCCAAGTAGAAGAAAGGATATTCTCAGCATATTTAGGGTTTAAATCCAAATTCTCAGAATATACCCTTTGATTATATTACAAGATAGAGTCATAGAAGAAACTTCAAAAGTCTACAATCAAAATTCAAATTCAGCCTGAGCATCATTTAGTAATTTGATCATAACTTTCGTTATAAAAATATAAATCTGATGATTCAAGATGCTTCAGAAAGAAGACTGAAAGGGCTACAATTTTCTATTGACTACTATTTCTGTTTCAATCATTTGATGAGTCATATTCAGCCATCAATATCTACTATCTGTTTCAATCGTTTGATGAGTCATATTCAGCCATCAACATGACAGCTAGCTGCAGTCCAACTCAATTAAATTTTCAATCAAGAGAGGAAAAGAATATTCTCCGCATATTCACAATTCAACTTCAAAATTTTGAGAATATACCTTTTGATGAGTCAGCATTTTGATGAGTAACTATTCCAGACTTCCTCCTATAAATACCCCAGAAGAGGCATGAGCAGAGACATCTCAGAATACTTCCAGAGATCTCAGAGCTGAAGCTTAGGGTTTTCTTTAGTTCATCTTTTCTTTCCGAATTTCTTGTATTATTTTATTTTATTTGGAGAAGAAGATTGTTGAAGAAGCACAGGAGCTTTGTAACTGGTCAGTGACATCCAATAAAAAGTTCTTCACTCTTTTTACTCTTCTTGCTTTTAAGTTCAATTTAGTTTTTCTTTAACTTATTCGCTGTTCTTCTTTTAGTTTGATGCAACTTTTCTTATTCATAAAAATTGAAAATAAAAATAAAAATATGAGTAACTAATTAAACTTATAGTTTGCTAATCACTCGATCAACCCTAGTTTAGTTTAAAAGATGAACTGATTGACACCTATTCTTGTTAGAAACCCTAGGATTAAATTGGTTTTCTTGAAAATGAATCAATAATTAAGTTTAACTAATTTGGGTTGCAGTTTTTAAATGATTATTCTTAGTTCATACTTAAATACTTTAATAGCATAATTTTAAGTAAACTTTTTTTATGCTACACTTTGAAATTAGGATGAACTATTAGTACAAACTAATTTGGGTTTACAACATCTTTATTCATCTTGTTTGATTCTCAATCAAAACCCCTAGATAAATAATTCTTCATTCAATATGATGTTCATTCTTTTAGACTATTACTTTGGTTGTGGTAGATGATTAGTAGAATATAATTCTTTTTTCTTGATTAAATCTATTTCTTACAATCAATATCTCTTTTTCTCCAAGCCAATTTTAGAGAAAATCGATCCGAAAAGCTTCTATCGCATCCTTCCCTGTGGATCGACCCATCTAGCCCTTACTACACGGTTACATTGAGATAAGACTAAGATCTTCTTACTTTAAATCTTTTTTATTATTTTACAGTCTCAATCACTTGTTTTTGTATTTAAAGAAGTTTTGGAAAAATCATTTTTCAAATTGAAGATTGATTTTGAAAAATACAGATTTTTGTTTAAGGCAAAATTTCTATATCACAAAAATGAATCAAAAAGTTTGTAATATGTGTTGATTATTTATCACACATATTTGTACTTCAAAGTATTTCAATGAACTTATTTTTGTAGATTTTTAGTAATTTTATGAGATTTTATAAGAGTATATAAAATCAAGTTTTTATACCAAAATTTCCTGACGTGGCCTTCTGTCGGTCGACCGGCCGGAGGACTGAGATAGAAGTCGTTCGACCGGGCGGTCGACCGATGTGTACGAAAACGTGTACAGCCCTTTGGGTTGAGGGCCGTTCGACCAGGCGTTCGACCGTCCAGAGAGCTTTGCTCTCTGGATCTAGCCCCGGTTGACCGGCAGGTCAATTGCTAGTCGCGGTCGATCGGGCAGTTAACCGGTATGTCAATTGTTGGCCCGGTCAACCGGCAGGCCCCAACGGTCAAAAATATGACCGTTGGCCGATCGACCGACAAGTCATTCTAACCTGCATTTGGCCCCAATGGCTAGTTTTTTGTAGTCTATATAAGGGGGTTGTTTGGGCTGTTTTATACAAGTTTTAAGAGAGTTTTAAAGCCAGTTTTTCCTATCTCTCTTAGGGTTTTTCTCCACTTATTTTAGGGCTAAAACTTCCATATCAAAAGGAGAGTTTTCAAGAGTGTTTTCAATTGAGATTTCTTGAGTTTTTTACCACAACTCTATCTTATTTTTCTCACACAATCTTGAGCTTTCTATTACTATATCAATCCTCTAGGGATTTTTATTGTGAGAGTTATTTTTGTGATCAAGATAAGTGATCACAAGATATCATCCTTGTATTGTGAGGAGTTGTAGAGGTTGTGGCCTCGGTGAAGAGAGTTTTGTCGTGATTAAGTGAAGTGATCACAAAGTATTCTGACGTGTAGTTGAGGAGTTGTAAGAGGTGCGGCCTCGGCAAGCTAGTATGCTTGCATGTGTTATTCTTGCGGGAACAAGAGAGGGACTAGTGAGTCTAAGAGTTCTATTGTGAACTCGTTGCAGGTGTTGCGGCACCGAGTGATCTTACGGGATCGATTCTAGTGAAAATCCTTCATAGTGTTGAAGGCGGGGACGTAGAGCAAGGGTGCTTGAACCTCAAAATAATTCTCCCATGTTTGCGATTGCTCTCTCTCTCACTTGTGTTTATATCTTGCATTTTTATATTGTTTATCTCCTTATATGCTTGATATACTTGCGCTCAATTGATATATACTTGGGATTGTTTGCTCACACTTGTATTCAACTAAGAGAGCCATAGTGACACCTTAATTCTTAATCTAGAGAAATCTTGAGGAGATAGTCTAGAGCCCTTCACCGGGAATTCGGCTACACTCTTTGGTTATATTTTGTGTGTTTAACTTAATAGCTTTAGTTTACATAAATAGTTTGAATTCTGCATCATTTGTCATTAGATTAGCTAGTACACCTATTCACCCCCCTCTAGGTGTATTTTCAATATCTAGGGTATCCCATAATATTTTATTAGGATTTTACAACATGTATTTCATGGTAAAATTAGTGAAACATGTTCGATAAAGTGTCAAAGAGAACTAAAATCCACAAAAATACGAAATAACTTGCCCAAAACACTTTCCTTCAGTTTGAATCTTCTTTCTCATGTCCAGCACCTCAGAGTCTTGGGAGAGAAAATGAGAGAGTAGTGAGAGAGAGAGAGAGTCTGGGTTTTTGGAAATTGGCTTGACATGGTGGAATTGCCTCTTATATAGGCAGCACCCATCCCCTAGGAACCACTGAGAGTTATTGGCACGTGTAGGAAGTAGTGGGTTCGGTTGTGATGAGTGGGAGTTGAGGAGAGAAAGTGTGGGAGAAGTTGGAGAGAGTGGGAGGGAAGTTGGAGAAGCTAGAGTGAGTAAAAAGGAGGTTTAAATAATTGGGCTTGGGCCTCTATATCACACGCCAATGTGGCACTATGATTAATTCACTCCTTTCCTTCTTGGCAGACTTGGGTTCAAGCTCCAGCGCCAACAATTAATTTTCGAGCTTTATTTTTATAATTTTTTCTTTAACTGCATTTTTATATAAATCGGCATTTAATTATTAGTTTATTGGATTAACTCTTATTAATTCAGAAAAATCCTCAAAAATTCTTAAAGATAGAAAATATCATCTTGAACATTATTTTAAAGTCAGATCTCTAAATTTCATCCCCAATTGCTAATTAAAAAAATCTCAGAGTCAGTCTGTGACACCGGTAGATCCCAAATTGAGATTCTTCTCCAATAATTCTCAAAAAAATTTCAAAAAATCTAAAAAATTTAAAATATTAGAAAATAATATCTTGATCTAAAATGCCCTCAATCTGACTACCAGGATGATTAAATCAAGTATCAGATACTAGATTGACTGATGTACATTGGGAACCGAGGGTTACACTTTCCATATGAGAAAGTTAAGGCCATCAAATTTAGGTGGAGTCTTAATACCTTCGACCATGTACACTAGTGTGGATCGCAATAAAGATGTGAATGAAATGATTAGCAAAAGGAGCTCTCTGAGGTGGTTAAACTTAAAACTAGAGTCCAATGCCCTGATACCAATTGAAAGTACACCTAGAGAGGGGTGAATGGGTGTAATGCTAATCTAATACAAAAATGGAACAATTTAAAATGGATGTGCAAACAGTTAACTCAAATCAAGAAGTGAAGCGGGATTCTCAGTGAAGGGCTTTAAAACTTCTCCTCTATATTTCTCAAGATAATAAGTTGAGGTGCTCAATTGTCTTCTTGATTGAGAGAGTAAAAATTGACAAATAAAGATGATGTAAGAACTAAATAGCAAGTGCAATGAAAGTAAAAGCACAAGTGCAAGTAATAATAATAGAGTATGAGTTAGAGAAAGCAATCACAAATACAAGAGATTTATTTCAAGGTTCGAGCATCAAGTTCTACTTCCCCACCTTCGCCGTGTGAAGGATTTCACTATCCATAAATGATCTTCCACAAAGAAACTTTCACAAAAAAAATTACAAAGTCTATACAAGATTGGAGTACACAACTCCAACACTCAATTCTCTACACAAGAGGTAGCACAAAGCCAATGAGATTTACAAGCTCTCAGTGACCACAAAGGTCACAAACTATCTCTTTACAACTTCTTAGAGTTTTGTGTGAGAAATAAAATTCAAGAAATTTGTGTAAGAGAAAATTCAGTTGAGAAAATTGAACTTGAGATCTTAACACTTAAAGAAAAAGATTTGGAATTGAGAGCTCCTGAAACTTGAAATTTGAAAGCAAAACCTTGATTTTTCCTTAAAAACTTTGATTTTAAAAACTTGTATAAAAACTTGTTAACTTTAGTAAGTAACGTCTCCTATAATGATCCATATATATAGGAAGTAGGTTAAACCAGCCAACAAACACTAATAAAGTCCTCATAAAATGAAATATACATGTTTGGAGATAAGACAAAATAGTTTGAAAAGATAAAATCTCGTTTTAATTCAAAATAGGCTTAAACAGTCACTTGCGTTATCGACAGACCAATAGGGCTGCAGACAATCCAGTGTGCAACAGCTAAATTTTAGCCGTTCAGAGCTTTATTTTCCATAGTCCAATGAGTCTAACGACAGCTTAGCTGATACACAACGTATCAGCTGTCGATGTCCCCTTGGACTGTCGAAAGCAAACAGAAACCTGAGTTATTGAAAATAGTTGTCGACAGTTATCTGAAAAGAACCTGTCAATAGGCCTGTCGACAGATCAAGAGAGCCGTCGACAGTCTGAGTAAAAAAACATAGTATTTTTAAAATCTTTTTGAAATATTTTTGTATCGATAACTTGTGTAAGTGTGTGTGATTCTTAAGCATAAATTCAACATCGAAACTTAAACACTCTAAGACCCTACAAAGGGTTACACTCTCTTCAAGTCATCATCAAGAGGGTTTTTTCAAAATCCATACTTTTGATTGTTCGAGCTTGAATTCTTCTTTGAGTCAACTTGATTTCTTCAAAACCTTTCTTTTGAGGAAGAATGAAACAACTTTCAATCACTTGAACCATGTAAGTTTATAAACACTAGAACTTGATTAGTACCAAATAACTTCATGTGGTTTGTAATCATCAAAATAAAATCAGAGAGTATACTCTTAGGACAACACTAAAAGATTCAGAAATAAAATTTGATTTAGTCGATAATTGATTAGCAACTCAATTTCGGAACCAATTAATGAATGCTTTATTGTGTTCATCAATTACCCACTTCTTCCTTTTTATTTAGTTAGACTGATGCACCTTATATATTCCATGGGTTATTTATGTAAGATTGTACTTTATCAGTGTTATTCAAGACATATCTATGTGCTTGTCACAACTGACGGTAACCACCCCAATTAAATTTTACCATTTCCGATCCATCTTTACATAATTAGTCTAAACATCAAAAACAGAATGTTGAATTAATAACATTTATCATATAAAGAGCAAATTCTCTTATGCACAAATATCAAACATGGCACACAAACACACAACCACCACCACACACACATGCACAAACATCAAGCTTGACACACACACACACGCGCGCATGCATACACACACACAAAACCACCACACACACACGCACATTCTTCTGCATTATCCAAATTGCAAATTTACTCATTCTTCTGAGGTTAACAGTGTGCATGTGTGTGTGTGTGTGACTTGAAAACTAAAAGATAAGTGACATGTTCCTATATTCATTAACTAGGAATAAAAGAAATGGCTATTACGAGAGAATGTTGCTTACATTTGAATATCCAAAGTGTTGATCATGACTTAGACCTATTAAAACCTTTGAATATCAATTTTAGTTAGGTATGAAAGACTATAAACTATGGTCAAAGCATCTTACTATTCAGAGTTATCTGTATTTGTGCCAACTTGATGAATGGTGAATGACATATGTAGGGGTGGCAATGGGTCGGGTTCAGGTCAATTCCTACAAGATCCACATGTGGATCCATTATGAATGGATTATGACCTACAAGTTGGCCTCTCCCCCTCCCTCTCTACCTTCTTCCCATCACCCTCTTCTCCCTCCCTCCCCTCCCCCCTCCCCCTCCCCTCCCCCCCTCCCCCTCCCCTCTCTCCCTTAATCTAACACAACCACCACACATACACACGCATTCACCATCAACACCAGCACCAACAGGTAAAAAAAGAAAAGAAGGATGGTGGAGATCAAACTCATCATTGATAGAAGATATCACCGCGATAAAGAACCACCAACTCAATTTACAACACCGCCGCCATCGTCTCCACCGTCGCCATGCCTGAGAAAATGAGAGTAATTGGGGTTTGAGGGTAAAAAATTGAGAGAAGACGGAAGCAATACAGTAAGAGGGCAGGATTAGGGTAAAATTCATGACACGATTTTCGAAAATTTATTTCATGTCAGTTTTTAAAAAAGCCCGATGCTAACAATGTTTTCGCATCGGTTCTTATTTGGAACTGACACGGAATATATAAGATTCCACGTCAGTTATGTAAAAAACTGACACTATGTATGAAATATTCCATGTCAGTTCAGTAAATAACTGACATTAATTTTTTATTTTATGTTTAAAAAATTTATTAAACTATAAGCGTCGGTTACTTAGAGAACCGATGTGGAATAAAACTTTCCACGTCGGTTCTTTGAATAACTAACGTTGAATGATTCCTTTTTTAATCAAAATTACTTTATAGCGGCTAATACTCATTTTATTTACAAAATTGCCACTGTATTCTATTTCGTATTGCGTGTGATTCAAATCGGTGTGAAAGGTGTGACGTTTTATCCCATTTCTGCACTTGTGTGATAGCATGAGCGTTAACTATTTGGCAAAGAACCCAGTTTATCATGCAAGGATGAAGCACATTGACTTCGCGTTTCACCTAGTTAGGGAGATTCTTGATGAGGGTGAAATCGAGCTAAAAAAGATTCACATGAAGGGAAATTCTCCTTATATGCTTATCAAGATTTTTCTAGAAGTAACGCGCATTGAAAGCAGTTACTTCACATCCTTCCAGTTGCTTGAGTTCACTGGAGCTCGTTTGGATAGACTACGGATGGCTTGATTCCTTAGGCATAGGGTATGTAGACAACCACATTAATGCAACCCGATGAGTCGACTTAGTGCTTTGCTGTGTTCGGCTCAGATTTGAGAAATCATCACCTATATAGAGAACTGTGAGGGAGAGAGTTTAAAATTTTGCTGGTAAAATTTTTAAACTCATTGGAGAAGATATCCCAGAGTTTGGAGTTCAACGGAGTGCCCAAGAAGACAGAGTGGGCTGAAGACAGAGTCGTCGGTCGATCGCCATGCGCAAAAGTTCACAAGGAAGGAAAGACATGTAGCTTCCCAATCGACTGTCCAGAGGGAGCAACACAGACAGATGCTAGTCGGTTGATTGCAAGTGAAAGCAGTGAGAATTACCGTCTAACTTTGGGCTAACGGGTCGAGGAGGAATGCGATGAAAGCTTTTCGATATTTTTGTTTAAAAAGCAAAGAATGATGTCGGTGTTTTTTTATGTTGAAAAAGAGAATGGAGAGTAAGGAAGTGATTAAAAGAAAATTTTAAAACTTAGAGAAGGCTTTGGAAAAGATGATTTTTAAAGAGGCTTGAAGATTGATTTTTTGTTTTTAATATATGAAAAAGATCTGGGCTAACTATCTTACTACTCAAGATATATTTTTCTCTTAAAATTCCCAGTGCCTCAGCTTGATCATAGGCAAAAACTTAAGCTTGAGCTTCGAAAGTTTTAAGTAAAGCAAATAAGATTGTTTGAAAATTTAACTCTTTTTCTTAAGAAATCATCCTGAATTGAACGTTACATCATCAAGTAGTTTTTCAAGTATGAAATAAAAACAAGTTCAAATAATGTTTTTAAAGAAAATAGAAGTTTAGAAATCTAAAACCATCCTCATGTGCCTTCAAGAACACTTCCAAAGAAGCTAAGCTTAGTTTAAGGCATACATACGATTCTGTTTGGTTATTTACATCAAAAACCATTCAAGACAAGAGGGATCGAAGAGAGATGATAATGAGCCCAGAAAAACAAGTTTAGCTACTCATGAATAATGTAAAACAAGACATGTGAATGAAATAAGACATACCCGTGAATTGGAGAAGAAGAGAAGTTTTGAACCTTTATTGATGTCACTTCAACTTCATATTACAATCACTCTTTTCCTCTCTCTCACTTGTATCTGGATTGAACTACAAATAAAGAAACAGAGATACAACTTCTTAATCTATCTAACAGAGAACCTAAACCTAAAAACAAAGAGAAAAACTTAAACACATTTCCGGTTCCTTTTTTAGTTAGAAACCTGCCTTTTATAGGCAAAAACCCAGAGGGGAGAGGAGTGAGGAGATAAGGGGAGCAAACGATCCCCTTATCTCTACTACTTACCGCGGATCCACGGCAAGGATGTGGCCAAGTGGCCACATCTAAGTGGAGTATTGGATATCGTGTGGTGTTGGCCCCTTTTGTCCGGCTGGATTTGTTGCTAGTCTCTAATTCTGATATGATCTTCAGTGATTCTCAAGCTAACCGATTTAGATTCTTATAAAATCAAATTAACCGGTTTTATTTGATATAATCCTCCCTAATATGCGTTGATCTTCAGTTAGTCCCTATCCTCCTGAATACTTATCTTCTCTTTAATTAAGATTTAAATCAGAATTAAAGTGAGCTTTTGGGTTCAATTCTTTTCCATCTCCATTAACAATGGGCCTGCACATTATTAAATAAAAATGAGACTTATTAATAGGACTTATTAGATAATAAACATGGTAATGTGGCAATATATATGCAATATCTGTAACCGATCATCGGTCGACCGCCCGGTCGACCATCCAGAATGAAGATTCCAACCTTGCACAGTTGGCGGTCGACCGGCCAAAGCGCAGATTTGAGCCTGCACAGCTAGTGGTCCACCGCATGACGGTTCTTGGTGTTTCTTTGTTGAATTTTGAATTCATTTCTGATCCGAATTCAGATCTTTTGGTTTTAGTTTCTTTAAGAATTCTCTGACTATATAAAGAGGGATATTGTCCCTATTAATTATAACCTGAATTAATTGATTAATCAGATCCCTCTCCTCTTCTGCCCCGAGGACATACGTAGTTGCTGAACCTTGTTAATTGTGTTTCTCGCTTTCTTTCTCCTTTATTTGTTCTTGTTCTGGTTGTGATTATTCTGAGGCATACTACAAAGTTTGAACAAGGGTCTTTGGCAGGTCCCTAACATTTAAAAACAGAGATGAAAGCCAATGGTCTCGCGCCCAATGCATACACCATTAGTATGTTGTTTAATGGGCTCTCGAGGAATGGAAATCCGGAGGCAGCAGTTGAGCTCTTCGAGGAAGAAATGAGGAAGGGGTTCAAAATCGAAGGCTGTACTTGTAGCATTCTGAGTAATGTTCTTTGTAAAGACGGGAAGGTTTCGAGGGCCGAAGAGGTGTTGGAGAGGTTAGTCAAGAAAGGACTGGTCCCGACAATTGTGATTTACATCACACCAGTTGATGGGTACTGTCGGATTCGAGATGTTGATGGAGCGTTTGCAGGTGTGAAGAGGATGAGTTCAGTTGGGTTGAACCCTGCCCGGTTCACTTATAACTCGCTGATAAATATGCTGTGCGAGATGGAGAGAATGGAGGCGGCAGAAAAACTCAGTGATAGAAATGGGCAAGAATGGAGTTTCTCCAAGCATAGAATCTTTCACTAGCTTGATTGATGGCTATGGGAGGGCTAGCAAGCTCGAGAGGTTTTTCGAAATCCATGAGGAGATGGAGAAGTCTGGGCTCAAGCCGACTGTTCTATCTTACTGTTCTCTCATGAATGCGTGGTGCAAGAATAGGTAGCTTAGCGAAGCAGAGACGCTCTTTCAGCAGGAGATGTTGGGTATAGACATTTCACCAAACAAGTACACTTACAATATACTTATAGATGGATACAGCGCATCAGGCAACCAACAGCGTGCTTCTGAACTGGTCGATAGTATGAAGAGAGATGGGCATTCTCCGAATATTGTGACTACTAATTCACTCATAAAAGGTCTGTGTGGAAATGGGTACAGTTCTGACGCCGAGGTGTTGATGCATAAGATGAGAGACGAAGGTCTGAGACCTAATGTGATCACATATAATACTCTGTCTCTGAGCTACGTGAAGAGACGAAGAAGGTAGGAGTTAAATCCAATGTGGCTACATACGAGTGTTGAAGGAAGGATGCAAGAAGTCGACGAGCTATGTCATCAAATGTTGCAGGAAAATCTGTCTCCTGATGGTAGCATGTACAAACGATGATAAGGGCATACACGGAGTCAGCAGCGGAGTGCAAAGTTCTTGCTCTGGAGAAGAGATGGAGGCGAAGGCATTACCAAAAATCCCGAACCAGACACATGTACAATACTGTCATATGTCCCACCCAAACCCAACCTCCCTAAAAAATAAAAAATAAAAAATATATATGTACTTGCTTAGTAGAAAATATAAGAACTGTATTATCTATAAATAAAACTTTTCTCTTCAATTCCAAACACAGCTATCAGTTCTCATTTTTTTTCTCTCCCTCTGAAAATTCTTTGAGGCTTTTACTGTAAGGGGACGCGATCAACACAACATCTTGACAAAAGGACAGGTCTTTTATCTTTTAGGACAGTGTTTCACAACTGCTTACCTTAGGCCCGCAAATTTCTTACTTTCTTATTTGTTTCGTAATATCATATGTATTGCATATTTGTTAGTTATTAGAATATTTAGGACAGTATTCTGTTGATCTTTTGATAAAAGTTATAATTATAATTGCATGATTTAATTGTTAGGGAAATAGTGCCTAAACAACATGTATTACATGTTCTTTTATCTGCATTATACATGTTATGTTGTTCGATGATTTTGACAATATTTTCATCGGATTTTTGGGTTTGAAATCATAGGACATGGAAACTGCTTTCATTTTATATTTATAGCATTACTATTATGTTTGTTACACTAGTGGGGTGGAGATTTTCTTATGTGTTTGATCAAACGGTCGATCTCACACTACAAACAGAAAAGGGGGGTCTGACTAAAATGATGCATAATGTAAAAATTCAATCAGTAAACAGACATAGACTGGGATTCTTACGTGAAAAATCTAAATCAAGAAAAACCACAAGGGGGGAGAGAGTTCACTATCTTTTGAGGGTTACAGTGAAACTCACTGAAGAATTCTTCTGTTAACAATTTTTAGATCTAGATTGATCCGGTCCTTTCTGTCTTGTTCGATCCTCTTTCCTCCAGGGATTTTTTAGGAGTATAAATACCCTGAAGAAAACTTAATTGATGGCGTTGATCTTGGATTCCTCATATTGTATGATTTTCTTGTTAGAATCCTTCTATAACTGCTTGGACTGCTGCGCTTGATTGTTGAGATTGGCATGCTGGGATATCCACTGCCATTCGTAACCGCTTCCGTTGAAATAGGAGAGACGTTTGAAAAGCGGGATATCCTGGTGTTGAGCTGATTCCAATGAAGGCAGGAATCCTCATAGAAGACCTGTGTTGTGATAATCGGGGAGAGACTTGGTCCTGAAGCGTCTCCCTCAGGATTTGATGTGCTCCGGGATGAGACTCGGGGTCCTCTCCTCGAGGTCGGATGCGAACTCGGGACGAGGCCCGAGATCTCTCTCTCCTCGAACTGAGTGTTATATCGGGGTAAGCCCTGCGGTCTCTCTCCTCGGGGTTGAATGTGACACTTGATGTGACGAGCTTGGTCCCCATTTGTGATACTCTTGCTGCGGCGGGACACGTGGCTCGATCCTTGGGACTTCCCAGAATTGGCCACTACAGATGCCCCCTCGTGTTTGTGGTTGCTAGAGTTGTATGAGAGGAATCGAAAGGGCGAAGTTAGTAGGAATTTCATTAATTGCTCTGAACTTTTCTGAGATTTTCGCAGTAAAGATTTGACTTGATTGTTGCGTATCTTTGAATTTTGATTTGGGGATGATGTGGATGGTGATAACTAGCTTGCATATCTTCAGGGCTAATTTGGAGATTGTTGGTTTTCAAACTGGCAACTTTTCGAATCCCCATGCCATGATGGGTGAGATCGTGTAGTAGAGGCGGCTGAAATCTCGATGACATGACATGCTGAGAATCACGCGTCTTGGACCGATTTCTTGAGGATTGAAGTTCGAATAGTGGACGTTCAATCTCCTCCATCTATAAATAAGGTAGTTGTCTAAGGAGAGATTTGTATCTTCTAAAAACTTCTCTCTTCCAAAACTTTGTTCTGGTCGGCTAAGGTGTCTCCCTTCTTCTTCATCTGGTGGAGGAAAGAAAGGGAAGGGATGAAGGTGGTTATAGCGCTCCAGCGTCGAGGAGCTTAGTCGTCGGGAAACGTCAGTCTTTGCAACAGGCCTGTCACGAAGCATCAGTCTTCATGATAGCTCTCTGCCTTCAGGCGTGGTTGCTTGGTGGTGCACTTCGATTGGAGCCAATGATCAGGTTTCAAGTCGCCCGTTTGTTTGGTGTTAAGGATCATTCTAAAGAATTTGACCCTCCCTCTATAACGGGCGCATGAGAAGGAGCAGTGGGAGCCTCTAGTAGGGTGAACTGGCGAGTTCTATTTCACCTTTGAGTCTGATCTTCTATCTCAGGACATTGTAGTGGAGGGAGACATTTTCTCTTCTGGCGTGTTCTATCGGAGTCCAATTGGTCAGATGTTATTGCCTCACTCTTGGAGGGCTTCTTAGGGTATCATCATAGCGGGCGATGTTCGCTTGGCTTTCTTGGAGGAATGGAAAGCTGCTGACGAGATACAGCTACCTTTTCCAAGGGCTGATGCAGGGATGAAGACTGCCCCTGAGAGATCTCCGCAGACAAACGAGCCTTCACTATTCTCATATTTGAGATCTGTAAATGATGGTGAAACAGGTTCTCAGATCTCCTGTATTTCTTTTTAAGAAGTAAATATATGGATATAAAAGATTTCATGTATTCCACTTGTCAGATGTAATGACATAATGAAACTTAATGAAAATGTAAATGTGTGTATTTTGTAATGAAAATGACTGAGTTGTTTAAATCTTGTCTGGTTTGTATTTTGGAATGATCATACTACTTTGGAGGCTCGATTTTTGGATGGCAAGTATGTGGCATGTCTGTAGTGACGTCTCCAGATGGCATATTCATCCCCGAGCATATACACATTCATTCTCCGAGCGAAGTAAGGACTTTAGTGACGTAGCTATACTAGGCCAAAAGGTGCTGATCTCCAAGAGAAGCGAGGACTTCAGTCGTGGAGCAATACTGAGCTGAGAGGCGCTGATCTCCGAGAGAAGTGAGGACTTCAGTCGTGGAGCTATACTGGGCGAGAGGCGCTGATCTCCGAGAGAAGTGAGGACTTCGGTCGTGGAGCTATACTGGGCCGAGAGGTGCTGATCTCCGAGAGTAGTAAGGACTCAGTTACGGAGCTATACTGGGCCGAGAGGCGCTGATCACTGAGAGAAATGAGGACTTCAGTCGCGGAGCTGATGGGATCCTGGGGGCTGATGTTGGTGCTATTATTCTGGAGCAAGAATTTCCCTTCCTGAAACACACAAACATAAGGTTCCAAGTGAGGGGAGCCCTCAGCTGCGAAGATGGGTAGGCAATTGCTTAATTAGGATGAACCTTCTTGTCACGCCCGTTTTTTAAAATACGTGAAAACGGAGTCGCGACGAGAGTGACGACGTATATACGTGAGGAGAATACCTCACGTATACACGCTAAGCCTAAAGTAACCCGAGCAAGCTAAAAATCTACTAAATAAGATCGATATCACTGCAATACTACAGATAGATGACCACACATAATATCATATAAATAAGGATGAAATGACAACTGAAAATGATATATATAGAGAATAAGAAGTCAACAGAGATTAAGGTTAAGTAAGAGTACCAGTAATCAAATTGAGGAAACTCCAGGTTCCTCAAAATGCTTGTGATACTCTCCAAATACTTGATCAGCAATAAATAATCACAGATCTGGATATAAAATCCAGGGAGTCAGAACTCCTAGTGTAAGAAATAAAGGGAAAGGTGCACATGCATATACTGTGAGCATGTGATGATAATATATACTGAAATAAACAGAAATAATATGTAAACATAAATGGACAGTAAGTAAGCCAGTCGTTATAGTCAGGTGTATATCATAACATATATAATATATATATATATATATATATATATATTATATATATATATTATATATATATATATATATATATATATATATTATATATATATATTATTATATATGTCAGGTTCAGTCTATAACGTCAATGTAAAATTCAGTTTTTGGTTTTAATTATGTCAGCGAGCACCAATTGTCACATATAACAGACACATCCCATACTACGCCTACTACTCAAGTCAATTAGGGTTCTTTGTTATTAAAACTGATCGATTGGGGACATTATCCATGCTTTAGGTGGGTCCCGTACACACCCTGGACCACAGCCCAGACTCCTGGTGCGGAACCAAGCCCTACCGTAAGGTAGTCAGGTAACATGTATAACATGTATAACAAGAACAAGATTAAGGTGTCAGTCACCACGGGAACCCTTCAGTGAAAACCCTCTTTCGGCGGCGCAACGTATATCCTAGGTCAACCCAAAATACAGATGTTGTCTCCTCCAATAATTTCCCCAGTCCCAATGTAAATTGTTTAATAATCATGTTATTTAGATTATCAAAATTATTAAATGTACAAGTTATCTAGATCATTGGGATAACTCGATGAGGGCAACAGTAATAACATCAACATGTGTGATCAGGATACCAGTATAACAAGATATGTAGCAAGTATAACAGGAGAGTGTGTTACCGTATAACAATATTTTCCTAGCAACTATGGCAGTATGGACATTATTGTTATCAGGTAAATGTCAAGTATAATCAGTCAAGTTTTTTAGGTAAATCATGATATCCAGGATGAGTAATGACGTGTAGGCATGAATAAAATAATTCAGAAAAAATATACAATCAACTCAGATCCTCTAAGTCATCGACATTTTCACCCTCTTAAGTCATCAATAAGTAAGGTCAATTAATAACTTGCCATAAAACTCTGAACATACAATATGGTCACTGATATCAATGAAATCATTCTCACTATAACTCTATTTCTATAACCGAATAACTAAAATAGTCAAGAATCAATCATGAAGTAATATATATGTCCTTAAGATCAACTAAAATAATGAATACCGAGATCACAAATAAGGAACAGAACATCCTCAAAAAATCAAATTTATCCAACTATAATCAAGATCATAACTAAGAAGTGTAACGTCCTCAATCAATAAGAAATCTAGATCAGCTCTACATCTAGTATCAAACGTCAATAAGATTATCAGTACTCAATCAATAAAATCAAGGTAAATCTGAAAGTCTTTGTTTCAATAATCTAAAACCAAGATCATGTTACATATCGGTATCAAAGGTAAGCATACACACAATACATGATGACAATCTAACAATATCAATCTCCTCTAAACTGATCAAGATCTAATGTAAAAATATATATCACAGGTCAACTCCAAGTCTAACTAAGTTCATATAAAGATCCATACATCAAGAAAATATGTCTCTTAAATAAAGTAACATCATATACAATCTACTCTCAAAACACAAAATGAATCCCCATCTTATTTATCCTAAATAAAGGTCAGATAAATAATTCATATAAGAAATACACCTATTCAAACCACTCATACTCAAGATTAACTGAATGTCATAAGAATATTTATCACGACTGTACATGAAATAATAGATCTCTAATGTTTCAGTGTCAAAATATGAAGCCTATATATAAGTTAGCATCATGATTACTTCTAACCAATTATCTGTGATATATCTAAACTCTAATGAGGTATATGTTGGCCCAAAGGCCATTAGACCTAGTTTTAATGATAACAAAATATATGTAGTTATGTATATAATAATTTTGTTTAACAAAATTTCAGGTTAACTCTTTGTTGCATTTCGGCTCCATCACAAGACTCACACGTTTGGAAGCCCAAAAGATGTAGATCCCAGAGACTAAGCACATAGACGAGCTCAAGGATCAAGTTTACAAAAGAAGACTATATCAAGATTTATATTTTTGCTTTTTGCTTTTTCGATAGGATTTATAGTCGTTTGTTAAAACTAAGATGATATAGGTTGATAGCTTTTGATAAAACACCAGAAAACAGAAACTGTCTAACAGTCAGAAACTGCCATTAGTCGACTAGGGGTTGGGAGTTAGTCGACTAGGTAGGCAATTACACTGGGTTAGTCGACTAGTATAGGGACCAAGTTGACTAGGTCAAGATTGAAACACAGGACAAGTTTCTGGAAATTGAAACTAGTCAACTAGAACAATATGATTAGTCAACTAGGTCATGTATTAGTCGACTATAAGGACTGTCAAGTCGACTAATAGTGCATGCAAGTCAAAAACAGAAGGTTGGTATGCATCTTGAGGCAAACTAAGTCGACTATAGTTAAAGGGTTAGTCGACTATAGTTATTATTAGTCGACTAGTCAAGTCTATAAGTCGACTAATATGACTAAGATGTGGGTGTATTCCAAGGCTTTTAACATACTAATAATCAATACAATACACATTCATAACCACTCTCTTTGGGAAGTCTTGAGCATGTAGAACTCTTGAATAAGCTTGTAAGATAGAGCTCCAATGATATGTCTTCACAAATGTATCATCAAAAGCAAGTTCCAACACTTGAGCATATCAACACTATCTAATCTTTACATAGATCTAAACAAAATCTTAAACTAAATAAACCGATGTCTTCTTGTAGAACTCTGTCTCCAAGTTGACTCGATCCAAACATGATCCAACGAGCTTGACTCCAACCGAGTACTAGATGCGATCTTGACGCTCGAGCTCTTAAATCACCATGTGAAAGCTCCAAAACACTTTTGTTGAAGCTAATCACCTACTAATATCTTGATTAAATATCTGAAACTAAATATCACAAGATTATTAGTAAACAATAACTACATGAGTTAATCATCATCAAAACTAGAGTGAAGGGCTTCTGGGCCAACAATCTCCCCTTTTTTGATGATGACAAAACTCATGGAGTTATATATGCATGGATTAAAGTTAAGCTTCATAGAAGCTCCCCCTTAACTCATGCATAGCAATAAACAATAAAGATATGTCGTGAATGCTCAACATAAATATGCATAAACATGATATTTGATACTAATGAAATAAACATGCTCTTGATACTAACAAAAGATGCTCTTGATACTAATGGTAAAAGATAGCAAATTAAACAAACATGCATATATAAAAATACCAAATTTCTCTCCCTTTTTTGTCAATTCATCAACAAAGGGGTACAAACACTAAAAGACATAAATAATATTTTCTTCCTTTTTGCATAAATCAAAACAATAAAGGTGTATATGTTATATACATTCGTGAAGAGGAGAGACGTGAAGTTAACTCCCCCTGCCTACATGCATTACATGAAAAAGAGATGACTAGAACCTAATCACATAACGCATAATATATAATGTATAAAAAGAGATGTGAAGCTCCTCCTACACACGCGTAAGACATAAAGAAAGAGCGGTCAAGCTCCTCAATATGAGATACACTCAACATGAATTTATATATAGAGAAGATGTTAAGCTCCCCTTGCATATAAGCAATACATATCAAAACTTTTGATACCAAATTAGAAAATGAAACTTTGTATGTTTTGATACCAATTTGAAATATATATGTATATTGTAAATCATGATACCAATTGTAAACATCTTTTAATTTTGATACCAAATGAGAATATTTTATAATTTTGATATCAATTGAAAGTAAAAGCCAAATATTTTATATAAACATAACTTATTTCAATATAGATACCAATTTAAAATAATTGAAAAAAAACTGACTAATTGGTTAAACAATTCATTTTGCAATAAAGATACCAAATTTTAGAGTAAAGCCAATTTAAGATTTTGATACAATATTGAAAATGTTAGCAAGTTCCAAATCAAAATATTTTTCATTAAGAGCATAGGAAACTACTTGAAAAATAATATACCAAATCATATCATTTTTCATTATAAAGAGTGGGAGTAAGATACCAATTAGAAATACAATCGATTGAAAACTAAAACATGAAGTTTTCTCCCCCTTTATGAAATACCAAAGAAAATGATGCATAAGCTTGTATAAAATACTAATTTGAAAACTAATAGTCATTAAGGAGTAAATGAAGCTTGCATAAACACAGTTTGTGCTTAAGATGTAAAGATATAGTAAGCACAATCAAATCATATATATATGTATGAAAAATAAATACAATAGAAATTGATACTTTTGAAGTTTTGAAGCATACATATATAGAAAACCAAAGATGAATATACAAACATGAAAATATCAATTGGGATACCAATTGAAAAAATGATGAGGATCAAGTGTATAACTCATACTACCTACCTTTCATGCACATGTTTAAATAGATTTTCAATTAAGAGCGTACAAGGAATGGTTGCCCATCCAACCACCCATGCTTTGGTAGGGATTTTCAAAAATAAGTTAATATAATTTTAGCATAATTGAAAACTCTTCCAAAATGAGAAAATACGCAACTAGTTTTATGAAAAACTTAAAAACTAGTATGAAATTCTTCAAGTAAGGAATAAAATAAGAATATTTTTCATAAAAAATATGAAAATCACTCAACAATTGACACTCAAAGTCTATATAGCACATATAATCTCATGAAAACAAATTATGAGTTAAACAACAAAAATAGAGTGTAAAAAGTTATGTAATCAACAAAAGTCATGGAATAAGGCATTTAAGCTCAATTATGAAATTCCTTTATAAAAAGCATGAAAATCATCAAAATTTAATTTTCATTAAACAATACTAACTTCAAGGCATATGTATGTTTTGTCTAAACTAGAAGTATACATACATATCCAAACACAATTGAGTCTATAAAGAGATTTTGCATGAAAGATAAATGACTCAAGGTTACATGTATATCTTAAAATTTTGACAAAATTAGCATATACATGAAGCTAAACACATATTAATGAAAACATGTACAAAATAGGGAATACAAGTCAAAATATTAGAATCATCAAAACTAGACTATACTAGTACATCTAATGGGTACAAATGAGCAATCAAGCACAAACATATAATAATCAATTTGTGGCTCATTAGTTGTACAAGTATTGACACAAGTTTTAATGAAAGTTACATCTAAACAAGTAATCAAAACATGAAGCATAAAACAAAACATATATGAATAAGATCATTATGTAAATGCACATGTCTTAGATGTATGATATACACAATAGCTAAACAAGTGTGAGAACACAAAAATATGGGTCCATATAAACATAGGTGTATCTCAAATACTATGCATGTATGTCATAGGTCTAATTATCATGGCATTTAACATACTAATCATGAAAAAACTAAAAACATGCTAAAACTCAACAATATAAAAGCATGTAACTAAATGGGAGTTTAGAGATTGTTACCAAAATCATGAGGGCACATCTCTATATCTCCAAACCATGGTGGTCCTCCCACCAAACTCTCCTTGAAAGTGATGCATCCAAAATTGTCACCATTAAGCTCGGAACGCATCCACCTCAAGGCACCAACAACTCTCACGTGATGTGAGAGTCCACACCTACATCAAATAAAATAGAAGTGAATTTGGTACCCATACTCTAATGGGTCTATGGGGGTTAGCACCTTTTCTAACCCAAACAAATTTATTTGTAAATTTGAATCATGTATCCTATCATAACAAAATTTTACAAGGTGGCCCTTACGTCTATGATTAGTCACATATATTGCATATACATTATCACCTTACCATACTTTTTAGCTAATAAATCCTATTAATAAGTCTATTTTTTCTTTATTAAATGTAGGCCTAAGTGCTAAAAGAAAGAAAAGAGAAACAAGCCCAAAAGCCCACCAAATTCTGATTTAATTTAGAATAAATTCGAAATCAAGGAATCAGGGCAAAATCTTGGCATATCAAGAGGTTGAGAAGAATCCTCCCTGAATCAAGCGGTTGAAGCCACACAATCAAAGACTGTTTCGTCAACTTTTAGAGCAGAAACAAGAAAACTAGCAGAAGATACGGGCAAATCACCAAACCAGGGACTTCTTGCAATTGGGTGTGGCCACCTGGCCACACAAGGCCGCGGAAACGCGGCCCTAGCCACGTTTTCGCGGCTTGTTGGAGTCTGTTGGGGGAGCGTTTGCTCCCCCAATCTTCCCCGGATCTCCCCCTCTGGTTTTTCCCTATAAATGCCAGTTTCAACAGAGGAAAAAGGAGCGAAGATTAGGATTAGAATTTGTGTTTATTTTCTAAGGATTTAGGTTCTTTGTTAGCTAGCACAAAAGTTGTATTCTTATTTTTCAATTTGTAGTCCAGTATCAATACTTCTGAGAGAGAGGAATTGAGTGCTTGTACTTGAAGATTGAAGTGACATCAATACAAGAATCGAGCTGCTTTTTCTTCCACTCGTATTACGGTATGGCTTGCATTATTTATTTGCTTTCTCCTTCATTTTTCATGAGTAACTAAAACGGTTTTCTGGGCTCACTATTGTAACTCTCTCTAGTTCTTCTTCTTTTCTGGTTTTAAAGAAAAAGACCCAATAAATCATTTGCATGCCTTACTTAAAGCCTTTCTTTTTAAAAGTGTTCTTGAAGGCACATGAAGATAGGTTTGGATTGTTGAACTCTCACATCTTTCATAAACGTTTCTTGAATCGCTTTTACTTCATTCTTACTTCTTCGCGCTTGATGATTTAATATTCGATTCTAAAGATTTTTCAAAGAAAAGATTGAACTCTTCCAACCATCTTATGTGCTTTACTTCAGACTTTCTAAAAATCAACTTTAAGTTTTGCCTATGATCAATTTGAGGCACTCAGGATTTCAATAGAAGAATGAACAATCGAGTAGTGAGATAGTGAGCCCAGATTTTCTTCCTTATTATAATCAACAAAACAATTTTCTAGCTTTTTAAATCACCTTCTCCAAAGCCTTTTCTAAAGTTGCAATTTCTCTTTTAATCATCTCTTTCTTTCCATTCTCTTTTCCATTAAAAAACGAACACAATTCTTTGTTTTTAAACGATTCACCGAAAAGCTTCCATCGCATTCCTCCTCGTGGACACGACCCGTTAGCCACAAGCTACACGGTAAATTCATAAACTCTTGATTGTTCGCTCATTTAGCAATCAGTCTACAATGTGTGCATGTGTACACATGAGCATACATAGTGTTGTGTGTATGAACGTGAGGAGCATGTGTATGCCGTGGTTTGTGTGCATGCATAGGTGAAATTTGATTCTTACGAAATATGGATTCCAAACGTGTGTGGTTCATGGCACATTGGCTCAAAGTGGGGCCCAAACAATCAACACTCTTCTTTAAAATATTTATATCATTTTCAATAATAGTAGAAGAGGTGGTGTATGCAAAAGATATGCTAGAAGATGAAGCTACACTAGCATGGCAAACATGAGTATTTAAATCTTTTTCTAAAGAAATATTTTCATTAGAAATTGAATCTAATTCCTTTGAAATAGAAATAATTTTATTTTTAAAAAATCATTTTCTTTTAAAACAAAAATAAGTTTTGAAGATAGAACTTCATTTTTCTTCAAAATAATTTCACAATCATTTTTATTTTTCAAAATTTTGTTTTCATTAAGGGCAAGTTAAAGTTGGGATTTCAAAGAGTCACGTTCATTTGAAATCTCAACCTTCTCTTGCAAAGCCAAATCAAGTTTCGAATACAAATCCTTATTTTCTTTGTTAAGTCCAAAACTTTTCTTTTTCAAAGCTTTATATTTTTCTAGCAATTTTCACAAACAATGGATAGTTCTTCATTTAAAGCATCAGCATCAACTAAATCATCGTCGGAAGAACTAGCACAATCATCTAGTTGAGTTTCTGAATTTACCTCAAGGGAGTCATTCCCTTGGACCATGTAGCATTGTTGTTCGGATTCTCCTCCACTAGATTCCTTCTCCACAATGTTTGGTGTTTGAAGCTCGGAGGAGGTCAAAGTGTTCCACACTATAAAAGCAGAATCACAATGAGAAACCATACATAAATATTCTTTGCTTAGAGTGCTCCTAAGTGCCATTAAGGCTTGTGCATTGGCCTCTATATGCCTGCTATTACCAAGATAGGATTTCTTGGTAGCGGCAAGGAAAACATGCAAACTTATGGTCTTGAGATACATACTCATCTTAAACTTTAACATATCGATGTTAGAAGCATCAAACATGGGAGGGAACATGAAATCCATGAGCGTAAACAATATGTGTGCAAATGCAACTATAGATTAGCAGCCAAGATCTCACTCCTAGGTGGTTAAACCTAATATCAGGAGCGTAGGCTCTGATACCAATTGAAAGTATACCTTGAGGGGGGGTGAATAGGTGTAAGGCTAATCTAGTGACAAATGATGCGGAATTAAAAACTAAATGCAACACACTTAATGTAACCAAAGAGTTTAGCCGAATTCCCGGTGAAGGGCTCTGGACTATCTCCTCTAAATTCCTCTAAATAAGAGTTGAGGTGCTATATGAAGCTCTCTTGGTTAAACACAAGTATGGGCACACAATCAAACCAAGCATGTATATTATATGAACAATATGAACAATGCACAATGTAAGAGAGAGAGTTAGAGAAAGTGGATCAAACGCAAACACAAAGATATGTTTCAAGGTTCGAGCACACAGCTTTACGTCCCCGCCTTCACCCAGAAAGATTTTCACTAACTCATCCACACAGGACTTCCCACACAGGGAGCCTCTGCTGAGGATTTGGGTAAATACAATTTGGGAGTACACAACTCCTCTCTCAATAAATACAACCTCTCACTAGAGGCAAGGCACAAAGCCAACACAATATCAACCTCACAATTGAGGGATAGGCACAAAGCCAAACAACAATCACCTCACACTTGAGGGATTCTAACTTAATCACCTCTCACTAGAGGGATGCAAACACCACTTCCACAATCACCTCTCACTAGAGGGATATCAACACAATCATCTCTCACTAGAGGGATATCACAAAGTATGGAAGGTTACAACACTTGGTGGTCTCTCTTAGCCACAAACCAATTTTCCTCACTAAAACAAGATCCTATAGATAGGATAGATATGATAGCTCAAGTGTGAGAAAATAAAGAGTTTGAAAATCAAAAATACAAATAAAATACTTGGGAAAACTTCTAAGATATAATGGAAATGAAGAACAAAAATAAATCCCAAAGACTTCTCTTTTTCTTTAATTTTTCCAACTCTTTAAAACAAATGAAGATAGATCTTTTTAACACAAAAACTCTTTTAAAACATGCTGTTAAAACATTTAAAAAGATGAAAATTTTTGCTCTTAAAATTCTTGTACAAAATCAGCTCAAATGGGGGGTATTTATAGCCCCACAAAATTTCTGCCCGTTGGCAGCAGGAAAGGGCAAAATTGCCCTTCCGGTCGACCGCCCGGTCGACTAGTCCAACAGTCATTTTTATGATCGTTGTGCCTCCGGTCGACTGCCCGATCGACCGGGACTGGATATAGAGAGCAGCAGCTCTCTGCCGGTCAACCGGGGCCATTTCCAGAGAGCAGAGCTCTCTGGACGGTCGACTGCCTGGTCGACCGGTCCACCAGCCCAGGCTGCGTGCACGTCCTGTGCACGTCGATCGACCGCACCGGTCGACCGGCAGACAGCCAGGTCAAACATTTTAGGGATTAAAAACTTGGGTTTTTGACTTCAATTAAATCCCATAAATCACATAAATTCCACAAAAATCAATTCTTAGTAGATCTTTGAAATACAAATATGTGTGACAAAAATTCAACACATATTATAAATAATTTGAACCATTTTTGTGTTCTTAAAAATTTGCCTTAAACTAAAATCCGTATTTTTCAAAACTTGAATTTTTGAAATGGAAAATTGTTTTCTCCAAAACTCATGTAAATACAAAAACATGATATTGAAATAACTTTTAAGCATGTTGTATATGGATAGAATCTAATATACATGAAAGATATTATATCTATGTTTTTGACATAAAAATCAAGATCGGTTAAACCAAAAACCAATAAACTTAAAAACTGAAAACTTGTATGTGTGTGAACTTGAGTATATCAACACTATCTAATCTTTACATAGATCTAAACAAAATCTTAACTAAACAAACTGATATCTTCTTGTAGAACTCCGTCTCCAAGTCGACTCGATCCAAACATGAACCAACGAGCTTGACTCCAATCGAGTGCTAGATGCGATCTTGACGCTCGAGCTCTTGAATCACCATGTGAAAGCTCCAAAATACCTTTGTTGAAGTTAATCACCTACTAATATCTTGGTTAAATATCTGAAATTAAATATCACAAGATTATTAGTAAACAATAACTACATGAGTTAATCATCATCAAAACTAGAGTGAAGGGCCTCTGGGCCAACACCCCTACCTGGCCGATTAACTTGTGGTCAGATTCAGCAATATACCCCCGTGAACAGTCTAACCAGTTAGGAGTCGTCTAGGTCTAAGGTTTACCCTAACTTAGGTTACTTTTTTTTCTTTTTATTTGTTTGTATTTGACATTTCCTATGTGATATGACTTCTTACAATAATTTTCCAATTTTAATGGTAAATCCATATTACACCCCGACCTTTTTTTCGGATATTACCAACCCGGCATATCATAACTTTAACCAACCTAGTGTGTCAGATTGGTCTTATCCGAATCAATATAACCCATGCCCCTAATCTTATGACCATAATTTTTTAAAAAAAATTCAACTCTTCACAGAATCAATGGGGATTCACCTCCCCCGAGTCTAATTTTCAACCAACTTGTCCTCCTTATCCACCTTGTCCATAATATTTTCAAGATTCATACTCAGTTCCACGAGTTCAAAATAGAAAACCATCAATCTAGGAATGAGTATACGTGAATCCAAGCAACAATCACAAAATCTGATGGACTCACAATTTCATCACAATTTCTAAAACAAAACTTCATCTTTTCAAGTCCAATCGCAACAAAACGATGAACCAATTGACTATGAAAAGATGCTTGAAGCCATGACTCAGGCTTAAATTGCTCGTAATCATGACATACATATAATGGTCTAAACTTTCCATTCTTACCGTTTGACCATTTCTGATGTCGCTAGCCATTCTGTTAGAGCCGAAGAATCATATTGTTTGGGAAAACAAGATTCCCTTTCAGCACACCCATTTGAACTTTGATTTAGCTTGAACCTGACACAAATATAGAATTTCAAAACTACAAGAATAAAGAGTGCAAGTACTCAATACTATCGCTATAGCAAGTGGTTATGCGGGTCATGATCCACAAGGAGGGACTAGCGATGGAAACTTTTTTAATAAGTTCTCTTTTAAGTTACAATTAATGGTGAAAATTCTTCTTTAGCTTCTTAAAAGAAAAGAGAAAAATAGAGTTAAAGTCAAGTTAGGAAGAAAGTGGTAGAATGAGAAGATGGAGAAAATAGAAGTGATATGTACAAAGAAATTGAAAGAGTGAAAGAGATTTGGGTGATTATGGTGTTGTTGATCTACACTAAAAGTTACAAGAAAAGAAAGAAAAACTAAAACCTAAAAAATAAACTTACCTCTTCAGTGCTTGCTTACCGTTTACCCGTATCGACGATGTACCTTTACTTGAAGGCGAGCGAAACATGGCAGATGAGATCTTTCCCGTTTCTGATTTACACTATAAATGAAGGGCAAGCTATACTACCATAGAAATGGATATCCATCACCATAAGCCATCAACGATACTTTCAAGGACAAGACAACTTTGAGGCTATCGGTTTCATTTGGATCCACAAATACAAAAGAGGGAAGCAAACAACAACAAGAATAGAAAAGAAAAGGAAACCTCGATTCGATTCAAATAACAATGGAAGAAAAGATCACTTATACCGGTGTCACCTTCAGTACAAACTTGCTCTCATTCCTCCATGAAAGTCTCCTCTCCTCTCAGTTACATAACTAAAACAAATATTACATGAAAGAAAACTAAAAACTTAAGTTACAAACTACAAATTAGCCTAAGTTCTACTCTCTGCTTGGTCGTCCGCTCTTTGCCTTTGAGATTGCAGGTATTTATAGGAGAAATGCAGAGGGTAGAGGAGTATGAAGATAAGGGAAGCTAGCTATTTCTGAATTTGAATCCTCCCCTTATCTCCAAACTTGATTTGATGTAGATATTCAGTTCTGATTTGCAGCTTATTGACGTGTTGATTGTCAAATATAACTTATTAAATGACAGAATTAGAAATAATGATCAACTTAAGAGTTGTAACCTTTTAAGTCCTCTTTCTGGATTATTTTGAATCATCAGATTTGAGTATTGGTAGCGAAAGTTATGATTCAAATACTATAATATATCCAGCCAGAATCTGAGTCAAAATTGTTTCATCTCATCCGTTGATCTTCTCTCTATCCGTTTATCCCTTTGGATTTGGACTCTGTATTTGACGTTATTCTCGGTTGATCTTTAGCTTTGACTATTTGATTCACCAAAAACTGAATTTAACCAACTGGATTTGGGATCATCCTCCTCTAACCAAATAGATCTAATTAAATCTGAATTTAATTGATATTTATTTGATTTTATCCTCTTTCTCCCCATGATTATCTTCTACAAAATAGACATTTAAGATAAGCAATTTAGCAGATTTATTACATGATAAATGTGAATATGTAATAAAGAATAATGCAATAAATGTGTGCAATCACACCCCTACACCTATTTTTTGCTCGTCCTCGAGCAAAACAATAAAACTAAACCAAAGATTATTAGGCCACTTTCGTAAGTCACGCGATTGCACTGAGCTTGTGCAACAAGCCATTAAACCTCTAGGTTACCCCTAGAGGATGAGTTTTGTCTCGTGAGGATTTTCAGTGAATTGCACCCACAAAATTCGTAAAGAAAGAGAAAAATGTTAATATTTTGAAAACATTTTTGAAAAAAATATTTGAAATATTATTGTAAGATTTAAATAATTTATAAGTTATAGGAAAACTGAATTTTTTATTCTTAAACTTAGTCTCTATTCAAAAATTTGTTATCAATCAAAGTAAGGAGTCAAATTGTGCTTCTCATCTAGTCTATTACTTTATCCTAAGTCATATGCACATTCGTGACCGTGAAGTTTTGACTAAGCGTTCTTTAAATCTAACTCTTATGCCTTATATATATATATATATATATATAATATATATATATAATATATATATATATATATATATATATATATATATAATATATATATTATATATATATATATATATATATATATATATATATATATATGGTGGTATTATTCCTTAGTCTATTAGGCTTTCTAATATGCTCATGTAACGAGCCTTTAATCGGCGACTTCCAAACCAAACGGTCTTAGGGCACAGGGTGAGAAAACACTCCAAGGACTTAAGGACTTGAGCAAACAAGGCCACAAAACTAAGGATTTTATTATATGAACCGTTTTTAGGCGTGAATACTTATGCTTTATGAGGCACAAATACTCAGCTTAATCAGAGGATTTTTATAGATATATATTTTTCTTTTTTTCTTTTTTTTCAAACTTATCTAATCATCTTTTGCATAAATATCAAGGCTTGCTTAGGCCAAAGCACCTAGCTAATCAATAATTAGATTTGTTTATTTTTTATAGATATATATATATATATATATATTTTTATAAGGCATAAGAATCTTTATTTTGAACCCTAAGTATGTAAGTGTATAAAGTGCGCATATTTCATCAAGGCAAAGATCAAGACTAAATTACTTTGACAAATTATCTTCCTAACCTTAAAAATCAAACAAATAATCTTATTTTATCAAGTGTAAGAAATCCTAATTTTGATTTTCTTATTCCTTAAAATTGACTTAATTTCTTACAAAAAATATGTCAAAATATTATTTCTATTTTCAAAAACTTCTTAAAAGTAAAGAAAATGTTAATTTTTGTTTTTAAATAAAAAGAAAAACCTAAGTTATGTTAGACCCTCCCCCACACCTATCTCATGCATTGTCCTCAATGTATGAATTAATGCATAGATGCATGAAAAAGAAGAAAGGGAAGGAAAATATTACCTTAAGGAGGTGGTTCCGGTGGTGGTCTGATTGGTCCATGAAATGCGGCCCATCAAATTTGCATGGAGTTTGGAGGAACCCACCAGAAATCTCTCAAATATAACCCACTAAAATGATGTATACATGAATGATTTTTATTAAATATTTTACCCTATCAAATTTCTAAATTTCATAAATAATCTCGGAGTCAATTTTATCAACACCCTTGTCCCAAAATGGAGTGTGAAAAGATGGAATGATTGACTTGGACTTAGGAAGTACATGAACTAATACCGACTCAGAAAAGTGACTTAAGTCAAGTAAAGGTTCAGGAGTCGAGATTGGTTCAGGAAGTGGGTCCAAATCAAGAAATTGAAACTCAAGTCTACATTCATTTTTCAACAAAGGAATGTGACTTAACATTGGTGATTCAAGTTCAAGAATGACAGGTGTGGGAATCGAAACTGACTCTAAAATATTACTCAAGTTGGGTAATAAAACAGGAGTCAATATTAATTCAGAAATTTGAACTGAATCACAAATTTGAGAATCTAGGTCACATTTCTCATTGAGTTCAATTTCATAGAAATGAGAACTTGTCAATTTGTCAATGGGACTTTCAAAAGTATGAAATTGGTTAAGTTCAATATGATGATCATAAAAGATGGGCAATTCAATTTCATGATGAATTGGCACAGATCTAATATTGACTCGGGAAAAAGATTGAAATCAGGTGAAGACACCGGAGTCATTATTGAATCAGGAAATAGAATTGAATCACCAAATTGGGGTTCAGGATCATATTCATTCTCAAGTTCAATTTCAGGAAAGGGATAACTGGGCAAACTGTCAATATCATTTTCAAGATTTAGAGTTTGGGCAAGTTCAAATGGGTGTGCTGAAATGGAATCTTATTTTTCAAAACAACATGATTTTTCGGCTCTATCAGAATGGTTAGCGACATCAGAAATGGTCAAACGGTGAGAATGGAGAGTTTGGACCATTAGATCTATGTGATGATTACGAGCGATTTGAGCCTGAGTCATGACTTCAAGCATCTTTTCATAGTCGATTGGTTCATCGTTTTGTTACGAGTGGACTTGAAAAGATGAAGTTTTGTTTTGAAATTTGTGGTGAAAATTGGGAGTCCGTCAGACTTTGTGATTGTTGCTTGGACTCACGCATACTCATTTCCAAGATTGATGGTTTTCTGTTTTGAACTGGTGGAACTGAGTATGAATCTTGAAAATATTGTGGACAAGGTAGACAAGGAGGACAAGTTGGTTGAAAATTGGGCTCGGGGGAGGTGAATCCCCATTGACTCTGTGAAGAGTTGAAATTATTTTAAAAATTATGGTCATAAGATTGGGAACATGGGTTATATTGATTCGGATAAGACCAATCTAGCACACTAGGTTGGTTATAGTTATGATATGTCGGGTTAGTAATATTCGAAAAAGAGGTCGGGGTGTAATATGAATTACCTTTAAAATTGGAAAAATTATTGTTATAAGCCATATCACACAATAAATGTCAAACACAAAGAAAGAAAAAACAAACTAATAAGCAAACAAATAAAAAGAAAAAAATCTAACCTAAGTTAGGTTAAACCTTAGACGTAGACGACTCCTAACTGGTTAGACTGTCCACGGGAGTATATTGCCGAATCTGATCACAAGTTAATCGGCCAGGTAGGGGCAAGATTGGTGGGAGGTATCCGCGTAGAAGTGATGGGCCTAATTAAGTCAAACTACTAGCCTTCGGGGTTTCGCCCCTCAATCCCCAACCTTCGTCACCGATTTGGTAAGAGTCAGATTCAAATCAACTTCCCCCTTAGGTCAGTCTCCTATTTGAGTCCGGGATGTCCCTAGGGCCAACGTCTACTCAGTTTTAATTAGGCTTAGGTTAGTGAGTGAGGAGATTGTTTGTGGACTAAGGAAGGGTAATGACTTCCCCACCTTATCTTTTTTATAGGACAAGCCCTTAAATCAATTTAGTACAGTGTACAATTATATAGAAAAAAGTAACACTCAAGCAATATTTCATACAAGAATAAACCTTATACTAAATGCTATGCACACATACCTTGGCTCCAGCACTCTTCAACAGTAAATAGAAAATGTAATGAAATAGACACGTGCCTAAATGCAAAGTCTAAATTATTTTAACATTTTCAATCAACTTTTTACTGTTGTGTTAGAAATATATATACAGTGAGTCAAACAAGAAAATAAATTCTATAGATATTAAAATATGTAATTCAGTCAACCTGCAGAAAATACAGGTTAGCAGTTAACTCAGATTGCCACAGGAATGTAGCAAATCTGAGGGCTTCTGGGCTCTGCTTTCTTAAGCAGAGTCCAGGGCCACTTACATGTCCACTGCAGCAAAAATTTCTTATTGTTAAATCTGTACACCAAAAACAAAGAAGAAAGTTAACCAAAAATGTAAATCTAAAAGAGTACATATCGTCCCTCCCTGGTAACGGCGCCAAAATTTGATTGAGCTTGAACCTGCACACAAATACAGAATTTCAGAACTACAAGAATAAAGAGTGCAAGTACTCAATACTACCGCTATAGCAAGTGGCTATGCGGGTTGTGATCCACCAGGAGGGACTAGCGATGGAAACTTTTTTAATAAGTTCTCTTTAAGTTACAATTAATGGTTAAAATTCTTCTTTAGCTTCTTAAAAGAAAAGAGAAAAATGGAGTTAAAGTCAAGTTAGGAAGAAAGTGGTAGAATGAGAAGATGGAGAAAATAGAAGTGATTTGTACAAATGAGATCGAAAAAGAGTGATAAAAGATTTGGGTGATTATGGTGTTGGTGATCTACACTAAAAGTTACAAGAAAAGAAAGAAAAACTAAAACCTAAAAAATATACTTACCTCTTCGGCGCCTGCTTACCGTTTACCCGTATCGACAATGTACCTTTACTTGAAGGCGAGCGAAACATGACAGATGAGATCTTCCCCGTTTTCGATTTACACTATAAAATGAAGGGGCGAGCTATACTACCATAGAAATGGATATCCATCACCATAAGCCACCAATGACACTTGCAAGGACAAGGCAACTTTGAGGTTATCGGTTTCATTTGGATCCACAAATACAAAAGAGGGAAGCGAACAAAAATAAGAATAGAAAAAAAAAGGAAACCTCGATTCGTTTCAAATAACAATAGAAGAAAAGATCACTTACACCGGTGTCACCTTCAGTACAAACTTGCTCTCATTCCTCCATGAAAGTCTCCTTTTCTCTCATTTACATAAATAAAACAAAAATTACAGGAAAGAAAACTAAAAACCTAAGTTACAAACTACAAATTAGCCTAAGTTCTACTCTCTGCTTGGTTGTCCGCTCTTTGCCTTTGAGATTGCAGGTATTTATAGGAGAAATGCAGGGGGTAGAGGAGTATAAAGATAAGAAAAGCTGGCTATTTTTAAATTTGAATCCTTCCCTTATCTCCAAACTTGATTTGATGTGGATATTCAGTTCTGATCTATAACTTATTGGCGTATTGATTGTCAAATATAACTTATCAAATTATAGAATTAGAAATAATGATCAACTTAAGAGTTGTAGACCTTTAAGTACTCTTTTTAGATCATTTGAATCATCAGGTTTGAGTTTTGGTAGCGAAAGTTATGATTCAAATACTAAAATATATCCAGCCAAAATCTGAGTCAAAATTGCTTCATCTCATTGTTGATCTTCTCTCTATCCGTTTATCCCTTTGGATTTGGACTCTGATTTGATGTTATCCTCAGTTGATCTTTAACTTTAACTACTTGATTCACCAAAAACTGAATTAAACCAACTGGATTTGGGATCATCCTCCTCTAACCAAATAGATCTAGTTAAATCTGAATTTAACTGATATTTATTTGATTTTATCCTCTTTCTCCCCATGATTATCTTCTACAAAATAGACATTTAAGATAAGAAATTTAGCAGATTTATTATAGGATAAATGTGGATATGTAATAAAGAATAATGAAATAAATGTGTGCAATCAAACTTGCCCAAGCCCCAAATTTTGAAAACGAAATTAACATTTTGGCAAGTTATCCCTTTCCTGAAATTGAATTTGAGAATGAATATGATTCTGAACCTCAACTTGGTGATTTAATTCTATCCTAATTCAATAATGACTCCGGTGTCTTCACTTGATTTTAATCTTTTTCCCGAGTGAACATTGGATCCTGTGTCAATTCATCATGAAATTGAATCGCCAATCTTTTGAGATCATCTTATTGAACTTGACCAATTTCATGATCATCATATTGAACTTGACCAATTTTATACTTTTGAAAGTCCCATTGACAAATTGGCAAGTTCTCATTTTTATGAAATTGAACTCAATGAGAAATGTGACCTGAATTCTCAAATTTGTGTTCCAGTTCAAATTCCTGAATTAATATTGACTCCGATTTTGTTACCCAACTCGAGTAATATTTTAGAGTCAGTTTTGATTCCCACACTTGTCATTCTTGAACTTGAATCACCAATATTAAGTCACATTCCATCGTTGGAAAATGAATGTGAACTTGAGTTTCAACTTCTTAATTTGGACCCACTTCCTGACCCAATCTCGACTCTTAAACCTTTACTTGACTTAAGTCACTTTCCTGAGTCAGTATTAGTTCCCGTACTTCTTAAGTCCAAGTCAATCATTCCATCTTTTCACACTCCATTTTGGGACAAGAGTGTTGATAAAATTGACTCTGAAATTATTTGTGAAATTTGGAAATTAGATGGGGTAAAATTTTTAATAAAAATCATTCATATATACATCATATTAGTGGGTTATATTAGAGAGGTTTCTTGTAGGTTCCTCCAAACTCCATACAAATTTGATTGGACCGCATTTCATGGACCAATCAGACCACCACCAGAACCACCACCTTAAGATAATATTTTCCTTCCCTTTCTTCTTTTTCATGCATCTATGTATTAATTCATACATTGAGGACAATGCATGAGATAGGTGTGGGGGAGGGTTCTTACATAACTTAGGTTTTCTTTTTATTATAAAAAAATTTTATTATTAACATTTTCTTTACTTTTAAAAATTTTTTGAAAATAGAAACAATATTTTGACATTTTTTTGTAAGAAATTAAGTCAATTTTAAGGAATAGGAAAATCAAAATTAGGATTTCTTATGCTTGATCAAAATAAGACTATTTGTTTGATTTCTAAGGTTAGAAAGAAAATTTGAAAAAATAATTTAGTCTTGATTTTTACCTTCATGAAATATGCATGCTTTATACACTGACACACTTAGGGTTCAAAAACAAAGATTCTTATGCCTTATTTAAAAAAAGAAAAAGAAAAAGAGAAAAGATAATATATATATATATATATATATATATATATATATAAATCCTCCGATTAAGTTGGGTATTTGTGCCTCATAAAGCATAAGTATTCCCGCCTAAAGGCTATTCATATAATAAGATCCTTAGTTTTGTGGCTGTGTTTGCTCGAGTCCTTAAGTCTTGGGGTGTCTTCTCACCCGGTGCCCTAAGACCATTTGGTTTGGGAGTCACCGATTAAAGGCTCGTTACATGGGCAAATTAGAAGCCTAATAGAACTAAGGAATATTACCACCAAAAACAAAAAAATAAATAAGATATAAGAGTTAGAGTTAAAGAACCCTTAGTCAAAATTTCACATTCACGAAGGTGCATATGACTTAAGGTAAAGTAATAGGCTAGATGAGAAGTACAATGTGACTCCTTACTCTGATTGATAACAAATTTTTGAATAAAGACTAAGTTTAGGAATGAAAATTTCGATTTTACTATAACTTATAGATTACTTAATTCTTACAAGAATATTTCAAATATTTTTAACTTTCAAAATGAGTTTTCAAAATACTAACATTTTTCTCTTTCTTTATGGATTTTGTGAGTGCAATCCACTGAAAACCCTCACGAGACAAAACTCGTCCAGAAACTTAGAGGTTTAATGGCTTGTTGAACATGTTCAGTACAATCGCGGACAAGGACGAGCAAATGTGATCTAATAATCTTTGGTTTAGTTTTTGTTTTGTTCGAGGATGAGCAGAAGATAGGTATGGGGTGTGATCGGTTGCTAATATTGCATAATTATTATCATATTCTCATATTTATTATATAATAAATTCTGCTTTTTATCCTAATTATTGTCTAATTTATATGCAGACCATTGCTAAAAGAAAGGAAATTGAAATGAGCCCAAAAGCCCATCAAAATTCTGAATTAATTTAGAATTAATTAGAAATCAGAAAATCAGGGCAGATCAGAAAAAATCAGATCGGTTGAAAATCAGTTAAAATGAATCTCTACAAGTCAAATTGGTTAAAGCCAAAGATCAAAGGCCGTTTCGTCAAATTCAGGAGCTGAAACGGGAATTCCAGTACCAGATAATGTCAAATCTCAAAACTAGGAGGTGTACCCCCCCGGGTGTGGCCACCTGGCCACACCCAGGTCGTGAAAACGTGGCCTAATTCGCATTTCCACGACCTTGTTGTTTCAGTTGGGGGAGCGTTTGCTCCCCCTATCTTCGTACGCCGCTTCTCGTTAGATTTTGCCTATAAATACTGAGTTTTTCAGAGCGTACAGGGAGCGACCATGCAGAAATAGATTTTAGGCCAATTTTTTCTTCTTTTTAGTGTAGGTATTTATTTTTCTTTTTATGTAATTTTTAGTTTTATTTATGTAATTCAGAGGAGATCAGAGTTTCATAGGAGAACGAGAGTGAAGCTTGTACTGAGAGTGACACCGGTGTAAGTTGTTCTTCTTTTCTCTTATTGTTACAAGATTGAATCTATAGTTGCATTTATAAGTTCTTCTTTATTTTTTGTGTTCTACTTCTTCCTTTCTACTTTTCTTCTTTTAGTATCAATTGCTATCTAAGTGAGTCTTATAGCATCGAAAGAGCCTTGCCTTTGCGAGTGCCGCCGATAGCTCATGACGAAGGATTTTTAGTCTCATTCTGTATCACTTCATATTTGCATCGTCTTGATGATATAATGTGGAAGAAACGGGAATCAACTCTTATGGGCTATACGCTGATCGCCTCACTTCAAGGTAATATCATTGCCACAGATTCAAGGTAAGTATTTGACCAAAGGAGATAAGTAACTTTTAGTTTCTTTTTTTTAAATTCTTTAGTTTAGAACACCACAATCACCACTTCTTTTATCACTCTTTTTCAATTTCTTAGTACATATCCATTTCTAGTTTCTCCATTTTCTCTATCTTTCACCTTCTTCCTCACTTAACTGTAACTCTATTTTTCTCTTTTCTTTTAAAGAACTAAAAGAAGAACTTTAACTATTCTTTGTAACTTAAAAGAGAGCTTGCTAAAAAAGTTTCTATTGCTAGTCTCTCCTTGTGGGTCATGACCCGCATAGCCACATGCTATAACGGTAGAATTGGGTACTTGCACATTCTATTTTAAAAGTTCTGAAATTCTGTATTTTGTGTGCAGGTAATACCTCAATCAACCACTTTGAAAAAGCGTGCCTTTGATATGAACAAATTTGCTTCTATGTTTCCAAAGGGAAAAACCCAAAGGAAACATACACCTCATTCATCCAACACACACCATGAAAAACATGCATAACATGCACATACACATCAACATAAGCATGCTTTCATGTATGACAAAGTGTACACATGTGCACATTACAGCCGCAAAGGCCATTTTGCTAAATTTTGTTATGCTACGTTAAGCATGTAAATAAAAATGTTTCGGTTCGAAAAAGTACTAACTCTATAGGACCCAAAAAGATTTGGGTACCAAAGATCATACCAAACTTGATTGATGTAGATATGTCGTCCTCCTTTGAGACTTAAGGAGGAGATGGTGCCTTGGTGGTGGATGCATCGAAGCTCATAGAATTAACCATCATTTAGCATCACTATCAAGAAGCACTTTTTAGAGATTGCCTATGGTTTGAAAACTTCTCTACTTGAAAATTTAATTTCTAGCTAGATTTATATATGCATAGGATCAGCTAGCGTCTTCTTTTGTGTTAGATGATTAGTTATGGATACATGATTTTTTTTTTTTATGGCTTGCCTTTATTAGAGCTAGTTCGTTAATGTTGCTTTTATACTTTACTAGCCCATGAATTGCTTGTTCATGTTTATAGTATTTTCCTATGCTCACTTGGTTAATAGATATATTTGCATGTATGTATACATAGGTTAATTTATTTGCTCATATATATATATATATAATATATATATATATATATATATATATATATATATATATATATATATATATATATATATATATATATATATATATATATATATATATATATATATATATATTGTCCATATATCTATCATGTGATTTGGTATTGTATTTAAACCATAAATCAAGATAGCAATTACGCGCCTCAACTCTTATCTAGAGGAATGACGAGGAGGAGTTCAGAACCCGTTAAGGGTATTCGGCTTCAATATCTTATTTTTAATGGCTTAATATATGATTTAATTGTTGAAAAATATTTTTTAATATAATAATTATTATTATGTTTTGATATCATTTTCATATGCTTTTCATGCCTATTTTGGTGTTATTTCTTTATTTCATACATAAAAATATCTAAGTAAAAATAATTTTCAAAAGCTAAATTCCTACCTTTTAAAACTGGTTTTAGTGTTGTCTTAGTCGATCGAGTTGACCGAAATAGGTCCGGTTGACCAGGCGATCGTCCGAAGTAACCTGATATACTTAAAAATTATTTTGGCTTAAGCCGGTCGACCAGCCGGTCGACCGACTATAATCGAGATGCTCTCGGTTAGACCCCGGTCGACTGGGTGGTCGACCGTGAGTCGGCTCTGCTGCTGTTTTGCCCAGTTTTAAAAGCCCTAAAACTCTATCTATCTCTTATTTTCTCATCTCCACCGAACCCCTCTTCTTCTTCTCCCTATTTCCCTTCCCTCTAATCCTCCCATATCACCTCAAATCTCAAATTAGACCCTAAAATTAGTTCGATCTCTCCTCAAAACTTTAGATCTTTTTGATTTCAAGGAAAAATTTTGGGTTCTTCAAGGTATAATCTCTAATATCTCAAAATCTTCTTTCTTTTATAGTTTTTTTAGAAAATTTTCTATAATTCGTGCCAGACCCTTGTTTTTCATCTTCATATCTTTACCATGTTAAAAAGGGCTAGATCTGAGAAGGATAAACAACCCGAACCATCTTCTAACCCTTTTGTTTCTCAGAATGCTTCTCATAGATTTTTAATGATTCATAATAAGTATGTTATTTCTAGTAGAACTGTTGCGCTCACTAATTTTGAGCACCTGAATCTAGCAAACTTTTTGAACACAAGCTCCCTTGAATATCTAGTCTCCATTAAGGAACCCATTTACCCTGAGCTTATGCATTATTTTTACTCTAATCTGACCTTCCAAAACAATCACATCAGATCTAGGGTTCTGGTCAAGGATATTAATATTTCTCTAGATCGATTTGCCCATCTGCTACACCTCTCCCGTGAGTGTATAGATATTTATAATGTTGATATCCATGATTTTGAATATTCTTATGGTGACCTACCCTCACCACATCTCTTCTGCTTCACGATGATGACAACCCCGCTTTAGTTAGGAACGAGGAGGTGAAGTATTATACACTCACCGCCCAAGTCCTAGCCAAAATTGTGTTTTTTTAATCTCCTGCCAAAATCAGGAGACTATAGTCATGCTCAGGGTTCTGCTCCTCTCTTGATCTATTGCCTTCTGAAATGCATTAGAGTTAATATTCCTAAGCTCATCATCAATTACATGGCTTCTGAGCACCTCCTGATCCCAAACAGGCACTTGACATTTGGATGCTCATTACCCACCTCCTCAAACAATTGAAATTTGATCTTTCTGCTGAACTGTCTATCGAACCGTCAGTTGATATCAACAGCAGTCTCCTAAAGAGGATGCGTGCTAGGGAGCGTGCTCCCGCTCCTCAGCCCCCTCCTATGATTCCTGCTGTTATCCTTGGATCCTCTTCAGCCTCTTTAGCCTCTATTGATTCATACTCAGTTCTCTCTGCTCAGCTTCGGGAGCATGATCTGAAGACGACCGCAAATTTTCAAAGGATGGAGCACAGAGTTGATAAGGACCTGCAGTAAATATGCACTTCTTTTCACTATCTAATTGAGTTAGAACTTGCACACAGAAAATACAGAATTTCATAACTTTATAACAATAGTGTAAGATACTCAATGCTACAGCAATAGCAAGTGGCTATGCGGATCGTGATCCACAAGGAGGGACTAGCGATGAAAGCTTTTTACAAGTTCTCTTTTAAGTTAAAAAGAATGGTTAAAGTTCTTCTTTTAGTTCTTGAAAAGAAAAGAAAATAAGTTATGTTAAATTATGAAAGTGGTAGATAGAATGAGATGGTGATTTTGTACAAAGAAAGTGAAAAATAATAGAAATTAGGTGATGGAGGTGATCTAAACTAAAGATTAAAAGAAAAGAAAGAAAACCTAAAAGAAATACTTACCTTTTTTTGGTTGATGACTTACCTGAAATTCTTGCATGTTTACCTTGATCTGGAGGCGATCAGTGCATACTCATAAGATTAACTCAGTCCCAATTCACATTACATCATCAAGGCTTCTTCGAGCAAGTATGAAATGATATAAACATAGGAAAGAATCCATCGTCATGAGCTATTGATAGCACTCGCTAAGGCAAGGCAATACCGATACTATTTGACTCACTTGGACTATCATCAAAACGAAAGAGGAAGAGTGGAAAGAAGAAGAAGAAAAAGAAAATAAAGAAGAATATAAAAAAAGTTACCTTTTTATTGCTTACAGAAATGATGGAAGAAAGGAGGAGGTTACATCGGTGGCACCCTCAACATAAAACTCTCTCCTACTTATATGAATCTTAATCTAACATATGCTTACAGAGAAATAAAAATTACATAAAATGAAAATAAAAACCTACACTAAAAGAATGAAAAACTGGCCTAAGAATCTATCTCTGCTTATTCCACCTTCTGTCGCTGATGTGTCAGATATTTATAGGATAGAAATAGATAATGAAATGAGTCTAAAGATAAGAGGAGCTGGTTATTTCTGAATTTGAATCCTCCCCTTATCTCAAAACTTGATTTGATGTGGATATTCAATTCTAATTTGTACCTTACTGGGGTGTTGATTACTGAATATAACTTATCAAATGATAGAATTAGAAATAATGATCAAAGTAAGGGTTGTAGCCCTTTAAGTTTTCTTTCTGGATCATCTTGAATCATCAGATTTGAGTTTCAGTAGATAAAGATATAATTTAATTACTAAAATATATCCAGTCTGAATTCGAGTCTAAATTTCTTCATCTCATCCATTGAACTTTTCTCTATCCATTTATCCCTTTGGATCTTGAATTTTAACTATAGATTTGACGATCTATCTCTTTACCCTCAGCGGAACCGATAGGGTCTTCTTCTAATTCATTTTTTCTTTAAATTTGAATGATATTATCTCATCTGATATACATGGTCTTCAGATAACATGGCATTTAGAACCTCTGGATGTTTACCTTAATCTGGAGGCGATCAGTGCATAACTCATAAGATTAACTCAGTCCCAATTCACATTACATCATCAAGGCTTCTTTGAGCAAGTATGAAATGATGCAAACATAAGGAAGAATCCATCGTCATGAGCTATCGATCGCACTTGCTAAGGCAAGGCAATACTGATGCTATTTGACTCACTTGTATATCATCAAAACCGAAAGAGAAAGACTAGAAAGAAGAAGAAGAAATGAAAATAAAGAAGAACCTAAAAATTTACCTTTTTATTGCTTGCAGAAACGATGGAAGAAAGGAGCAGGTTACATCGGTGTCACTCTCAATATAAATCTCTCTCTCTCTCTTACTTACATGAATCTTAGTTAACCTATGCTTACAAAGAAATAAAAATTACATAAAATAAAAATAAATACCTATACTAAAAGAATAAAAAACTGGCCTAAGAGTCTATCTCTGCTTAATCCTCCGTCTGCCTCTGATGTGTGGGGTATTTATACGATAGAAATGGATAAGGAAACGAGTCTAAAGATAAGGGAAGCTGTAAATTTCTGAATTTGAATCCTCCCCTTATCTCAAAAATTGATTTTATGTGGATATTCAATTCTAATCTATAGCTTGTTGGCATTTTGATTGCTGAATATAACTTATCAAATGATAGAATTAGAAACAGTAATTAGCGTAAGGATTGTAGCCCTTTAAATCTTCTTTCTAGATCATCTTGAATCATCAGATTTGAGTTTTTATAGAGAAAAATATGATTTAAATACTAAATTGTGTCCAATCTGAATCTGAGTCTAATTACTTCATCTCATCCATTGATCTTCTCTCTATCCATTTATCCCTTTGGATTTTGAATTTCAGCTTTAGATTTGACGATATATCTCTTTATCCTCAGTGAAACTGATATGGTCTTCTTCTAATTCATTTTTTCTTTGAATTTTAATGATATTATCTCATCTGATATACTCAGTCTTCAGATAAGATGGCATTTAGAACCTCTGAATTTGAATTGATCCCCTTTATTTTGAACTTTTGAATTTAATTGGATAAATCTGTCATCTCTCTTTTTTCTTCCTTAATTACCCTACACGCCATTTTACATGAAAAAACATTAATAGCAGAGATTTATTTAAATAAAAATGCAAAAATTTGATACATATGATATGAAAACATGTAATGCACGTGTGTGATCACACCCCCACACCTACATTTTGCTTGTCCTCGAGCAAAATATCAAAACTAAACCTATGAATTTATTAGACAACTTTCGCATGTCACGCGATTGCACTGAGCATGTGTAACAAGCTGTTAAACCTCTAGGTTCCCCCTAAAGGATAAGTTTTATCTCATGAAGGTTATCAGTGGATTACACCCACAAAATCCGTAAAGAAAGAGAAATAAAGTGTTAGTATTTTGAAACACATTTTGAAAGAGAAAAATATTTGAAGTAGTATTATAAGAATTAAGTAATCTATAAGTTATAGAAAAATTGAACTTTTCATTCTTAAGCTTAGTCTTTATTCAAAAACTTGTTATCAATCAAGGTAAGGAGTCAAGCTGTATTTCTCATCTAGTCTATTATTTTACCCTAAGTTATATGCACCTTTGTACCATTAAATTTTGGCTCGGGGTAACTCTAACTCTTATGTCTTATTTTTTCTTTTATTTTTTATTTTTAGTGATATTATTCCTTAGTTCTATTCTAATCTGTCCATAACGAGCCTTTAATCGGTGACTCTCAAACCAAATGGTCTTAGGGTACCGGGTAAGAAAACACCCCAAGGACTTAAGGACTCGAGAAAATAAGGCCACAAAACTAAGAATTTTATTATATAAACCGCTTTTAGGCGTGAATACTTATGCGTTATGAGGCACAAATACCCAGCTTAATCAGAAGATTTTTGATATATTATATATATATTAATAAGGCATAAGAATCTTTGTTTTTGAATCCTAAGTTGTAACTGTATAAAGCATGCATATTTCATCAAGGTAAAAATTAAGACTAAATTACTTTTTCAAATTTTCTTCCTAACCCTAGAAATCAAACAAATAACCTTATTTTGATTAAGTATAAGAAATCCTAATTATAATTTTTCTATTCCTTAAAATTAACTTAATTTCCTACAAAAAATATGTCAAAATATTGATCTCTTTTCAAAAAGTTTTTTTTAAAAGAAAGAAAATTATTAATTTTTTTATTTTATAAGAAATCTATGTTATGTTAGAACCCTCCCCCACACTTATCTCATGTATTGTCTTTAATGTTGTTGGCCCAAGAGGTTACACTCTCCATTTGTTTAGAGTTTTGATGATAACAAAACACTTAAGAGCTATATTGGTACTAATAAGTTTGTTCAAGATGAGTTTCACGTTAGTACTATTTTGAAGGCCATTGTTTAGCTTTTGTAAGACTTTCTTGATTCATGAAGCAAATAAGGCAAAAGACACTAGAAGGAATGTTCATAGAAGAGAAGGCTCTAGCAAGGCATTGGATGGCTCAAGACTTCAGTTTGGCTCAAGAGACTTCATTAGTCTTGTTTTTAATTTTATAGTTTTGTTAAAGAGTAATGGATAGGTTGAAGCTCAATATTCCTACACACATGTTTTTGCGCACATGTCCTTTCTAAAAATTTCTCCTATAAATTTATAAAAAATATTTTTAAATAAAGTTTATTACTTACAAACTCCATTTTATATATTATACCTAGTTATGACAAAAACTATTTTTAAAAACTATCCCAAACTCTTCAAAATCTTTTTCAAAATTCCAAGTTTTGACCTGAGCCGGTCGACCGACCGGTCGACCGACTCTTTGTCAGGTCAGATCGGTCGATCGACTGGTCGACCGGGAATCTGACCGTTGGGTGCGTGCATGTGTGCACGTTTCCCGGTCGACCGGGCGGTCGACCGGACCCAATTGCGGTCGATCAACCTTCGGGCAACTGCAAGACAGCAACTCTCCGTTTGTTGCGGTCGACCGGGCGGTCGACCGTGGGCCGCAACGGCTCTTTTTATTTGAAACCCGGTCGACCGGCCGGTCGACCGTTAGTGGGTTTTCTGCCATAACGGCTAGTTTTTTTAAAACACGTTTTAATTCATTCTTTTTCGTTTCTAAACGAATTTTGGGGATATTTTATGGGTCAAATACTTCCTAATTACTATTATATGAGTTTACTCTTTAAACCCTATCTCTTTCCTATAAATAGGGGTGATTAGGGTTATGTTTAGGACAACAAGCATTTGCAAAATACTCAAGTTTTCAAAAGGCTTTCAAAAGAGTTTGGTCCTTGGTTTTTGTGCTGAAGAATCTCTCATTCCTGAAGTTTTAGCTTCAAAACTCTCTCAAGTTCTTTTTCTTTTTCCACTTACAATATTTGAGCTTCAATTCTAACCATTGTTCTACAGGGTTCTTGTAAGGGAAATAGGCTTTTGCAAAAGAGAGTTTGTGATCTTTTGATCACCAAGAAATACTTGTATTCGAGATTGTGGAGTTTGGTACTCCGGTGTGATTGTAACTCTTTATGAAGTTATAGTGGTTAGAAATCCTTCTGGGTGAAGGCGGGGACGTAGAGCTTGGTGCTCGAAGCTCGGAACAAATCTCAGTATTTGCGATTGGTTTACTTGCTTCATTTACTTGCTCTATATTCATTGCTATATTTACTTGCTTCATAATCATTGCTATATTGTCGATCAATACTCACACAACAAGATTGCATTGCGCACCTCAAACTCTTATCAAGAGGAATCACGAGGAAGGAGTTCAGAGCCCTTCACGGGGTATTTGGCTTCTAGTCTTATTTTGGGTTAATTGTTGCATCATAAATTTTAATTGTGCATTGATTAGCATTATCACCTATTCACCCCCCCTCTAGGTGATTTCAATTGGTATCAGAGCTAGGACTCTAGTTTTTTTGCTTCACATCCTTAGAGAGATCCTATAAATTGCTAATCATTATTTTCATATCTTCATTCATACAATAGTAAAGATGGCCGATTGTCCAGATTTCAAGAAAAAGATATCTTCCTCCTTGAAGCAAAAGAAGCTGTTTGAAAAGATGGTGTACAGAGCTACTTGGGACTCGGAAAGTGAATCCGAAGATGAAGTTGACACGGCCAATGTGTATTTCATGGCAAACACACCTAAGGTAACTACCGAACCATATGATGATGATAGTGAAATAAGTAAAGAATTGTTATTACAAGCTTTTATTGAACTTTCAGAAAGTTTTGATGCTAAAAAGGAAGATTGTTTAAAATTGAAAAAGGAAAATGAAATGCTTAAAAATCAAATTGCTATTTATTCAAAAGAAAAGGATAAATTATCTTCTACTCTTATTTCAACACAAAGAGATTTTGATGCCTATAAAATTGCATGCAAAGCTAAATATCCTAAAATTGATGAAAATGAATTCTTGTGTTCTTGCATATGAGTTCTAAAAATGAGTTATATGGTTTTGGTTTTGCAAAGTGTTTTAAGTCTCATTTTTTTTTGATTGCTTTTACTTGTTTTGAATAAATAGCAATTTGATTTTTAAGCATTTCATTTTTCTTTTTCAATTTTAAACAATCTTCCTTTTTAGCATCAAAAAGGGTTAGGAAACAACCAATAAATAATATATGCTTGAACAAGATATGAACATGCATATATGCATACATAAACTCAAATATCTCTTCACCTTTTTGTCAATTCATCAACAAAGGGGCTAAGGAAAAAAAAATCAATTGTCATATCATCAAATCTTAAAGATCAAAACTTAAGTTTTTTTTTTTTACACAAAGAAAAGGATGAATTATCTTCTACTCTTATTTCAACACAAAGAGATTTTGATGCCTATAAAGTTGCATGCAAAGCTAAATATCCTAAAATTGATGAAAATGAGTTTTCTATGTTAAAACTAGAATAAATGATTTGGGAAATGTTTTAAAAGAATGTGCTTTTAACAATACTAAATTAGAAGAAATGTTTTCAAAAAAACACATGCACACTTCACATATTCAACATAATAAACCATCACATGCTAAAACTCCACATGTTCATCATGCCAACACATCACATGTCAATCATGCTAAAACACCTCATGCTCACAAATCACATGTTCATAAACCACATGCTCATTATGCTTTTAAATATGGAAGAATTTATAATGTATTTTTTGTGGCCGGAATGGGCATTTAGCCAAATTTTGTTATGATCATATAAATGGTATGAATAATCATGTTTGGTTCGAAACACGAACGTATTAGGACCCAAGAAAATATGGGTACCAAAATTCACTCCTAGTCTATTTAATGTAGGTGTAGGCTCTCACATGACGTGAGAGTTCTTGGTGCCTTGAGGTGAATGCGTTCCGAGCTAAACGGTGACACTTTTGGATGCATCACTTTCAAGGGGAGTTTGGTGGGAGGACCACCATGGTTTGGAGATATAGAGATATGCCCTCTTGGTTTTTGTAACAATCTCTAACTCCTCATTTAGTTTACATGCTTTCATATTAGTAATTTTTAGCATGTCATGTTTTAATGATTATTATGTTAAATGTCATGTTAATTAGACTTGTGACATACACGTATAGTAATTGAGATACACCATGTTCATATGGATCCATATTTTGTGTTCTCACTTTATTTTAACTATTATGTATATCCTTACTCTAAGACTTGTACATTTAGCCTAATGATCATATTGATTTATATTTTGTTTTATGATTCATGTTTTGATTAAATGTTTAAATGTAACCTTCATTAAAACTTGTGTATATGCTTGTACAACTAATGAGCCACAATTGATTCTTATATGTTTGTGCTTAAATGCTCATTTGTACCCATTAGATGTACTAGTATAGCCTAGTTTTGATGATTAGTGCATTTCAAATTGTATTCCCTATTTTGTACATGTTTTTCATGTATATGTTAATTTTAGTTTAAAACTTTAGATATACATGTATACCCTTGAGTCATTTACTTTTCATGCAAATTTTTATTTTGGACTCATTTGTGTTTAGGGATGTGTATGTATACCTTTAGATTTAGACAAAACATACATATGCCTTGAAGTTGGAATAATATAGTTTGTTTGAAAAACTCTACCAAAGCGAAGAACACGAACTAGTTATGGAAAAATTTGTTAACTAGTACGAAATCATTCAAGTAAGGAACAAGACAAAATTATTTTTCATGAAACACATGTAATTCACATGATCACTAAACACTCAAAATCCATAAAGCCCATATCATACTCATGATTTTTGTTTCTTGAGCATATATGTGCTTTATAGACTTTAAGTGTCAATTATTATGTGATTTTCATGTCTTCATGGTATATATGATTTGGTTTCATATTTTGAAGGATTTCTTACTAGTTTTTAAAAATATCTTTAAAACTAGTTTCTATTCTTCAAATGGTAGAGTTTTCAAACTATGCCTATTTACTTTCAAACCTATTTTTTTGAAAACCCTACCTTCAAAGGGCGGTTGGTTGGGCGACCATGCCATGTATGCTCTTTATTGAAAATCATTTTTAAACATGTGCATGAAATGGGTGGTAGGTAATATGAGTTATACACTTAACCTTATTATAGTTTCAATTGGTATCATTGGATTTTTTTTCAATTGGTATCAATATTGACTTTTCTTGTATACTCATATATTTTTTATGTATGTATGCTTACTCTTCAAATAGTATCAATTTCGATTGGTATCTAATTTTTCATATATATACTTGTTTATGCTAAAGCTTGAATTTTTAATAACCTTCATGTTTCAATTGATTAGTTTTCAATTGGTATCTTAAACAAGCTTAAGCAATGTTTTATTTGGTATTTTATAAAGAGGGAGAAAACTCATATTTTATCTTTCAATTGGTATTTGGTTTACCATTGGTTTTGTATTCCACTCCCTTGCTTTATGATAGAAAATAATAATTTCTATTTGGTATCATATGTTTAAAAAGAATAATATTTTGTGATAATATTAGTACTATTCTTATGACTAAGAATGCAAATCAACATAGTAAGACCAAGAACATTGAGAATAGATATCACTTTCTTAGAGATCATTTTGAGAAAAGTGATATAGAGATTGATTATGTTTCTTCGGATCTGCAACTTGCCGATATTTTCACTAAATCACTTGATTTTAATAGTTTTTCCTTTGTATGTGGTGAATTTAATGTTTGTGTTATTGAATAAAAATGTTTTCCTTTTTCTTTATCCCTTTTTGATGTATGACAAAAAGGGGGAGAAAATGAATTCTTGTGTTCTTGCATATGAGTTTTAAAAATAAGTTATATGGTTTTGGTTTTGCAAAGTGTTTTAAGTCTCATTTTTTTTTTGATTGCTTTTACTTGTTTTTACTTGTTTTATATAGCATAATTTGAGGGGGAGTTTTCACCTCTATTTTATATCTTGTTAATATAGCCTATTTGTTTTGTCATCATCAAAAAGGGGGAGATTGTTGGCCCAAGAGGTTACACTCTCCATTTGTTTAGAGTTTTGATGATAACAAAACACTTAAGAGCTATATTGGTACTAATAAGTTTATTCAAGATGAGTTTCAGGTTAGTACTATTTTGAAGGCCATTTTTTAGATTTTGCAAGACTTTCTTGGTTCATGAAGCAAATAAGGGAAAAGGCACTAGAAGGAATGTTCATAGAAGAGAAGGCTCTAGCAAGGCATTGGATGGCTCAAGACTTCAGTTTGGCTCAAGAGACATCATTAGTCTTGTTTTTAGTTTTATAGTTTTGTTAAAGAGTAATGGATAGGTTGAAGCTCAATATTCCTACACACACGTTTTTGCGCACATGTCCTTTCTAAAAATTTCTCCTATAAATTTATAAAAATATTTTTAAATAAAGTTTATTACTTACAAACTCCATTTTATGTATTATACCTAGTTATAACAAAAACTATTTTTAAAAACTATCCCAAACTCTTCAAAATCTTTTTCAAAATTCCAAGTTTTGACCTGAGCCGGTCGACCGACCGGTCGACCGACTCTTTGTCAGGTCAGATCGGTCGACCGACCGGTCGACCGGGAATCTGACCGTTGGGTGCGAGCATGTGTGCACGTTTCCCAGTCGACCGGGCGGTCGACCGGACCCAATTGCGATCGACCGACCTTCGGCCGACTGCAAGACAGCAACTCTCTGTTTGTTACGGTCGACCGGGCGGTCGACCGTGGGCCGCAACAGCTCTTTTTATTTGAAACCCAATCGACCGGCCGGTCGACCGTTAGTGGGTTTCTGCCATAACGGCTAGTTTTTTAAAAGACGTTTTAATTCATTCTTTTTCATTTCTAAATGAATTTTGGGGATATTTTATGGGTCAAATACTTCCTAATTACTATTATATGAGTTTACTCTTTAAACCCTAGCTCTTTCCTATAAATAGGGGTGATTAGGGTTATGTTTAGGACAACAAGCATTTGCAAAATACTCAAGTTTTCAAAAGGCTTTCAAAAGAGTTTGGTCCTTGGTTTTTGTGCTGAAGAATCTCTCATTCCTGAAGTTTTAGTTTCAAAACTCTCTCAAGTTCTTTTTCTTTTTCCACTTACAATATTTGAGCTTCAATTCTAACCATTGTTCTACAGGGTTCTTGTAAGGGAAAGAGGCTTTTGCAAAAGAGAGTTTGTGGTCTTTTGATCACCAAGAAATACTTGTATTCGAGATTGTGGAGTTTGGTACTCCGGTGTGATTGTAACTCTTTGTGAAGTTATAGTGGTTAGAAATCCTTCTGGGTGAAGGCGGGGACGTAGAGCTGGGTGCTCGAACCTCGGAACAAATCTCAGTATTTGCGATTGGTTTACTTGCTTCATTTACTTGCTTTATATTCATTGCTATATTTACTTGCTTCATAATCATTGCTATATTGTCGATCAATACTCACACTACAAGATTGCATTGCGCACCTTAAACTCTTATCAAGAGGAATCACGAGGAAGGAGTTCAGAGCCCTTCACGGGGTATTCGGCTTCTAGTCTTATTTTGGGTTGATTGTTGCATCATAAATTTTAATTGTGCATTGATTAGCATTATCACCTATTCACCCCCCCCCCCCTCTAGGTGATTTCAAATGTATGAATGGATGCATAGATGCATGAAAAGAAGAAAGGGAAGAAAAATATTACATTAAGGTGGTGGTTCTGGTGGTCGTCGGATTGGGTCAAGCGTTGCTACCCAATCAAGATAATGTGGTGGTTCACGGAACCCACCTTTATTGACCTTTTTCTATTTACATATTTACAGTCCCCAATATGAATAGGATCATGAAAGATCTTATTATGAAACTTATTCCATTTACATGACCAGTCTTGGAAAATCATCACGGAGTCATCATGGTTTATACCTATGTCCAACAAAAGAATGTGACTTGGTAGAATGGTTGACTTGGGCTCAAGAATGATAGGTTCAGGAATCAATACTAACTCGAAAAAATTAATTTTGGGCTCGAGAGTCAGTTTTGGTTCAAGAGTTGAGTCCAAATCTAAGAATTAAAATTCACATTCTTTTCCCATCAATGGAATGTGATTATCCAAAATTGGTGATTCAATTTCTAGATCTATGGGTACGAGAATAAATGTTGGCTCGGGAAATTGGTCCAAATTTGGTAAGAATACTGGAGTCAACATAGATTCGAAGATGAGAACTGAATCACAAAGTTGGGGATCGGGTTCACATTCATAATCAAGTTCAATCTCATTAAAATGAAAACTTGCCAATTCATCAGTGGGTTGATATTGGTTAAGTTGAAGGTCTTGTAGTGAAATTGAATCTTGGTCAAAATCTTCAAGATACCATGATTCTTGATTTTCATCAATATGGCTAGAAGTGTCGGGAATAGTTAAAGATTGGGTAGGTAGAGTTTCCTTATTCCTACACATATTTTTCAATCGACTAAGTCTTGCTTCTATCATATCAAGTGGATCACTTTGGAATTGAATCATACATTCCATACTCTTTTTTAAGTCAGTATGTTCTTCTAGAAAAATTGAGTAAGGATCTGTGACTTAAAAATTTTGACGGGATTTCTAGTCTTCTAGAATTTGAATTCGTCACTAAAGCTCTTCTAAGACTTCCATCCTCTTTTCCCAGTCAATTGATTCTTTTAATGGTTGCTCAGGAGAAGAAGTATATAAAGCTGGGTGTTGGTAAGATGGTTGACAATATAACTCTGGAGAGTTGTATTCCCATTGGCTCTGTGAAGAGTAGTGATAATTATTCTAGTATTGTTTATAGTATTGGGACTGGGGCATGTATTGATTCAGATAAGACTAACCCGGCACACTAAATTGGTTAAAGTTATGATATGTCGGGTTGGTAATATTCGAGTTAAAAGAGGTCAGGGTGAAATATGGATCACTATTTGCATATGAATAATTATAATTATAATCTATATCACAAAGATGTCAAAAAAATGAAAACAAGCAAACAAACAAACAAATAAAAAGGAAAAAATCTAGCCTAAGTTAGGGTAGACCTTAAACCTAGACGAGTCCTACAAACTACCAGCCTTAGGAGTTTCGCCCCTCAATTCCTAACCTTAACACCAATATGGCAAGAGTCAAATTCTAATCAACTTTCACCCTTAGGTCAGTCTCCTATTGAGTCCGAGATGTCCCTAGCGCCAACGTCTACTCAGTTTTAGTTAGGCTTGGGTTAGTGAGTAAGGAGATTGTTTGTGGGCTAAGGGAGGGTAATGACTTCCCCACCTTATCTTATTTATAGGACAAGCCCTTAATTCAGATTAGAGTAGTGTACAAGTATATAGAAAAAGTAACACTCAAGCAATATTTCATAGAATAATGAACCTTATACTAAATGCTATGCACACATACCTTGGTTCTAGCATCTTCAACAGCAAATGAAAAATGTAACGAAATAGACACGTGCCTAAATGCAAAGTCTAAACTGTTTTTAGCATTTACAATCAATATTTACTGTTGAATTAGATATGTATGTATAGTGAGTCAAATAAGAAAATAAATAGCTACAGATATTTAAACTTTGCAATTCAGCCAACTTGCAAAAAATACAGGTTAGTAGTTCACTCAGATTGCCACGGAATATAGCAAATCTGTGGGCTTTTGGGCTCTACTTTCTTAAGCAGAGTCCAGGGCCACTTATATGTCCACTGCAGGAAAAATTTTCATGATATCAATCACTGCACACCAAGAACAAAGAAGAAAGTTAACCAAAAATATAAATTTAAAAAGAGAATTACTTACCGTCCCTTCCCGACAACTGCGCCAAAATTTGATTGAGTTAGAACCTGCACGCAGAAAATATAGAATTTCAGATCTTTATAACAGTAGTGCAAGATACTCATTACTACCGCAATAGTAAGTGGCTATGCGGGTCGTGATCTACAAGGAGGGACTAGCGATGAAAGCTTTTTGCAAGTTCTCTTTTAAGTTATAAAGAATGGTTAAAGTTCTTCTTTTAGTTCTTAAAAAAAAAAAAAAAAATAAGTTATGTTAAATTGTGAAAGTGGTAGATAGAAGGAGATGGTGATTTTGTACAAAGAAAGTAAAAAACAATAGAAATTTGGTGATGGAGGTGATCTAAACTAAAAATTAAAAGAAAAGAAAGAAAATCTAAAAGAGATACTTATCTTTTTTCGGTTGATGACTTACCTGAAATCCTTGCATATTTACCTTGATCTGGAAGCGATCAGCGCATAACTCATAAGATTAACTCAGTCCCAATTCACATTACATCATCAAGGCTTCTTCGAGCAAGTATGAAATGATGCAAACATAAGGAAGAATCCATCATCATGAGCTATCGATTGCACTTGCTAAGGCAAGCAATACTGATGCTATTTGACTCACTTGGATATCATCAAACCGAAAGAGGAAGAGTAGAAAGAAGAAGAAGAAAACAAAAATAAAGAAGAACCTAAAAAAAGTTACATTTTTATTGCTTGCAGAAACGATGGAAGAAAGGAGGAGGTTGCATCGGTGTCACTCTCAATATAAATCTCTCTCTCTTACTTACATGAATCTTAGTCAACCTATGCTTACAAAGAAATAAAAATTACATAAAATGAAAATAAATACCTACACTAAAAGAATGAAAAACTGGCCTAACAATCTATCTCTGCTGAATCCTCCCTCTGCCTCTGATGTGTGGGGTATTTATATGATAGAAATGGATAAGGAAACGAGTCTAAAGATAAAGGAAGCTGGATATTTCTGAATTTGAATCCTCCTCTTATCTCAAAACTTGATTTTATGTGGATATTCAATTCTGATCTATAGCTTATTGGCATTTTGATTGCTAAATATAACTTATCAAATGATAGAATTAGAAACAGTAATTAGAGTAAGGATTGTAGCCCTTTAAATCTTCTTTCTGGATCATCTTGAATCATCAGATTTGAGTTTTGATAGAGAAAAATATGATTTAAATACTAAATTGTATCCAGTCTGAATTTGAGTCTAAATTACTTCATCTCATCCATTGATCTTCTCTCTATCCATTTATCCCTTTGGATTTTGAATTTCAGCTTTAGATTTGACGATATATCTCTTTATCCTCAGTGAAACTGATATGTTCTTCTAATTCAATTTTTCTTTGAATTCAAATGATATTATCTCATCTAATATACCCAATCTTCAGATAAAATGGCATTTAGAACCTCTGGATTTGAATCGATCCCCTTTCTTTTGAACTTTTGAATTTAATTGGATAAATCTGTTTATCTCTCTTTTTTCTTCCTTAATTACCCTACACGCCATTATACATGAAAATACATTAATACCTGAGTTTTATTTAAATAAAAATGCAGAAATGTGACACATATGATATGAAAACAAGCAACGCACGTGTGTGACCACTATCTCCAAACATGCGTCGACGATACCTACAATAGGAACGCTTGGCCTGTTCCACTTCCGAGAGGCCATGCACAGTCCCTTCCAAAATCAGGTCCACCGTTTGACACCTAGGTACCTCCTCCAGCTCCTTCTGAGGCACCAACTCCTCCTGAAGATCCAGACTTTCAGGAAAAGTGACTCCTTTTTTATTGATGACAAAAAGGGGGAGAAAGATTCCATGGAGTTATCTTGGGAGTTTTTATTTGAGTTATTTATGTATTTTTTTTATTTGTGGACATGGAGTATTTGGTGGACGTGTTTTATTTGTCGACATGTAGTATTTGGTGGACATGTGTTTTTACATTGTAGTACTTATTTTGCGGTATGGAACAAGTTTTGAGGTTGGCATGAACCTCTATATGGACAAATTTATTTTATAATATCACTATTATCTTTGGGAAGTTATGTATCTCTTTCTTTTTGATGATATATTTGATACATATCTTCTGTGTGTGGTATGTGGTATGTTCGTATTTTAATGTACCCTTTGTAAACCAACCATTTACCATTTGTTTTGGAGGTTGGAGGTTATTGGTTGGTTGGAGGAAATCGTTTGTGCAAACATCGTTGTAATTCTATATTTTTTGTATTCATAGATGGGTTGCATAGAGCTTGATTGATATATCTTATTCATATACTTTTAATGATGCATTTAACTTATCTGTTATCTGTCACATTTTGATATATGCATATGTTTAGGGGAGCTTCGCTTGAAATTTCTTCCCAAATTATTTGTGATAACTCCATGTATTTTGTCATCATCAAAAGGAGAGATTGTTGGCCCAAAGGCCATTAGCCTTAGTTTTGATGAAAACAAAACAAATGTAGTTATGTTTATTTTGTTTAACAAAGTTTCAGGTTAACTCTTTATTGCATTTCGGCTCAATCACCAATCTCACACGTTTGGAAGCCCAGAAGATGTAGATCCCAGAGCCTAAGCACATAGACGAGCTCAAGGATCAAGTTTGCAAAAGAAAACTATATCAAGATTTGTATTTTTTTTTTTGCTTTTTACGTAGGATTTGTAGTCGTTTGTTAAAACCAGATGATATAGGTTGATAGCTTTTGAGATTGACACACACATCTTTCATACTCCTAAGTATTTTTGAGAAAAGTTCAAAACTATTCTCTCTCTGTTTTCAAGATCGAGTTTCGGAAAACGAGTTTCGGAAAACCGGTTTTCGATTTAGAAAAGTATTTTTACAAAATATAGTTCTAACTTTGTTTTGTGTTGATCTATGATCACACAATGGTTCTACAAGTCCCTAGAACTCTATTTTCTGTTTAAAAATCAAAAGCTATTTTGTCGAAAAAAGATTGGTTTCAAAAAGATTTTAATAACTAGCATTTGGCCCTTTGTCGGTCGACGTAGGCAGAGCAAAATTGCTTTGTCGGTCGATCGACATGCACCAAAGTGCATTTGTGCACTTCAGTCAACCGGGTGGTCGAACGACTGTAAGAGCTTTTCTCTCAGTTGGGTCCGGTCAACCGCCCCGGTCGACCGACAGAGAGTTTTACTCTCTGGTTGGGAACAACGGTCGACCGACCGGTCAACTGCTATCCCAAATGGTCGCAAATCTGACCATTGGCGGTCGACCGACCAGTCGACCGACAGAAGAATTTCCTTCTGGATTTTTTCCCAATGGTAATTCTATTTTGTCTTTTTCTAGGTCTTTTCCCAACAACTCTTTTGAGTTTTCTACTCATATTTTCATCCCCTATAAATTGTGAGACTGTAGAAAAACTTTCTAACAAGCTTTCTAAAGTTTAGATCAAGTTTTTACAAGTTTACATTAAGATTTAGCTTTTTCTTAAAAGATTTCTTTTGAGCCAAAATTTCATATTCTTGATTTTTAGCTTTAGCCTTCTCTCTACATCTTTGCAGCTATTTTCACTACACAATCCCAGAGAGTTTCACCTCCTTATTTTGGTTATAGGATTGTACTTGTGAGCCTTTTTGTGATTAAGTAAAGATCACCGATTTCCTTCTATTATGAAGTTGTAGAGGTTGTGACCTCAAGTGAGCTAGTGAGCTCCGTGTTGGTGTTGCGGCACCATGAGAGAGGACTTGTGAGTCCATTGGGTCTAATGAGAACTTGTAACGGTTGACGATCTAGTGAGATCGGTCATAGTGAAATCCTTCATAGTGTTGAAGACGGGACGTAGAGCAATGGTTCGAACCTCAGAACATATCATCGTGTTTGTGATTGCTTATTCTTTCTCTCTACACTCTTCTCTCTCTTTACTTATTTGTACACTTATATTGTTTACTTATTTGCAAGTATTTCTTGAATTATGATTGGTATTTTCTAGGTTGCTCGCAAGTAAATTTGAATTCAGAATTATTTGCCATTTAGTATAGCCATCAGCTATTCACCCCCCTTCTAGGTGATTTATAATTGGTATCAGAGCCTAACCCTAGTTTTAATTTAATCACCTTAGGGAGATCCCTCTTTTAGCTATATTCATTTGTTTCATTTGTTATTTGTTTGTGCAGTTATACTTGTTTTCATGGCATCGCATGACTTCTCTAGCATCAAGTCCCCACCCAAATTTGATGGGTTGAACTTTCCCATTTGGAAGGTCAAAATGAACCTATCTCTTAAGTCCCTAGGAGTTAGAGTTGCCAAGACTATTACCAAAGAATTTGTTAAACCTCAAGGTGATGAGGATACATGGTCCGAAGCAACCGCTAAGGACTATGAGGCCAATGCTAAAGTCCAATATGCACTTACACAATCATTAAATGATGATGATCTTTCTCGTGTAATTAATTGCAAATCCGCTTAGGAGGTTTGGAATGATCTTATCACTGCTCATGAGGGGACGTCGCATGTCAAGAGATCTAAAGTTGACTTGCTTCGTTCTCAATATGAGAATTTGATTACGCTTGAAAATGAAAATATTGATGATATGCTTACTCGGTTCACAAAGATTTCTAATGAATTATCTTCTTTAGGCGACACCATTGACAATGACCAAAAGATTCGCAAGGTCAGTAGAGCTCTCCCCAAGGCTTGGGAGTCAAAGTGACAACCCACAAGAAGCTCAAAGATAGAGAGGAGATGGACTTCTCCAGCTTTATTAGAAATCTCAAAATTCATGAGATGGAAATGAAGGTGATGTTGGTCCCGAGATGATGCCAAATGCGGAACTTTATCTGTTGGCACTTATGGATCTAAACTACAAAGTCAACACAAATACTAAACAAAGAAGGATTAAAGTTAAACAAATAAATAAACTTGCAATAAAGGAAATCAAATCTCAGAAATGTTTAGACAAACGTAAACACGAGAGATTTATCCTGGTTCGGTCCTCGTGACCTACATCCAGTCCCCAAGCCACCCGCTTGAGATTTTCCTTTATCCTTAATTTTGTACACCCAAAATCAACACCATGCACACCACTTGATAAATCCCCTTTGCCAAATGTGTACACCTTCTCTACATCCAAGAGAACAAACTCCACCTTGTAAACTTGCTTCTACACCAAGAAGACCACCCTTGTACAATGATTGCTTTGAGTATTATAACACTTTCCTATAAGCCTTGGTACTGTATATGAACGTGGACAAGGTCTAGTATAGGAGAAAAACTTTAGAGAACTTCACAAAGGAATTTGAATTTGGTGAAGAACTAAAGTGAAAATCAGTTTTCAGGTTTGGCAGAATTTTGATTTAGAAAACTGAAGATTAGGATTAGTATTTTGCCTTAGTCTTAACAATCCTATTAATAGATGCACTCTAGGGTTAGTTAGGGTAGTTATTAGAACCATTTTGAACATTCAAACGTTGGATAACGTTGCAAAAAAATACCAGAATACAGAAACTGTCCAACAGTCAAAAACTGCCTATAGTCGACTTGACATATGGGTTAGTCGACTAAGTTGGGCAATTTATACTGGGTTAGTCAACTAATCTTGGGTATAAGTCGACTACAACATCTATTAGTCGACTATATAAACTGTTAAGTCGACTAACAGTGACAAACAGAGAGTTGGGATCTTTCAGGACAAAAGATAGTCGACTAGGGAAACCCATAAGTCGACTATACCATGTATTAGTCGACTAGTATTTTTTATAAGTCGACTAATAACCTGTATTAGTCTACTAATAGGAAGGGTCAAGTCTGCTAATAGCAAGGGTCAAGTCTACTAATAGGTGATCAAGTCTACTAATAGGATATGATATATGTGTGTGCATCAAGGCTTTTAATATGCTATTGACCATTACAAAACATATCATTAGTAACTCTCCTTGGGAAGTCTTGATCATGAAGAACTCTTGAATAGGCTTGTGATAGAGCTCCAAATGAATAGGCTTCACAAATGTCTTCATCAAAACAAGTTCCAACATTCTCCCCCTTTTTGATGATGATACTTTGTGTGCACAAATGCTCCCCCTGCAGAAAATAGGTTATATTTTCCCCCTGCAGAAATTGGGTTATAACAAATATAGAAAGACTGTGTTCTCCCCCTGCAAAAAATATATTATATTATTATTATTATTATTATTATTATATATATATAATATATATATATATATATATATATATATATATATATATATATATATATATATATATATATATATATGTTCTTATCAACATTCTTATATGGTACCTGCAAGATAAACGTTAGATGGTACCAATTATAAAAGAACATATTAACCTTTAGGAGTCCAAATCCATTTAGAATTTGGTTTCCACCTGTTAGTATACACATAATTGCATGATTTACATATATCATGAATGTATGATGCAATATAGGTATTTTTATCAATTAGGCTTAAATTCTTAGGAATCCATATAAACTTATTTTTCTTAGACTTTCTTTTTACAAAAGAACTATATGGATTACTACAATATGAAGATTTTTCAACAAATCCAATACCATAATTATTATGTGACAACTTCTGAAAAGATAATAAATCATTCAATTTTTCTTTTCCTTGATCGAACTTAGTCACATTTTTCAAATATCTTCATATTTCTTTTTGAAAACTGAAATGTCTTTATCTAGTATAGAAATCCTTTTATTCAAAGACTCAGTTTCCTTTTTAAGAAAAATGTTTTCTTTTATAAACTTCTCATTATCATTTTTCAAAGATGATATGATTTTTTCAAACTCATCTTTTTGAGAATTTATAGAAGAAAATTGTAAAGCATAACATGAATTTTCTTTTAAAGGTTTTCATTTTCCTTTGATAACATTTTATTTTTCAGTTTTTCATGCTTTAGATCATTAAACAATTCATGAAATGCATCAGAAAGTTCAGTAAATGATACCTCATCATCTTCTAGGGCCATGTAACAAAGGTTGACACGTTCAGTGGTTTCTTCGTCAGAGGAAGAGGAATCACTGTTTTCCCATGAGGCTTCGTAGTTTTTCTTCTTTCTGAACTTTTTGCTCTTGTATTTGCCTTTATTCTTGAGCAATGGGCAATCCATCTTCATATGACCTAGTTTATTGCAATTAAAGCATTTGAATTTACCTTACTTTAGAAATCTCCTGAATTTCTTTGAAAGCATTGCCATCTCCTCTTCATTGTCATTCGAATCGTCCGTGTCGGAGGATGCATGGAAGGCAATTTCTTTCTTCTTTGAGTGGTGTTGTCGTTCCTCCTTCTTTCTTTCTTCCAATTGTACTTCATATGCCATTAGATTACCGATTAGGTTTTCTAAAGACAAACTTGAGAGATCATTGGCTTCTTCAATTGCTGTTGTCTTCTTCTCCCATTCTGGTGTGAGTGCACGAAGGATCTTGCGAACTTTTTCGACTTGGGTGTATTCCTTTCCAAGGGATGCTAAGGAATTGGTAATGTCGGTGAATCTTGTAATCATTTCGGATATGGTTTCATTCTCCTCCATTTTGAATAATTCAAACCTGTGGACAAGAACAGATATTTTAGACTCTTTAACTTTATTTGTGCCTTCGTGTGTTACCTGAAGAGTATGCCATATTTGATTTGCTGAAGTTGCTGTTGACACACGGTTGAACTCTTCTTTGGTTAAGGCACAGAACAAGGCATTCATTGCTTTGGCGTCAAGGTTCGCATTCCTCTTTTGATCATCACTCCAAGCATTGTAGTGGGTAGCCGGTTTGGTGTACGGTGCTTCTACGATGTTCCAAAGTTCGTAGTTGAGCGATTGCAAGTAGATCTTCATTCTACACTTCTAATAGTTGTAGTTGGATCCGTCAAATAGCGGTGGACGTTGTGTAGAATGTCCTTCTTTGAATTGTGACGAAGGGAACTCCATTGCCATCCTCGTATGGTTGTTGTTGACTAGGTAAGTCGGGCTTGTATGCCGGTTTGGGGTATGCAGGGCTCTGATACCTATTGTTGGTCCCGAGATGATGCCAAATGCGGAACTTTATCTGTTGGCACTTATGGATCTAAACTACAAAGTCAACACAAATACTAAACAAAGAAGGATTAAAGTTAAACAAATAAATAAACTTGCAATAAAGGAAATCAATCTCAGAAAAGTTTAGACAAATGCAAACACGAGAGATTTATCCTGGTTCGGTCCTCGTGACCTACATCCCGTCCCCAAGCCACCCGCTTGAGATTTTCCTTTATCCTTGATTTTGTACACCCAAAATCAACACCATGCACACCACTTGACAAATCCCCTTTGCCAAATGTGTACACCTTCTCTACATCCAAGAGAACAAACTCCACCTTGTACAACTTACTTCTACACCAAGAAGACCACCCGTGTACAATGATTGCTTTGAGTATTACAACACTTTCCTATAAGACTTGGTACTGTATATGAACATGACAAGGTCTAGTATAGGAGAAAAACTTTAGAGAACTTCACAAAGGAATTTGAATTTGGTGAAGAACTAAAGTGAAAATCAGTTTTCAGGTTTGGCAGAATTTTGATTTAGAAAACTGAAGATTAAGATTGGTATTTTGCCTTAGGCTTAACAATCCTATTAATAGATGCACTCTAGGGTTAGTTAGGGTAGTTATTAGAACCATTTTGAACATTCAAACGTTGGATAACGTTGCAAAAAATACCAGAATACAGAACTGTCTAACAGTCAGAAACTGCCTATAGTCGACTTGACATATGAGTTAGTCAACTAAGTTGGGCAATTTATACTGGGTTAGTCGACTAATCTTGGGTATAAGTCGACTACAACATCTATTAGTCGACTATATAAACTGTTAAGTTGACTAACAGTGACAAACAGAGAGTTGGGATCTTTCAGGACAAAAGATAGTCGACTAGGGAAACCTATAAGTCGACTATACCATGTATTAGTCGACTAGTATTTTTTATAAGTCGACTAATAACCTGTATTAGTCAACTAATAGGAAGGGTCAAGTCTGCTAATAGCAAGGGTCAAGTCTACTAATAAGAAGGGTCAAGTCTACTAATAGGTGATCAAGTCTACTAATAGGCTATGATATATGTGTGTGCATCAAGGCTTTTAACATGCTATTGACCATTACAATACATATCATTAGCAACTCTCCTTGGGAAGTCTTGATCATGAAGAACTCTTGAATAGGCTTGTGATAGAGCTCCAAATGAATAGGCTTCACAAATGTCTTCATCAAAACAAGTTCCAACAGGTGAGAGAAGAAAGGAAGACTCCAAAGAAGAAAGTGATACCTTTCCAGGCTACTCCATCATCCTTTGATGAAGAAGAATCGTTAAAAGATGGTGATGAGGAATTTGTCATGTTCATTAGGAAATTGGCAAGATGTTTTATAAAAAAGTAAGACAAAGCAACTTCCAAAGAGGAAGACATCAAGGGAGATTCGAAAAGAAGGAGGAGATGGGTCTTTGCTTTCCTTGCAAGAAGACGGGCCATATAATTGTGGATTACCACTCACTTCAAGCTATACCTCCAAGAACGTACATAAGAAGAAGAAGGTGATGGTAGCCACTTGGGATGTTTCGAAAACGGATTCCTAAGAGGAGATTGATGCCGCACACGTTTGCTTCATGGCAAACGGAGAGGAAGCTTCCATGGTAAATCTCGAAACCTCTTTAAAAGATAAAGATTTAACTAAGAATGAACTTGCACAATTTTTTGAGAATTACAAAATAGATATGAAATTTCTCTTGTACAAAATAAAAATTGAAAAATAAAAATGACTTTCTAAAGAATAAGCTAGAAATTGTTTTCAAAGAGAAAAATGACTTATCTATTTCTTTTAAGAAAATGAAAATGGATTTTGATAAATATAAACTTGTTTGGAAGGGTAAAAGCCTTAATATTGCTTTTAACAAAAATGAATTTTTGGATATCTAAAAACATATTGATGTTTTGAATACCACTTTCAAATAGTGTGCATTTGACATAAATAAATTTGCTTCTATGTTTCCAAAGGCAAAAACCCAAAGGAAACATACACCTCATTTATCCAACACATACCATGAAAAACAGGCACAACATGTACATACACATCAACATGTACATATGTGCACATTGCAGCCGCAAAGGCTATTTAGCTAAATTTTGTAATGCTAAGTTAAACATGTTAAATAAAAATGTTTGGGTTCGAGAAAGTACTAACCCTATAGGACCCAAAAATATTTGAGTACCAAAGAACACACCAAACTTGATTGATATAGCTGTGTCATCCTCCTCCAAGATTTAGGGGGAGATAATGCCTTGGTGGTGGATGCATCGAAGCTTATAGGATCAATGTCATTTTGCATTGCTATCAAGAAGCACCTATTTTAGAGATTGCCTATGATTTGATAACTTCTCTACTTGAAAATTTGATTTCTAACTAGATCTATATATGCATAGGATTATCTACCTTTTTCTTTTGTGTTATATGATTTAGTTATGGATACATAATTTTTTTGTTTTATGGCTTGCTTTTATTAGAGATAGTTCGTTAACATTGCTTTTGTTCTTTACTAGCCCATAAATTGCTTGCCCATGTTTATAGTATTTTTCCATGCTCACTTGGTTGATAGATATCTTTCCATGTAAGTGTACATAGGTTAATTTACTTGCTATATATATATATATATATATATATATATATATATATATATATATATATATATATATATATATATATATATATATATATATATATATATATTATATAGAGAGAGAGAGAGAGAGAGAAAGAGAAAGAGAGAGAGACTTGCGTCCTTCCAAAAGGATTCGAGCCCGGATCCTTCCCACTCAAATTCAACCCTCCGACATTCGAATACAAGATCCACTCTGTTGAAGTTGATCTATATTATTTCAAATATCTATAAACCAAAAATCAAGTGGTTTGAATACTTTTTACCCATCCATCAAGTATGGGAAAATGGACGGCCTAAATAGTGAGTTGATTAGTTTAACGGTGTAGATCATTTGAAACCTAACAAAAATTAGTTTGTAGGGGTTTTTAAATGTTTAGATCATAATGAAATGGCCGGATTAAGAATTTGTATGTCTAAAGACATAGATCTAACCAACTCACTACTTTCGCCCGTCCATTTTGCGTTGCTTGATGGATGGACAAAAAGTATTATAAATACTTGATTTTGGTTTATAGATACTTGAAATAATATAGATCAACTTCAACAGAGTGGAACATGTATTCGAATGTCGGAGGGTTGAATTTGAGTGGGAAGGATCCGGGCTCGAATCCTTTTGAAAGGACACAAGTCTATATATATGTGTGTGTGTGTGTGTGTGTGTATACGTATATATATACGTATATATATACGTATATATATACATATACGTATATATATACGTATATATATATATATATATACGTATATATATATATATACGTATATACGTATATATATATATATACGTATATATATAATATATATATATATACACACGTATATACGTATATACAATATACGTATATGTATATATATACGTATATGTGTGTGTATACGTATATGTGTGTATATACGTATATGTATATATATGTATATATATACGTATATAAATATATATATATATACGTATAATATATATATAGATCCTGTGATTGGATATTATATTTAGACCATAAATCAAGATAGCAATCGCGCGCCTCAACTCTTATCTAAAGGAATGACGATGAGAAGTTTAGAACCCGTTAAGGATATTCGGCTTCAATATCTTATTTTAATGGCTTAATATATGATTTAATTGTTGAAAAATTATTTTTTAATATAATAATAATAATAATGTTTTAATATCATTTTCACGTAGTTTTCATGCCTATAAGATTTTTTGATGTTATTTTTCTATTTTATGTATAAAAATATCCAAGTAAAAATAATTTTCAAGAGCCCTAAATTTCTACCTTTTAAAATTGTTATTAGGGTTGTCCGGGTCGACCAAGTTGACCTGGAAAAGGTCTGATCGACCGGGCAGTCGGCCGAGGTAACCTGATATACAAAAAAATTTATTTTGGCTAAGCCGGTCGACCGACCGGTCGACCGACTGTAGCCGAGATGCTCTCGGTTAGACCCCGTTCAACCGGGCGGTCAACCGTGAGTCGAGTCTGCTGCTGTTTTGCCCAATTTTAAAAGCCCTAAAACTCTATCTCTCTCTCTCATTTTCTCATCTCCACCTAACCTCTCTTCTTCTCCTCCCTATTTCCCTTCCCTTTAAGCCCTCAAATCACCTCAAATCTCAAATTAAACCATAAAATTGTTGGATCTCTCCTCAAAACTTCAGATCTGTTTGATTTCAAGGAAAATTTTTGGGTTCTTCAAGGTATAATCTCTAATCTCTCAAAATCTTCTTTATTTCATATATTTTTTAGAAATCTTTCTATAATTCATGTCAAACCCTTGTTTATCATCTTCATATCTTTACCATGTCAAAAAAGGCTAGATCTAAGAAGGGTAAACAACCCGAACAATCTTCTAACCCTTTTGTTTCTCATAATGCTTCTCATGGATTTTCAGTGATTCATAATAAGCATGTTATTTTTGGCAGAACTATTGTGCTCGCTGATTTTGAGCACCTGAATCTAGCAAACTTTTTGAACCCAAGCTCCCTTGAATATCTAGTCTCCATTAAGGAACCCGTTTACCCTGAGCTTGTGCATTATTTTTACTCCTATCTGACCTTCCAAAATAATCACATCAATCTAGGGTTCTGGGCAAGGATATTAACATTTCTCTAGATTAATTTTTCCATCTGCTACACCTCTCCTATGAGGGTGTAGATATTTGTAATGTTAATATCCATGATTTTAAATATCCTGATGGTGAATCTATTCTCACCGCATCTCTTCTGCTTCATGATGATGACAAACCCCGCTTTAATTAGGAAGAAGGAGGTGAAGTATTATACACTCACCGCCCAAGTCCTAGCCAAAATTGTGTTCTATAATCTCCTGCCAAAATTTGGAGAATATAGTCATACTCGGGGTTCTGCTCCCCTCTTGATCTATTGCCTTCTGAAAGGCATTAGAGTTAATATTCCTAAGCTCATCATCGATTACATGGCTTCTGAGCACCTCCTGATCCCAAACCGGCACTTGTCATTTGGGATGCTCATTACTCGTCTCCTCAAACAATTGAAATTTGATCTTTCTGCTGAACGGTCTATCGAACATCCGTTGATATCAACAGCACTTTCCTAAAGAGGATGCGTGATAGAGAGCGTGCTCCTGCTCCTCAGCCCTCTCTTATTATTCTTGCTATTATCCCTGGATCCTTTCAGCCTCTTCAGTCTCTATTAATCCATACTCAGCTCTCTCTGCTCAGCTTCGGGAGCATGATCTGAAGATGACCGCAAATTTTCTAAATATGGAGCGCAGAGATGACAATAATCTGCAGTACATCTGCGCTTCTATTCTCTATCTCCAGACATGCATTGAAGAGACCTACAGTAGGAACACTTGGTCTGTTCTACTTCCGAGAGACCACGCACAGCCCCTTCCTACATCAGGTCCCCTGTTTGACACCTGGGTACCTCCTCTAACTCCTCTAAGACACCAGCTCCTCCTGAAGAGCCAAACTTTAAGGAAGAGTGACCCTTTTCTGTTGATGACTAAAAGGGGGAGAGAGATTCTATGGAGTTTTCTTGAGAATTATCTTGATAGTTTTATTTGAGTTTTTATTTATGTACTTTTTTATTTGTGGACATTAGTGTTTGGTGGACATGTTTTATTTGTGGACATGTAGTATTTGGTGGACATGTGTTTTACATTGTAGTACTTATTTTGCGGTATGGAACTGGTTTTGAGGTTGGCATGAACCTCTGTATGGACAAATTTATTTATGATATCACTATTGTCTTTGGGAAGTTATGCATGTCTTTCTTTTTGATGATATATTTGATACATATCTTCTGTGTGTGGTATGTTTGTATTTTAATGTATCCTTTGTAAACCAACCATTTACGACTTGTTTGGAGGTTGGAGGTTATTGCTTGGTTGGAGGAAACCGTTTGTGCAAACACCATTGTAATTTTGTATTCTTGGTACGTATATATGGGTTGCATAGAGCTTGATTAATATATCTTAGTCATATGCTTTTATTAACGCATCTAACTTATATGTCACATTTTGATATATGCATGTGTTTAGGGGGGGCTTCGCTTGAAGTCTCTGTTGGCCCAAAGGCCATTAGCCCGATATTTTGATGATAACAAACCATATTTAGTTATGTGTTTAACAATCTTGTTAAAAGAATTTCAGGTTTAAAACAAGTTGATTTGACGGCTCCACAATCAAGACTCACAATTGGACGCCGCTAAAAATTTGTATTCCCAAGCCTAGCACAGTAGAAAAGCTTCGGGATCAAAACTTTGAAGAAAAGAATTCAAGATTTATAATTTACTTTTATTTTTAGATATTTTGTCAAAACCTAGATGATAGAGGTAGAATATTTGGGATTGTCACTCACACACACTTAGTATTGCTTCATGGCTTCAAAAGAATTTTATATCAGAATTTCTAACTTAGTTTTTTTTTTTTTGAAATACCATGTTTTGGAAAAACCGTTTTAGAAAAACAGTTTATCAAAAAGGATCTTCACCAAAAATGATCTAACATGTTTGAGTGTTGATCTATAATCATACTCTTAGTTTTATTAGGTCTAGAACCTTATTTACAAATCCTTAAACCAAAATGTTTGAATCAAAAATTTCCTTTTCTTTCTTTACAGACTCTGTTTAAACAGATCTGACAGAGTCCGGTCGACCGACCCAGTCGACCGACGTGCACGGCTGTGCATGTGTGCACGTCGGCCAACCGCTTAGGTCGACCGAGCACTTGTCAGTGCTCTCTGTTTATTTCGGTCGACCGAGTCGACCGAGTCGGCCGACCGTTTTCCCCCAACGGTCAGAAATATGACCGTTGGCGGTCGGCCGTCTCGGTCGACCGGTAGTTGTCAGAAAGTCTGACAGACTCCAACAGCTCTATTTTCTGACAGATTTTGTTGGGATCTCACCCCCAACGAATTTCTCTAGCTGTTTACCCTGTCTTTCATCCACTATAAATAGTGGGTCATTTCAACATGATAAGACAACAATTTTTACAACAATCTTCACAAGATTTACAAGTTTTCAAAAGCCTTTCATTTTAGAAAAGATTTTCATCAAAGCTAAAATTTTCAAACACCTACTTGAAGCAAATCCCTCTACTTCACTCTAGTCATTTTGCACTTCACAATCTCAAGTACTATCTCTACATATTGGTTATAGGATTGTGCTAAGTGAGCTTTTTGTGATCAACTGTGATCAATTTTCTTCTTGAGCGAAGTGTAGAGGCATCGGCCTCAAGCGAGCTAGTGTGCTCCAAGTGGTGTTGCGGCATCACGAGAGATAGGACAAGTGTGTCCTTGTATTGGAGATCCAGTGGGATCAACAATAGTGAAAATCCTTCAAGTGTGAAGGCGGGGACGTAGAGCGTGGCTCGAATCTCGGAAACATATCCTCGTGTTTGCGTTTGCTCAAATTTCTCTAAACTCAATCTCTTTATTACTTGCTTTACTTATTGCTTATATCTTCCAAGCATTCTAATTTGAGCTTATTGTTTTAAGTAGATTTAAATTCCGCATTATTGCCATATTTTATATAGCCATCACCTATTCACCCCCCTCTAGGTAATTTCAATTGGTATCAGAGCCTAACCCTACTATTTGGTTTAACCACCTTAGGGAGATCCTTGTTTTTTTTGGCTATATCATTTGTTGCATTCTTCATTTGTTATGCATCTTATTCATTATCCATGGCTTCAATTGATTTTTCTAGCATCAAGTCCCCACCCAAATTTGATGGCTTGAACTTTCCTATTTGGAAGGTCAAGATGAACCTTTTCCTTAAGTCCCTAGGAGTTAGGGTAGTTAGGGCCATAACCAAAGAATTTATAGAACCTCTCACGATGAGAGATCATGGTCTGAGGACACCACCAAGGACTATGAGGCCAATGCTAGGGCTCAATATGCATTAACCCAAGCCCTTAATGAAGATGACCTCTCACGCATCATAAATTGTAAATCTGCATATGAAGTATGGAATGTTTTGATTGTGACTCATGAGGGAACGTCACAAGTCAAGAGGTCCAAAATTGACTTGCTTCGTTCTCAATATGAGAATTTTTACATGCTTGAGAATGAGAGCATTGATGACATGCTCACTCGTTTCACCAAAATAGCAAATGCTTTATCTTCTTTAGGTGATGCGATCGATAATGACCAAAAGATTCGGAAGGTCATTAGAGCTCTTCCCAAAGCTTGGGAAGTCAAGGCTACAATCCTCAAGGAGCTCAACGATCGGGAGGAGATAGACTTCTCCGGCTTCATCGGAAATCTCAAGACCCATGAGATGGAGATGAAAGTTAGAGAAGAAAGGGAGGCACCGAAGAAGAAAGCCCTCGCTTTCAAATCCACTCCAACCAACCATGACGAGGAAGACTCATCGGAAGGCTGCGATGAGGACTTTGCCATGCTCATCCGGAAGGTGGGCAAAATGTTCTACAGAAAGGGAGGCAAAGCAACTTCCGAAGAGGGAAACCTCAAGGAAGATTCGAAAGGAAAAGAGAGGAGCCGGGTCCTTACTTTCATTGCAAGAAGATCGAACACCTCATTGCCGATTGCCCCGCTCTCCAAGCTACCACCTCCAAGAACGGCCCAAAGAAGAAGAAGGCAATGGTGGCTACGTGGGACGATACGGAGTCGGAATCTGAGGAGGAGAACGACGCCGCACACATGTGCTTCATGGCACATGGAGATGATGCTTCTAAGGTAAATCTCGACAACTCCATAGAAGATGATGAATTGACTATGGATGAATTAGCTCAATTTTTTGAAGAACTCCAACATAGATATGACATTTTGCAATCTCATAATAAGAAATTAAAAAGAGAAAATGAGTTATTGAAAAATAAATATGATATTATTGAAAAAGAGAAAAATGATTTGTCTAATGCTTTTAGAAAATAAAGATTGATTTTGAAAACTATAAATTAGCTTGTAAAGGGAAAACCCTCATTGCATCTTGTAATAAAAATGATTTATTGAAATTCAAAACGGGTTGATGTTTTAGATTCAACTCTTAAAAAAATGTGCATTTGATTTAAATAAATTTGCTTCTAGGTTTCCCAAAGGAATAACCCAAGGGAAACACACTCACCATCAACATGCACGGAAACATGCACACACTCACAAACATGCTTTCATGTATGGTAGTGGTAGGATTTATGTTTGCACTCATTGTGGCCGCAAAGGCCATTTAGAAAAATTTGTTTTGCTAAGCTTAACATGACAAATAAACATGTTTGGGTTCGCCCCAGTACTAACCTAAAGGACCCAAAAAGATATGGGTACCAAAAGACACACCAAATTTAGTTGATACAGGTGGGTCTTCTTCCTCCAAGACTTAGGGGGAGACGGTGCCCGGGTGGTGGATGCAACAATGCCTAACGAACATATCGTCGCTTGCATCGCTATCATGGAGGCACCTATTTTGGAGAAAGCACTCGGTTTGGTAATTTCTCCATTTAAAAGTTTTATTTTGTTTATATCTATATGCATAGATTGCTAGTTTACCATGTTGTTGTATTGATAAATGTTAGAGTAAACTTGCTCTTCCATCATGTTTATATATATATTTTTTGTGCTATCTTGTTTTATGCCATATTTCTTTTGTATGTCAACATGTCTAGTTTTGATCATATACTCTTTTTGTCAAAACTAAAATAAATATTTAAAAATCATTTTTAAAGCAAATACATTAGAGATGGCAATTGCGCACCTCAACTCATATTTAGAGGAATCTCGAGGATGAAGTTCAGAACCCTTCACCGGGTATTTGGCTTCAACATCTCTAAATCTTTATTTATATGGAATATAAAAGGTAAAAATTTTTGTGTAAATTTTGTTGATAATTATAGAGTTTAAAACCATGTTTTTAAAATATGGTATGTTGAAATATTCTGCCTATTATTTGTTAGATAGTTTTTAAAATTTTTTTTAGGATCTTTTCTGCTGACAGGTTTTTGGGCAGGACCGGCCGACCGGATCTGAGTTCCGGCCGACCGACCTTGCCTGGAAGAATGATTTCATTCTTCTCTGTTGCCGGCCGACCGGTGCGGTCGACCGTTTGATCTGTTAGAGCTCTCGGGTAATTTCGGCCGACCGCTGCGGTCGACCGTTTGGTCTGTCAGTGGTCTCGGGTATTTTCGGTCGACCGGACCGGTCGACCGGCGTCGTCGAGAATCTGCCACCTACCCACCTTATTTAAAGCCCGATCTCTCATTTCTCTCTCACTTCTCTCAGCCGATCCCTCTTCTCCTTCTATCTAAAAATCCTATTTTCTTCATCTCACTCAAATCCACCTCAAATCCAAGCTTCATACTCTCAAATCTTTGCTGGATCATCCCTTTTCAGGCCCGATCTACGTTCAAACTCAGGGATTTTTGATTTTGGGTTCTTGATCTCTCTTCAATCAAGGTAAAAATCCATTTTTTTCCTCTAGATCTTGCTTTCTTTCCTTTGTTCATCTTAAGTTTTGTCAAGATCTTTTGTTTCCCTAGTCTAGACAAGCCCTACTTTTATTCGTGACCTAGATCTTCTTTTAACCTAAAATTTACTATCATGCCTAAGAGATCTAGAGCTGAAAAGGGAAAATCTGTTGTCCATTCATCTTCATCCACTAGGACTAAACCTCCTTTTGTCTCCAATCTAGTAGAACAACGGTTTATCCTTCTTTCGAGGAGAACTATTATTTCTGGGAGATGTGTTGTCCTCCAAGATTTTGAGCACCTCAATATCCCACAAATATTGAGGAATAATTCTTTAGACCAATTCATGGCTATTAGAGAATCGGTGTATACCTCACTCATACCCTACTTTTATACCAATCTTGCTTTTGAGGGAAACCGGGTTATGTCTAGGGTTCTTGGGAGAGACATAAATATCTTTCTTCAAGAATTTGCTGATTTGTTGCATCTCTCCTGTGGAGGAGTTGATGTATATTCCTTTGACCTACATGACTTTGAGTATCCGGCCAGTGAGTCTGCGCTCACCGCGTCAACCTTGATTCACGGGGATAACAACCCCGGCTTAGTAAGGAATGAGGAGGTGAATAAATTCACTCTCACATCTTACCGCTCAAGTCCTTGCCAAGTTTATTTTCTATAACATTTTACCCAAATCTGGGGAATACAGTCATGCTAGGGGTCCTGTACCTTTGATTGTCTATTGCCTTCTGAAAGGCATTAAGATAAATAACCCAGCTTTATAATTTCTCACATGACTTCTGATCACGTCCTTGTCCCCACGAGGCATTTGCCTTATGGGATGCTCATTTCGTATCTCCTTAAACAATTCAATTTTGATCTATCCTCTGAGATACCCATCGAACCCTCCGTGAACCTGAACAGCACTCTTTTGAAGAGGATGCAACCTAGGATGCGTCATCCCGCTCCTGAGCAGCCTCCTATTCCTCCTGCTCTTGTTCCAGGGTCTTCATCTGTTCCAGGGTCTTCTTCTATCCCAAGGACTTCCTCTGCTCTAGGGCCATCCATTCCTTCAGACCTTCAGGCCCTCATTTCGTCTGAGCTTCGTACTCAGTTTCAGGAGCATCAGTCTTGGTGACCGCTGAGATCCAGCAGCAACTGACCGAGATTTCTGCGGCGGATGCGGCACATCGCGCGGAGATGGACTCTCGTTATCAAGGACTTCGCAATGATATGTCCTATTTTGCTGATTCCATGCGTTACATGGATTCGCTATTTAGTGCACTATTTGTGAAGTACAACATGCCTGGTCCAGACCCCACGCAATTTGCCCGACCGCTTCCTGCCTCCGGCCCTCCATTTTCAGTTAGGGCCCCTTCTGCTTCTTCAGCACCACAGCCAGGTGTTGCAGCTATTGATCCAGAGGAGGAGGCTTCTGATGATGATGAGGATGATGATGATGATGAGGATGTGGAGATGGCTGCAGGTGATGCTGAGGACGACGATGAGGAGGACGATGATGAGGATGACGACGATGAGGAGTGACTTCCCCTTTTGATGATGTCAAAAAGGGGGAGAGATATTCATGAGAGACTTCTTTTGGGCTTGTATTGTATTTTGTATTTTGTGTGTTGGACACATTTTGGTATTTTGTTTAGTATTTTGGACATGTATTTGTGTTTGTGTGGACATGTGTTTTCTATAAGTTTTTTTTATGTCTTGTATGAACATGTGAGTTATTTTGGACATGTATTTGTGTTTGTGTGGACATGTGTTTTCTGTATGTTTTTTTTTTATGTCTTGTATGAACATGTGAGTTATTTATGGCATGAGTTATCTTTTCTGACATAGACATGTGTATGGTTGTTTATTATTTGTGCTATTTACCTATGCCTGAGTATCCTTTTATTATATGCATGTGTTGAGGGGGAGCTTCACTTGAAGTCTTCACCCAAAATATTTGTAATAACTATGTATGTTTTGTCATCATCAAAAAGGGGGAGATTGTTGGCCCAAAGGCCATTAGCCCGATATTTTGATGATAACAAACCATATTTAGTTATGTGTTTAACAATCTTATTAAAACAATTTCAGGTTTAAAACAAGTTGATTTGACGGCTCCACAATCAAGACTCACAATTTGGACGCCGCTAAAAATTTGCATTCCCAAGCCTAGCACGGTAGAAAAGCTTCGGGATCAAAACTTTGAAGAAAAGAATTCAAGATTTGTAATTTACTTTTATTTTTATATATTTTGTCAAAACCTAGATGATAGAGGTAGAATATTTGGGATTGTCACTCACACACACTTAGTATTGCTTCATGGCTTCAAAGAATTTTATATCATAATTTCTAACTTAGTTTTTTTTTTTTGAAATACCATGTTTTGAAAAAACCGTTTTTAGAAAAACAGTTTATCAAAAAGGATCTTCACCAAAAATGATCTAACATGTTTGAGTGTTGATCTATAATCATACTCTTAGTTTTATTAGGTCTAGAACCTTATTTACAAATCCTTAAACCAAAATGTTTGAATCAAAATTTCCTTTTCTTTCTTTACAGACTCTGTTTAAACAGATCTGACAGAGTCCGGTCGACCGACCCAGTCGACCGACGTGCACGGCTGTGCATGTGTGCACGTCGGCCGACCACTCGGGTCGACCGGGCACTTGTCAGTGCTCTCTGTTTATTTTGGTCGACCGAGTCGGCCGACCGTTTTCCCCAACGGTCAGAAATATGACCGTTGGCGGTCGGCCGTCCCGGTCGACTGGTAGTTGTCAGAAAGTCTGACAGACTCCAACAGCTCTATTTTCTGACAGATTTTGTTGGGATCTCACCCCAACGAATTTCTCTATCTGTTTACCCTGTCTTTCATCCACTATAAATAGTGGGTCATTTCAAAATGATAAGACAACAATTTTTACAACAATCTTCACAAGATTTACAAGTTTTCAAAAGCCTTTCATTTAGAAAAGATTTTCATCAAAGCCAAAATTTCCAAACACCTACTTGAAGCAAATCCCTCTACTTCACTCTAGTCATTTTGCACTTCACAATCCCAAGTACTATCTCTACATATTGGTTATAGGATTGTGCTAAGTGAGCTTTTTGTGATCAAGTGTGATCAATTTTCTTCTTGAGCGAAGTTGTAGAGGCATCGGCCTCAAGCGAGCTAGTGTGCTCCAAGTGGTGTTGCGGCATCACGAGAGATAGGACAAGTGTGTCCTTGTATTGGAGATCCAGTGGGATCAATAATAGTGGAAATCCTTCAGGTGTGAAGGCAAGGACGTAGAGCGTGGCTCGAACCTCGGAAACATATCCTCGTGTTTGCGTTTGCTCAAATTTCTCTAAACTCAATCTCTTTATTACTTGCTTTACTTATTGCTTTATATCTTGCAAGCATTCTATTTGAGCTTATTGTTTTAAGTAGATTTAAATTCCGCATTATTGCCATATTTCATATAGCCATCACCTATTCACCCCCCCTCTAGGTGATTTCAGTCTCTTCCCAAAATATTTGTGATAACTCCATGTGTTTTGTCATCATCAAAAAGGGGGAGATTGTTGGCCCAAAGGCCATTAGCTCTAGTTTTGATGATAACAAAACATATGTAGTTATATTTTTAACAATTTTGTTTAACAATGTTTCAGGTTAACTCTTTGTTGCATTTTGGCTCCATCACAAGACTCACACGTTTGGAAGCCCAGAAGATGTAAATCTCAAAGCCTAAACACATAGACGAACTCAAGGATCAAGTTTGCAAAAAGACTATATCAAGATTTGTATTTTTGCATTTTGCTTTTTAGATATGATTTATAGTCGTTTGTTAAAACCAAGATGATATAGGTTGATAGCTTTTGAGATTGACACACACACACACATACATTTTTCATACTCCTAAGTGTTTTTGAAAAGAGTTTAAAACTATTCTTTTTTCCATTTTCAAGATTGAGTTTCGAAAAATGAATTTCAAAAAAATTGGTTTTTGATTTAAAGTGTTTTACAAAATATAGTTCTAATTTTGTTTTGTGTTGATGCATGATCACACACAGGTTCTACAAGTCTCTTGAACTCTATTTTGTGTTTAAAGATCAAAAGTTATTTTGTCGGAAAAGATTGGTTTCAAAAAGATTCAATAACTAGCCTTTAGCCCTTTATCAGTCGACCATGGGCAGAGGCAAATTGCTCTGTCGGTCGACCGGGTAGTCGACCGACATGCACCAAAGTGCATTTGTGTACTTCGGTCGACCAGATGGTCGACCGACTGCAAGAGCTTTGCTCTCGGTTGGGTCCGATCAACCGCCCCGGTCGACTGACAGAGAGTTTTACTCTCTGGTTGGGAACAACGGTCGACTGACCGGTCGACCGCTCTCCCCAACGGTCAAAAATTCGACCGTTGGCGGTCGACCACCGGTCGACCGACAGAAGGATTTCCTTCTGGATTTTTTCCCAACGGCTATATTTTGTTTTGTCTTTTTCTGGGTCTTTTCCAATGACACTTTTGGGTTTTCTACTTATATTTTCATCCCCTATAAATAGTGGAGCTGTAGAAAAACCTTCTAACAAGATTTCTAAAGTTTAGATCAAGTTTTTACAAGTTACATCAAGATTTAGCTTTTTCTTAGAAGATTTCCTTTGAGCTAAAATTTCATATTTTAGATTTTTAGCTTGAGCCCTCTTTCTACATCTTTACAAGTTATTTCCACTACATAATCTCGAAGAGTTTCACCTCCTCATCTTAGTTATAGGATTGTGCTTGTGAGCCTTTTGTAATCAAGTGAAGATCACCGATTTTCTTCTATTGTGAAGTTGTAGAGATTGTGGCCTCAAGTGAGCTAGTGAGCTCCGTGTTGATGTTGCGGTACTGCGAGAGAGGACTTATGAGTCCATTGAGTTCTAGTGAGAACTTCTAACAGTTGATGATTTAGTGAGATCAGTCATAGTAAAAATCTTTCATAGTGTTGAAGGCAGGGACGTAGAGCAGTGGCTCGAACCTCGGAACATATCATCGTGTTTGCGACTACTTAATCTTTCTCTCATCACTCTACTCTCTTTTTACTTACTTGCACACTTATATTGTTTACTTATTTGCAAGTATTTCTTGAATTGTGATTGGTATTTGCTAGATTGCTAGCAAGTAAATTTAATTATGCATTATATGCCATTAATATAGTCATTACCTATTCACCCACCTCTAAATATACAGAGAGAAGGAGGGACTCACGACAAGGGGCACGCTATCAAAGACGGAGGGGGGAGGCCGCGACAACATCGGTGGCTCGACAGAGTGCTCGTGGAGGGGATCGGGTTATCGTGGAGATCACGGGTTCACTAGAGAAGTGGCACGGCCGGCCAAGGGGTGGTGGTGTGTTTGCTCAATAGCCATGGATGGAGGGGAGTTCCAGGGTGCTGCCGCGATGCTCAAGGAGGAGGCACGGGCGATGTCTGGCAGCCAAGGGAAGGTGGGGGTCTGCCGTGGTGTGCTCGAGTGTGCGAACAATAGAGGATGACTGGATTGTCTGGCCATGGAGAGAGGGAGAGGAGGAAGCCTGGGTGTTGTGTAGAATGAGATGAGGAGGATGCAACCAGGGGGAGAAGCACAAGGGGGCTCGGGTGGAAGCTCACGCAGGGGAGAGAGGGCACGGGCATGTGCGCTGCTGTTGGAGCGCTGAGCACGGTGAAGGGGATGAGACTGAGGTTGGAGAGGAGGGTTGTGTCTTGGTGGAGGAGGCCCGGATAGTTGGAGATGATGTTGTTGGCATGGCAATGACCATGGAGGTGGCCATGGCACGGAGACGAGGGTGGAGAATCGGTGGCTCTACGGATTAGGGTGGAGACTTTTGATGGTGCACTAGAGGACGGCGACAAGGAAGGGGATCTCATGGGGGGTGGTGGCCATGGTAGGGAAAGGAGATGGATGAGAAAGATAGAGATGGTGCTCGGCGACGCGCGCAGGGATGCCGAAGAAGGAGCGACGGTTACGTGCGGTGGTTCCAAGGTGGAGGAGGGGCTCTAATGAGGTGGAGGGGCAGCGTGCGTGGGAGATAGAGGATAGGTGATGGCGGCTGTGTAGGGGTGGAGAGGGAGTTATGATTAGGGTTTTGATAAGATTAAGGTAAAAGTGATGATTATTTATATAGGAGATATGGGTTGTGGATTAACGGCTAGTGGATAGTGGGTTTGGGTCTAATAAGTAATGGATATAAGTTGGAAATTGGGCAGGAAATAGGAATGGGCATGGATAGGATATAGATTAAGGAATAGAAATAAGAAGAAGGAATATAATAATAATACTAACTCAACACTAATAATAACAATAATACTTAATAAACATTAGATATTAATAACAATAATAATTATTAATTATTAACCATATAATAATAGTAATAAATACTAATAATAATTAAAATGCTAATAACAATATAAATACTAATAATAATAATAATAGCCAACAATTAATAATACCAATACATCATAATAATATTAATAACAATAATAGTTAAAATAATAATAATAACTAATGATAATAATAATAATAACAATAAAAATACTAATATTAGTAATAATAAATAATAATCAAAATGAAATAATAACAGTAACAATTACTACTAATATCAACAATTAATATTAATAATATTTAGCCTAATGAATATTTAATATCTCACGATAATTTGCATATTTAATATGATAATAATCACAAGAAGAAGAGCAATAAATGAAATTAATTAATAATAATAAAATAATCAGTAAAGCAAAATAAATATTGTAGAAAAATAAAAATACAGCATTACTAATTAAGGATATTACATTCTACCCTCCTTACAAAAATTTCGTCCTCAAAATTGTAATAAAGTAGAGGATGATAACAGAATCAAAATAAGAGAGAAGATAAAACTTTCACGCCGCTTCTTACTGTATCATGGGTCCACCACGCTTCCGTTGCGCACTCTAATCTCTACTACCAATTTCAACAGAGAGTGATCAAACTCAGGAGATAAAATTAGAAATATAAAATTGGCAAGAAGAATTAGATTCAAGATGGAACCAAGATTTCTCTAAAAGAAGATTTGGAGTCAGGGACATCAAAAGATCAAAGAGATAGATATCCAAAGGAAGGACAATCAATTTCAAATAGACTCAATATCATAATATGAATAGTATATGTTTATTACAGTTTAAATATAACTTATCTCAGGTCACCGATAAGAACTAGGTCCTCTTTGAGTAAACCTGGCTCTGATACCAAGAAAACTCTGTCACGCCCTACTTCCTAAAATACGTGAAAATGGAGTCGCGACGAGAGTGGCGATGTATATACGCGAGGAGAATACCTCACATATACACGCTAAATCTAAAGTAACTCGAGCAAGCTAAAAATCTACAAAATAAGATCTATATCACTGCAATACTACATATAGATGAACACACATGATATCATATGAATAAAGAATGAAATGACAATTGAAAGTGATATATACAGAGAATAAGTAGTCAACAGAGATAAAGGTTAAGTAAGAGTACCGGTAATCAAATAGAGGAAACTTCAGATTTCTCAAAATGCATGTGATCCTCTCCAAATACCTGATCAGTAATAAATAGCCACAGATCTGGATATGTAAATCCAGATAGTCAGAACTCCTAGTGAATGTGTAAGAAATAAAGGGAAAGGTGCACATGCATACAACTGTGAGCATATAATGATAATATATACTAAAATAAAATATAAATAATATGCAAACATAAATAGACAGTAAGTAAGCCAGTGAATGTTATAGTCAGGTGTACATCATAACATGTATATATCAATGTGTCGGGTTCAGTCTATAATATCAATGTAAGAATTCAATTTTTTGTTATTAATTATGTCAGCGAATACCAATTGCCACATGTAACAGACGTATCACATACTGTGCCTACCACACATGTCAATCATGGTCCTATGTTATTAAAACTGATCAGTTAGAGATATTGTCCATGCTTTAGGTGGGTCTCGTACATACCTGGGACCACGACCCAGACTCCTGGCACTGAACCAGGCCCTACCGCAAGGTAGTCAGGTAACATGTATAACAAGAACAGGACTAGGGTATCAGTCACCCCACGGGAACCCTGCAGTGGAACCCTCTTTCGGCTGCGCAACCTATATCCTAGGTTCACCCAAAATATAAACGTCGTCTCCTACATCAATTTCCCCAGTCCCGGTGTAAATTGTTTAATAATCATGTTATTTAGAATATCAAGATTATTTAATGTACAAGTTACCTAGATCACTGGATAACTCAATAAGGGAAACGGTAACAACATCAACATGTGTGATAAGGATACCAGTATAACAAGATATGTAGCAAGTATAACAGGAGAGTATTATTACTGTGTGACAATATTTTCCCAGCAACTATGGTAGTTATCAGGTAGATGTCAAGTATAATCAGTCAAGTTTTTCAAGTAAATCATGATATTCAGGATGAGTAATGACATGTAGGCATAAATAGAATAATCCAAATAAAATATACGATCAACTCAGATCCTCAAAGTCATCGACATATTGTTTGCTAAATTGAAAGAACAATCAAAGAGTTTAAGAATTTACCGTGTAGCTTGTGGCTAATGGGTCGTATCCACGAGAGCATTGCGATGGAAGCTTTTCGGTGAATCGTTTAAAAACAAAGAATTGTGTTCTTTTTTTAATGGAAAAGAGAACGGAAAGAAAGAGATGATTAAAGAGAAATTGCAACTTTAGAAAAGGTTTGGAGAAAGTGATTTAAAAAAAACTTGAAAATTGTTTTGTTGATTATAATAAGGAAGAAAATCCAGGCTCACTATCTCACTACTCGATTGTTCATTCTTCTATGGAAATCCTAAATGCCTCAAATTGATCATAGGCAAAACTTAAAGTTGCTTTTTAGAAAGTTTGAAGTAAAGCACATAAGATGGTTGGAAGAGTTCAATCTTTTCTTTGAAAAATCGTTTAGAATCGAATATTAAATCATCAAGCGCGAAGAAGTAAGAATGAAGTAAAAACAGTTCAAGAAACGTTTATTAAAGAAGTGAGAGTTCAACAATCCAAACCCATCCTCATGTGCCTTCAAGAACACTTTCAAGAAGAAAGGCTTTAAGTAAGGCATGCAAATGATTCATTGGGTCTTTTTCTTTAAAACCAGAAGAGAAGAAGAACTAGAGAGAGTTATAATAGTGAGCCCAGAAAATCGTTTTAGTTACTCATGAAAAACAAAGAACAAAGCAAATAAAAAATACAAGCCATACCGTAATACGAGTGGAAGAAAAAAGCAGCTCGATTCTTGTATTGATGTCACTTCAATCTTCAAGTACAAGCACTCAATTCCTCTCTCTCACAAGTATTGATACTGGACTACAAATTAAAAACAAGAATACAACTTTTGTGCTAGCTAACAAAGAACCTAAATCCTTAGAAAATAAACACAAATTCTAATCCTAGTCTTCGCTCCTTTTTTCTCTGTTGAAACTAGCATTTGTAGGAAAAAACCAGAGGGGGGAGATCCCGGGAAGATTGGGGGAGCAAACGCTCTCCAACAGACTCCAACAAGCCGCGAAAACACGGCTAAGGCCGCGTTTCCACGGCCCTGGTGTGGCCAGGTGGCCACACCCAATTGCTAGGAGTCCCTAGTTTGGTGATTTGCCCATATCTTCTACTGGTTTTCTTGTTTCTGCTCCAAAAAGTTGACGAAACAGCCTTTGATTGTGTGGCTTCAACCGCTTGATTCAGGGAGGATTCTTCTCAACCTCTTGATATGCCAAGATTTTGCCCTGATTCCTTATTTCGAATTTATTCTGAATTAAATCAGAATTTGGTGGGCTTTTGGGCTTGTTTCTCTTTTCTTTCTTTTAGCATTTGGGCCTACATTTAACAAAGAAAAAGAAAACGTATTAATAGGATTTATTAGCTAAAAAGTATGGTAAGGTGATAATGTAAATGCAATATATGTGACTAATCACACCCCCACACTTATCTTTTGCTCGCCCTCGAGCAAAACATCAGACTAATTCTAATCAGTTATTAGACCACTTTCGCAGGTCACTCGATTGCACTGAGCATGTACAATAAGCCGTTAAACCTCTAGGTTACCCCTAGAGGATGAGTTTTGTCTCGTGAGGATTTTCAGTGGATTGCACCCACAAAATCCATAAAGAAAGAGAAAAAAGTTAGTATTTTCGAAAAGTGTTTTTAAAGGAGAAAATATTTGAAGTATATTTGTAAGGTTTTAAGTAATCTATAAGTTACAGGAATATCAAATTTTTCATTTCGAAACTCAGTCTTTATTCAAAAACATGCCATCAATTAAAGTAAGGAGTCAAATTGTACTTCTCATCTAGTCTATTAATTTACCCTGAGTCGTATGCACCATCGTGACTGTGAAGTTGACTAAGGGTTCTTTAACATTAACTCCTATGCCTTATATTTATTTTTGGTGAAATTTATTCCTCAATTTCATTAGGATTTCTAATCTGCCCATGTAACGAGCCTTCAGTCGGTGACACCCAAACCGAACAGTTTTAGGGCACCAGGTGAGAAAACACCCCTAAGGACTTAAACACTCGAACAGACAAGACCACGAAACCAAGGTTTTTATTTATAAGATGTACCCCTTTTAGGCGTGAATACTTATGCTTCATGAGGCATAAATACCCAGCTTAATCAGAGGATTTATATACACATTTTTTTTCTTCAAACTTATCTAATTATCTTTTGCATAAATACTAAGGCTTGCTTAGGCCAAAGCACCTAGCTAATCAATAATTAGACTCGTTTGTAATTTTTTTTCTTTTTCAATATATTTTTTTATAAGGCATAAGAGTCTCTGTTTTAAACCTAAGTGTGTAAGTGTATTTAGTATGCATATTTCATCAAGGTAAATATCAAGACTAAATTACTTTCACAAATTTTCTTCCTAACCCTAAACATCAAACAAGTTATCTGACTTTGACCAAGTATAAGAAATCCTAATTATGATTTTCCTATTCCTTAAAATTGACTTAATTACTTACAAAAATATATCAAAATATTGCTCTAACCTTTTCAAAAAAAAAAATTTTTTTTTTGTTATATTAGTCATGTTAACCCTCCCCCACACTTATCTCATGCATTGTCCCCAATATATGAAAGAAATGTATAGATGCGTGAAATAGAATAGGAAAGAGGAAAGTTACCGATACACTGGGTCAAAAAGACTCATAGCCGTTTCATTTACCGGTACCGATTCCAAGAAAGGTTTAAGGCGTTGACCATTTACCTTAAAGTCATTTCCATTCTTGGTGTCACTGATCTCAACTGCACCGTGTGGAAACACGGTTTTTACAACGAATGGTCCAGTCCATCTTGATTTCAATTTTCCTGGAAAAAGATGAAGCCTAGAATTATAGAGTAAGACTTTTGTCCAGGGACAAAGGTTTTTCTTATGATGTGCTTATCATGAAAAATCTTGACTCTATCTTTAGTGATCCTAGCATTTTCATAGGCCTCATTTCTCAATTCCTCTAATTCAGAAATTTGTAATTTCCGAAGGTCACCGGCCTTAGTTAAGTCGAAATTCAACTGCTTGATTGCCCATAAGGCTCGGTGCTCTAACTCAACGGGCAAGTGACAGCCATAGACTAACCTATAAGGAGACATTCCTAGAATCGTCTTGAAAGCGGTCCTGTAGGCCCATAGGGCGTCTACAAGTTTGATGGACCAATCTTTTCGGTTTTGGTTCACAGTTTTCTCCAAGATAAGCTTGACTTGTCTATTGGAAACCTCAACTTGGCCACTGGTTTGAGGATGATATGGTGTGGACAACTTGTGAGTTATGGCATACTTTCGCATAAGAGCTTCAAAAGATCTATTGCAAAAGTGAGTGCCATTATCACTGATGATAGCACGAGGGGTTCCGAAGCGTGAAAAAATGTTCTCTTTCAAAAACTTTATGACAACTTTGTTATCATTAGCTTTACAAGGAATGGCTTCTACCCACTTGGACACATAATCCACAGCAACCATTATGTATTGGTTTCCAAATGAATTAGGAAATGGACCTATAAAGTCGATGCCCCAAACATCAAAGAGTTCTATTTCTAGAATTGGGTTGAGGGCCATCATATTTCGTTTTGAAATCCTTCCTACCATTTGGCATCTAGGGCATGTCTTGCAAAATTCATAAGCATCCTTGAACAAAGTGGGCCAATAAAACCCGCTTTGTAGCACTTTTTCAGCAGTCTTGCGGGGACCAAAGTGTCCACCGCATGCAAGTTCGTGACAAAAAGATAGAACGCTCTTAACCTCCTCATCGGGAATGCATCTCCTAATAATTTGGTCAGAACAGTACTTGAAAAGATATGGTTCCTCCCAAAAGAAATACCGGACTTGGGATAAGAATCGGTATATATCGTTTTTGGACCAATGAGACGGAGTTTGGTTTGTGACTAAATAGTTCACTATCTCCGCAAACCAAGGTTCCCTAGAGATAGCTAAGAGATATTCATCAGGAAAATCCTCATTTATGGGTAATTCGTTGCATGGAGAATTAGGGATCCGTGAGAGATGATCAGCAACGACACTTTCTACGCCTTTCTTATCTCGAATCTCAAGATCAAATTCTTGAAGAAGGAGGATCCAACGAATGAGTCGGGCCTTGGCATCCTTCTTCATCATGAGGTACTTAAGCGCAGAATGATCGGTGAAAATGGTGGTTTGGATCCTAGTAGGTAGGGATGAAACTTCTCTAAAGCAAACACTACTGTCAAGAATTCCTTCTCAGTCGTAGTGTAGTTCAATTGAGCATCGTTGAGAGTCCTACTAGAGTAGTAAATCACATGCTGCTTGTTATCAATGCGTTGTCCTAGGACAGCGCCTATGGCAAAATCTGAAGCATCGCACATGATTTTGAACGGCTTAGACCAATCCGGTACATATATGATTGGTGCAGAAATAAGCTCTCTCTTAAGCTTCTCCCAAGAATTCATGCATTCAATATCGAAAGTGAGGACACATCCTTAGCTAACAGATTAGTCAAGGGTCTAGCAATTTTGCTAAAATCCTTGATAAATCTTTGGTATAAACCAGCGTGTCCTAAGAAGGATCTAATGTTCTTAACGCATTTGGGCATGGAAAGCTTAGCAATAACCTCGATTTTCGCTCTATCCACTTCAATTCCTTTCTTGGAGATTTCATGACCCAAGACAATTCTATGTTTTACTATAAAGTGGCATTTCTCCCAATTCAGTGTCAGATTTTTCTCAGCACAACGTTGGAGGACAAGTTCTAAATGGTAGAGACATTGAGTGAATGAATCTCCGTAGATGGAGAAATCATCCATGAAGATCTCTAAGAATCGCTCTACCATAACAGAGAAAAGACTCAACATGCAGCGCTGAAACGTTGCTGGGGCATTGCATAAGCCGAAAGGCATTCGACGATAAGAAAATGTCTCAAATGGACATGTGAATGTAGTCTTTTCTTGGTCCTCAGGAGCAATAGGGATCTGATTATACCCCGAGTAACTGTCCAAGAAACAGTAATACTCATGACCCGCCAAACGTTCAAGCATTTGATCAATGAAGGGAAGTGGAAAATGGTCCTTACGAGTTGCAGCATTCAGCTTCCTATAGTCGATGCAAACTCGGATCTTCGTGGGAAGTCGAGTTTGGACCAACTCTTTGTTCTCGTTTTCCACTATGGTGAAACCGGACTTCTTTGGAACCGCGTGAACATGACTGACCCATTGGCTATCAGAGATGGGATAAATTATCCCATTGTCTAAGAGTTATATGATTTCAGCATGAACAGCCTCTTGCATTATAGGGTTTAACCTACGCTGCGGGTCTCTTTTAGGGGTGGCATTTTCATTGAGATGAATGCGATGTTGAACGATGGTTGGACTTAATCCCTTGATATCAGTCATAGTCCACCCAATGGCTTCCCTATGTTTTCTTAGAATAGCTTTCAGATCTTCTTCTTCCCCGTCATTTAAATGGGAGGCAATAATGACAGGAAAGGTCTCTTGTTCGCCTAGATAGGCGTACTTGAGATGCGCAGGTAAGGCTTTCAATTCTAAGGAAGAGGAAGGCGCACTGGAAGGACTAGTCAAATCTGTTGGCTCCATTATTGGTGAAATAGGGTTTGAGGCCCAATTCACAGCAGAATCTACAACCTGATCAAGATTAAAGTCGTCAGACTCTAACCCGAAGTCACACTCTGTTTCTAATTCCAATTCTTCCCCATGTTCACTTGTCAAGTTCTCAATCAGGTTGACTTCAAATGTTTGGTCTTCGATATCGCGGGGTTGTTTTCCTAGATTGAAGACATTGACTTCTCTAGTCATGTCCCCAAAGGTTAACCTCATAGACCCATTCCTACAATTGATGATGGCATTAGCAGTAGCAAGGAATGGTCGCCCTAGGATAACAGGAGTTTGAGCCCTATGATTGGAGTTAGACACAGGTTGTGTCTCCAGAACTATGAAATCGACAGGGTAAATGAACTCTCCTACCCGAATCAGGACATCATTAATCTCCCCTTTTGAAACTTTTACAGAGCGGTCAGCTAGTTGGATGGTGACTCGAGTTGGACGAAGATCGCCCAACCCGAGTTGTTGATAAACTGAGAATGGAAGCAAGTTGATACTAGCCCCCAAGTCAAGAAGTGCACGACTAATCTCGGCATGTCCTATTGTGCAGGCAATGGTAGGACTACCTGGATCCTTGTACTTGACAGGGATCGGACTCGATAGTAGCTCACTAATGTTAGTGGCTAAGAAAACCTTTTTGGTACATTAGTCTTTCTCTTCTTGGTGTATATGTCCTTAAGAAACTTAGCGTAGGAAGGGACTTGTTGGATGGCATCAAGAAGTGGCACATTTATCTTCACTTGGTTAAATATCACAATTATCTCGTCCATGTGTGGGTTTTGCTTGTTGTTTTTTAGCCTATTAGGAAATGGTACTATAGGCTGGTGCACCTGACTGGCTGACTTATCTTTTTCAGATTCGTCAGAATTGGAAGGATTTGGATTAGATGAGGTGGATGCTTGATTGTGGTTGTGCTGAATGGGATGGGTTGGTGTTGACACTTGATTATCAACTCTCTTTCCTGACCTCAATGTATGAACTGCATTACATTGATTTAATAAATTATCCTCAGCCAAATGAGCTTGTTGAGAATTCCTCGGATTGGTTATGGGCTGACTAGGCAGGGTACCCTTCTGTCTCTCATTCTGTGGAGTGGCTAGTTGACTCATTTGAACCTCTAACCTCTGGATAGTTTGCATGAGAGAATCTTGGTTTTTCATATATCTTTCCATGTTTCTTTGAAAGTCAGTCATTCTCCTTTCTAGTTGAGGATTCTGGAAGGAGGATTGTGGAGCTTGGTTGGGAAAGTTCTGTTGATAATTTGAAAAGTTAGGGTGGATGTTGGGAGAATTATTATGGAAGTTGAAAAAGTTGGGTTGATGATTGGAAGAATTATTGGCATGATGGAAGTGGCTAGCATGATGTGATCGTGAATGGTCATTGTTATTTTGGCTCCATGAGAAATTAGGGTGATTTCTCCAGCCAGGATTGTATGTTGGTACATAAGGATTATTGTTCGGCCTTGAAAAGGCCGCATTCATCGGTTCATGGTAGGGTTGCTGAGCCTGAAACACAGGTCATTCCTCGAACACATGATTCATGGCTTGACAGTAAGTGTAGCCCGGGGTTTGAAATTGGTTTGAGCTGACTTGGTTCCTTCGTTTCTAGAGCTTCCAGTCTTCTAGCCAGTTTACTAACTTAGCCTTATTAGCGATGGATGATTCGATAGAATGGAGACCTCCTTTTGAAGAGATGGAGTTAGGATTCCTAGAGGTCTCACTAGTGGGTTCCCATTGGATGGTCTTCTCAGCTAGATTTTCATACAAATCTCATCCTTCATTTTCATCCTTCTGCAAGAAACCCCCTTGGCACATACTTTCTAAGAGGGTTTTGGTGGAATAGTCTAAACCGTCATAAAGAATTTGGCATTGTCGCTATTTCTCTATTCCATGATATGGACATTAGACAAGGAGGTCTTTAAAGCGTTCAAAGTACCTCCAGAACGGTTCACTGGGTTCTTACTTGAATTGCATGATCGTCTTCCTAATGAGAGCAGTTTTATGAATTGGATAGAATTTCTTCAAAAAGACCTTGATGAACCCACCCCAAGATGTGATAGAACCGACTGCTAAGCTGTAGAGCCACTTCTTTGCTAGGTCCTTAAGTGCGAAAGGGATAAATCTCAACCTAATAGCAACATCTATAAGGTGTGAGATTTTCATCATTAGACATACTTCCTCAAATTCTCTTATGAAGAAGTAGGCATCTTCAGACTCTAAGCCATGAAACTTGGGTAGTGTGTTGATGAATTGAGGCTTGAGCTCAAAATTGTATTCATCAACCGATGAAAGTAGAATACAAGATGGAAGTAATGTTCTAATGGGGTAGAACCTATCCTGCAACGATGTTGATTGAGCCATTACCGGATCTGGTCTTGGTTCAAACTTGGGTGGTGATGTGTTTCTAGTCAACCTAGATGAATTAGGGTCTCTCGACCACACTTGCATACACAAACACAATCACAAGCACAAACAAGTTTACCAATAGTTAACAAGAGTAATCAACCAAGCCTAGTCTAAGGTAACATTGACCTAGACAACTCCTAACTGGTTGATTGTCCACAGGAGGTAGAAAGTAGACTTTGACCACAAGCTAATCAGCTAGGTCAGGGTAAGATTGGTTGGAGGTTATCTGTCAAAGACGTTCCTTAATTAAGTACCCACCAATCTTTGGGCTTTCGGCCCTCAATCCCCTTCCTAGACACTGATTTGGCAGGAGTCAATTTCTAACACCTTCCCTCTTTAGGATAATCTCCTAGTGAGTTCGAGATGTCCCTAAGGCCAACGTCTATTAGATTTTACTTAGGCTTAGGTTGTGCGTGCTTGGAGATAGTTTGTGGGCTAAGGAAGGGTAATGAATTCCCCACCTTATCTTGAATTGGGTTTTGCCCTTAGAGTTAATTGTGCAAAGTGTGCAAGATATAGAAAAGTAACATTCAAAAGCAATATCACCCAAGAATGCTTCCTAAACTATATGCCATGCATACGTACCTTGTCTCCAGCTCTCTTCAACAGTAATTGTAAAGTAAACGTAATTAGACAAATGCCTAAAATGTAAGTCTAAACGTTTTTTTAAGCAATTAACAATCACTCAAATTACTGTTGGATTAAAACAGGAATGGTGAATAGTAGAAATAGCACAAATATAACATACAAAAACTTAAATTTTTGCGAACAATATGTCCTGTAAAAAAGAGTTTTTAGTAGTCCAATGAATTTTCAGTATTTTTGCAACGCAATTTCTTGAAATTTTGTTTCCTACTTTCGAGAGTAGGGGCATAGAATTTGCAAGTCTTCTCTTGTAAAGCTTAAATGCTACATCTGAATCTTCAAGTCCCTGAAACAACACACAAAACTTGTTAGAAAACAAATAAACCGTTACCTCCCCGGCAACGGCGCCAAAAATTGTTTGCTAAATTGAAAGAACAATCAAAGAGTTTAAGAATTTACCGTGTAGCTTGTGGCTAACGGGTCGTGTCCACGAGGAGGAATGCGATGGAAGCTTTTCGGTGAATCGTTTAAAAACAAAAAATTGTGTTCGTTTTTTAAGGAAAAGAGAACGGAAAGAAAGAGATGATTAAAAGAGAAATTGCAACTTTAGAAAAGGTTTTGGAGAAAGTGATTTAAAAAAAACTTGAAAATTATTTTGTTGATTATAATAAGGAAGAAAATCTGGGCTCACTATCTCACTACTCGATTGTTCATTCTTCTATTGAAATCCTAAGTGCCTCAAATTGATCATAGGCAAAACTTAAAGTTGCTTTTTAGAAAGTTTGAAGTAAAGCACATAAGATGGTTGGAAGAGTTCAATCTTTTCTTTGAAAAATCGTTTAGAATCGAATATTAAATCATCAAGCGCGAAGAAGCAAGAATGAAGTAAAAACAGTTCAAGAAACATTTATGAAAGAAGTGAGAGTTCAACAATCCAAACCCATCCTCATGTGCCTTCAAGAACACTTTCAAGAAGAAAGGCTTTAAGTAAGGCATGCAAATGATTCATTGCGTCTTTTTCTTTAAAACTAGAAGAGAAGAAGAACTAGAGAGAGTTACAATAGTGAGCCCAGAAAACTGTTTTAGTTACTCATGAAAAATAAAGAAGAAAGCAAATAAATAATGCAAGCCATACCGTAATACGAGTGGAAGAAAAAGCAGCTCGATTCTTCTATTGATGTCACTTCAATTTTCAAGTACAAGCACTCAATTCCTCTCTCTCACAAGTATTGATACTGGACTACAAATTAAAAAAACAAGAATACAACTTTTGTGCTAGCTAACAAAGAACCTAAATCCTTAGAAAATAAACACAAATTCTAATCTTAGTCTTCGCTCCTTTTTTCTTTGTTGAAACTAGCATTTATAGGGAAAAACCAGAGGGGGGAGATCCCGGGAAGATTGGGGGAGCAAACGCTCCCCCAACAGACTCCAACAAGCCGCAGAAACATGGCTAGGGCCGCGTTTCTGCGGCCCTGGTGTGGCCAGGTGGCCACACCCAATTGCTAGGAGTCCCTAGTTTGGTGATTTGCCCGTATCTTCTGCTGGTTTTCTTGTTTCTGCTCCAAAAAGTTAACGAAATAGCCTTTGATTGTGTGGCTTCAACCGCTTGATTCAGGGAGGATTCTTCTCAACCTCTTGATATGCCAAGATTTTACCCTGATTCCTTTATTTCGAATTTATTCTAAATTAAATCAGAATTTGGTGGGCTTTTGGGCTTGTTTCTCTTTTCTTTCTTTTAGCATTTGGGCCTACATTTAACAAAGAAAAAAGAAAATTTATTAATAGGATTTATTAGCTAAAAAGTATGGTAAGGTGACAATGTAAATGCAATATATGTGACTAATCACATATCTACCCTTTAAGTCACCAATAAGTTAGGTCGATCAATAACTTGCCATAAAACTCTGAACATTAATATGATCACTGATATCAATGAAATCATTCTCATAGAGACTCTATCTCTATAACCGATAGCTGAAATAGTCAAGAACTAATCGTGAAGTAATATATACGTCCCGAGATCAACTAAAATAATGAATATCAAGATCACAAATAAGGAACAGAACATCCTTAAAAAATCAAATTTATCCAATTATAATCAAGATCATAACCAAGGAGTGTAACGTCGTCAATCAATAAGAAATCTAGATCATTTCTACATCTAGTATCTAACATCGATATGATCATTGGTACTCAATCAATTTAATCAGGATAAATCTGAAAGTCCTTATTTTAATAATCAAAAATCAAGATCATGTTACATATCGGTATCAAAGGTAAGCTATGCACATAACACGTGATGATAATCTAACAAGATCAATCTCCTCTATAAACTGATCAAGATTCAATTTTAAATATATATCACAGGTCAACTCCAACTCTAACTAAGTCCATATAAAGATCCATACACCAAGAAAATCTGTCTCTTAAATAAAGTAATATCATATACAATCCACTCTCAAAACACAAAATGAATCCCCATCTTATTTATCCAAAATACAGGTCTGATAAATAATTCACATAATATATACACTCCTATTCAAACCACTCATACTCAAGATCAACTGAATGTCATACCAATATTTATCATGACTGCACATGAAATAATGGATCTCTAATGTCTCAGTGTCAAAATACGGAGTCTATATATAAGTTAGCATCATGATTACTTCTAACCAATTATCTGTGATATATCTAAACTCTAATGAGGTATAATAATCCATGCTTGATTGTCCACCATAAAAATAGATCAAATATGCTATTTGTCCTTAAATACGAGTTAGTCTAGTCAATCAATAGATTGAATCGTGTCACAATCTAAGGTATTCCAAAACTAGTTCTGAATCAAAAGTGGTAACCAACTACACATGAAATGACGCTGATAAATACTCAGATCAACTATATAATTAAAGTGGGCACTCACTGATATCTCATGAAGTGATATGAGTAATTATACTGGTAAAATAAATCAGACAGTCACATGAAATAATGCGAATCTACATGAACGCCTACTGACAACAGTAAATAGGAAAATATAGAAGAACAAACACTCACATGAAATGACACGATTTTGGATCCGAATCGCCATCTGGTCTTCACTGCACGAATCGATAGGAATCTCTGGAGCATTTTATGGATCGGTCTTTGAATCACCAGTGTATTAGCTCCACGACGAACACAAATCCGAATCTTCTGTTACCGAGTTCAGATCGCACGAACGGGTCCGAAACGCTGTAACATGCAACGAAAACACATATTACACTAGTACATACACAAACACATACACGTACTGCATACACTCAAGCATACATTATAAATACATGCGTACACCAAAATACATATGAATATACGAGTATTCGAATCCATACATACATATATACATACCCATCCATGCATACACATCATACACACATATTAATTTCACACACCCACGTATACATCTATACACACACACACACACTCATGTAAATAATTAAACACATTTCATACACTATTTACTAATGTACCTACACTACATAATTACACATGAAATAAACACACCCACCCACATCTAAATATACAGAGAGAAGGAGGGACTCACCGCAAGGGGCAAGCCATCAACGACGGAGGAGGCGGAGGGCGCGGACAACGTCGGTGGTTCGACGGAGTGCTCGCGGAGGGGATCGGGTTGCTGCAGAGCTCACGAGTTCACCAGAGAAGTGGCACGACTGGCCAAGGGGTGGTGCTTGTGTGCTCAGTAGCCATGGATGGATGGGAGTTCCAAGGTGCTGCCACGGTGCGCAAGAAGGAGGCATGGGTGATGGTCGATAGCCAAGGGAAGGTTAGGGGTCTGCTGTGGTGTGCTCGAGCGTGCGGACAGTGGAGGAGGAGAACTGGATTGTCAGGCCATGGAGAGAGGGAGAGGAGGAAGCCTGGGTGCTGTGTAAAATGATATAAGGAGGATGCAACCAGGGAAGAAGCACAGGGGACTCGGGTGTAAGCTCACACAGGGGAGAGAGGGCACGGGCCTGTGCGCTACTGTTGGAGGGTTGAGCATGATGAAGGGGATGAGGCTGAGGTTGGAAAGGAGGGTTGAGTCTTGGTGGAGGCGGACTGGAAGGTTGAAGATGCTGTTATTGTTGGCATAGCAGCGGCCATGGAGGTGGCCATGGCGCGGAGACGAGGGTGGAGAATCGGTGGCTCTGCGGATTAGGGTGGAGGCATTTGATGGTGCACCGGAGAATGACGACAAGGAGAGGGATCTCGATGGGGGGTGGCGGCCATGGTAGGGAAAGGAGATGAATGAAAAAGATGGAGATGGTGCTCGACGATGCGCGCAAGGATGCCGAAGAAGGAGCGGCGACTGCACGCGGTGGTTCCGAGGTGAAGGAGGGGCTTCGATGAGGTGGAGGTGCAGCATGCATGGGAGATGGAGGATGGGTGATGGCTGCTGTGCAGGGGTGGGGAGGGAGTATTGATTAGGGTTTTGATACGATTAAGGTTAAAGTGATGATTATATATATAGGAGATATGGGTTGTGGGTTAACAGGTAGTGGATAGTGGGTTTGGGTCTAAAGAGTAATGGATATAAGTTCAGGAATTGGGTTAGGAAATAGGAATGGGCATAGATAGGGTATAGATTAAGGAATAGGAATAAGAAGAAGGAAGATAATAATAATACTACCTCAACACTAATAATAACAATACTACTTAATAAATATTAGATATTAATAACAATCATAATTAGTAATAATTAACCATATAATAATAGTAATAAATACTAATAATAATTAAAATGCTAATAACAATATACTAATAATAATTGTCAACAAACAATAATACCCATACATCATAATAATATTAATAGCAATAATAGTTAACAATAATAATAATAACAAATGATAATACTAATTAATAATAATTACAATAAAAATACTAATATTAGTAATAATAAATAATAATCAAAACAAAATAATAATCGTAACAATTACTACTAATATCAAAAATTAATATGAATAATATCTACAGCCAAATAAATATTTAATATCTCAAGATAATTTGCATATTAATATGATAATAATCACAAGAAGAAGAGCAATAAATTAAATTAATAATAATAAAATAATCAGTAAAGCAAAATAAATACTATAGAAAAATAAAAATACAGTATTACTAATTAGGGATATTAAGGATGAGCTTTTGGCTATAGGTGTTTACACTGTGATTCTTAAGTGGGAGATTTCCTCGGAATATAGACAACTTGACAGTAATCCAATCAGGGATGAACCTTCCAGAGGATAGTTGCCCGATTGGGGATGAACCATAGCAGTTTCCCGGTGGGGATGAACCTTTCGGACAGTAGTTACGTATCAGGAATGAGCCGTAATGGTGGAAGTTGCCTAGGGATGAGTCTCCCAGAGGGCAGTTGCCCAATTAGATATGAGCCTGAGGGATGGCTCGGAGGCGCATGCTTGTGTAATCGTTCTTGAGTAGGGGGCTTCCCTCTTTTGAGCATATAGATAAAGGTTTTCGGGTGAAGGGAGACTTCAGCTGCGGAGACAACATTGGCAGTAGCCTAAGTAGGGATGAGCCAGAATGTTACATAAAATAGACGCTCGTGTTTGTCCTTTTTGAGTGGGGATTTTCCTTCTCAGAACATACATATGGGAGTCTCCGTGAATACGTGTTTGCAAGTAGGCCGCATGAGGGCTGGTGAGTGAAAAGGAGGATCCTGTGGAGGATGTGGACAGTCAGGGGTCAGATGTTAGTGAAAGTACACCTAGAGGGGGGTGAATAGGTGTACCGCTAATCTAATGAACTAAATGCGAAAATTAAAACTAAATTGCAACTACACTTAATGCAACCAACGAGTGTAGCTGAATTCCCAGTGAAGGGCTCTGAACTAACTCCTCTGATTCCTCTGAATAAGAGTTGAGGCGCTATATGAAGCTCTCGTGGTTAAGCACAAGTGAGGCACACACAAACAAGCCAAGCATATAAGTATGATATGACAATATGAAATGATGCAAGGCACAATATAAAAGAGAGAGAGTTAGAGAGACAATGGATCAAATACAAACACAAGTAATTTGTTTCAAGGTTCGAGCCACTGCTCTACGTCCCCGCCTTCACACAGAAGGATTTCCAATCCACTATCTCGTCCACACAGGACTTCCCACACAGGGAACCTCCACTGAGGATTTGGGTACAACTCCTCTCTCAACCGAATACAACCTCTCACTAGAGGCAAGGCACAATCCACAACAAACACCTCTACACTTAGAGGGTTAGGCACTTAGCCAATACAAATCAATCACCTCACACTTAAGGGATTCCAACACAAACTCCACCTCTCACTAGAGGGAGCCAACCAACAATCTCAACCTCTCACTAGCTAACCACCACTCCAAAATCAACCTCTACACAAGAGGGATAACACAAGTAAGGAGGGTTACAACTTGGTGGTTTCCACAACCACAAACTATCTCTTTCTCACAAAAACAAAGATCCTAATAGATAGGACGTATGTAAGCTCAAGTGTGAGAAATCAAGGTGTTGAAAATCAAATAACAAAGAAAAATACTTGGGAAAACACTTTGAATTTGATAGAAATGAAGAACAACACAAATATCCCAAATCTCTATTTTTCTTTGATTTTTCTAACCCTTGAAAACAAATAAAGATGAATCCTTTTTGGGTCTAAAACCACTTTTGAAAACTTGTATAAAACACTTGTAGATAGGAGAATTTTTGCTCTTCAAAGTCTTAACAAAAGCTGGCCTCAAATGGGGTATTTATACCCCCAACAAAAAAACTGCCCGTTGGCTGCTGACTAGGCCAGAATTGGCCTTCCGGTCGACCGGCCAACGGTCAAATTTTTTACCGTTGAGCCTGTCGGTCGACCGTGCCAATCCAGAGAGCAAAATACTCTCTGGCCGGTCGACCGCTCGGTTGACCGTGCCTTGCTTACGGTCGACCGTCTGGTCGATCGTCCCCACCCGAGAGTGGGGCACTTGCAGTCGGTCGACCGCCCGTCGACCGGCTCAAGTAGCTGGTCAGCGTGCACATCTTTGTGTACGTCGGTCGACCGACTCTGGGGCCGGTCGACCGTCCGATCGACCGCCAGAGCCTGGCAGGCAGGGATATGAGACTGAAAAAACTAGGTTTTTAATATCCTATTAAATCCCATAAATTCTCTTAAAATCCACAAAAATAGTTTAGTATAATACATTGATATACAAACATGTGTGAAAAATTTCAACACATATTTTAAACTTTTTGAACCATTTTTGTGTTATGAAAATTTTGCCGAAAACCAAAATCCGTATTTTCTAAAACTTGGATTTTCCAAATGGAAATCCGATTTTTCTAAAACTCATCAAAATACAAAACATGATATGAAACAACATTGAAGCATGTTGCATATAGATATAAGTCCAATATACATGAAAGATATATATATCATTGTTTTTGATATTAAATCCGAAATTATGTTTTGTTAAAATACCAAAACACTAAACTCATGAAATAGACTATCAAACTAAGTTTGTTTAAATAGTTGAAGCATAGATGTATATAGAACAAATCTAATATACATAAAACCATGTAAATTTGTTTTGATACTATCTATCCATGAAAACCAAGATCGGTTAAATCAAAAACCGAAAACCAATAAACATGAAAACTAGAAACAAGTGTGTGTGTTGTGAACTTGAGCATATCACACTATCTAGTCTTTACAAATGGATCTAAAACAAAAACTAAACTAAGTACCGAGGTCTTTTTGACGAACTCTGTCTTCAAGTCGACTCGAACCAAACCGTGATCCACCGAGCTTGACTCCAACGAGTGCTAGGTATGACTTTGACGCTCGGGCTCTTGAATCACCATGTGAGAAGCTCCAAAACACCTTTGTTGAAGCTAATCACCTACTAATATCTTGGTAAAGTATCTGAAACTAAACATCAGAAGATTATTAGTAAACATAACTACATGAGTTAATCATCATCAAAACTAGAGTGGAAGGCCTCTAGGCCAACAATCTCCCCTTTTTGATGATGACAAAACTCATGGAGTTATATATGCATGGATTAAAGTTAAGCTTCAAGGAAGCTCCCCCTTAACTCATGCATAGCAATAAACAATAAATATATGCAATGAATACTAAACATGAATATGCATCATCATGCATGAATCAAACATATGTTTCAAAAACTTCTTTTTGTTTAAACTCTAAAAATCATTTTCTCATAAACATAAAACTCAATATATGCAAAAACACAAATATGCATATAAAACTCAAAAATTTTCTCCCCCTTTTTATCAATCATCAACAAAGGGGTAAAAGAAAACAATATTCTCCCCTTTTTGTCTTAAACAAAACAAAAAAAATGAGGGGTGAAATCAAAAAATAAAACTTTCTTGATACCAATTGAAAGAAAAAATATATCAATTGAGTGCATCATGATATTAATGAAATATACCAATTGAAAGTACATAATTGAAAGTACACAATGTGGTATATAAAACAAACATAGATTTAAATACTAATTGATACCAATTGTAAATAAATACTAATTAAATACCAATTGTAAGTAAATAAATCATTTTTAACAATTCAACCAAATATTTTGATATCAATCAAACATACCAATTGAAAAGTAAAACTTATAGGTAATCTTTGATATCAATTTAAAAAGATTAGTACCAAATGAAAGTAATTTTTCATTAAAAGCATATGATACAAAAAAATAATCAATATCCTTTTTTTTTAACATAAAGTGTGGGAGTAGAATACCAAAGTCAATTGAAAGGTTAAATACCAATTGAAAGTATAAACATGAATTTTCTCCCCCTTTATGAAATACCAAATAAAATAATGCATAAGCTTGTTTGAGATACCAATTGAAACATAGTCAATTGAAATAAAATAGTCATTAAAGAAATCAAGCTTAGCATAGCCAAAATTTATGCTCAAAAATATAGAGATATAGTAAGCACAAATAAAGCATATATATGTATGTAAAATTAAATACCAATCGAAATTGATATTATTTGAAATTGAAAGCATACATATATAAAAACATATATGAGTATACAAAAAGAATGTCAATAGTGATACCAATTGAAAAGATCCAATGATACCAATTGAAAACATAATAGGATCAAGTGTATATCTCATATTACCTTTCCACCCATATCATGCACATGTTTAAAAATTTTCAATATGAACATACAAGGCATGGTCACCCAACCAACTTCCCATATATATGAAAAGGGTTTTCAAAAATAGGTTTGAAAATAGAATATGTTTGAAAACTCTTCCAAAATGAAAAATACGAACTAGTTAAAAGAAAAATTTTGAAAACTAGTACGAAATCCTTCAAGTAAGGAATAAAGCAAAATTATATTTCATGAAAAACATGTAAATCACATGATCACTAAACACTCGAAATCAATAAAGCCCATATCATAGTAACAAATCATGAGTAAACAAAAAATAAAGTGAGTGTATAAGGAATATGTGAAACACATTATCATGAAAATAGTCAATTTAGCTCAATTATGAAATTCCTTGTTAAACATGAAAATCATCAAAACGGTTTAATCTTTAAGGCATATGTATGTCATGTACAAACTAAAGAATACATACATATCCAAAACATAACGAGTCCACAAAAGTATATGCATGAAGGCAAGTGGCTCAAAGGATGTATATGTATAATCAATAGTTTAGACAAAATAGACATATACATGAAGTTAAACATATAAACATGAAAATATGTATAAAATGGGAATACAAGTCAAATACATGAATCATCAAAACTAGGCTATACTAGTACATCTAATGAACACAAATGAGCGTTCAAGCACAAACATATAATGATCTATTTGTGGCTCACTAGTTGTACAAGTATATATCCAAGTCTTAATGAGAACTAACATCTAAACATATATTCAAACATGAAGCATAAAAATAAAAACTCATATGATTATATCAAATGCACATGCATAGATCTAGGACATACACATTAGTTAAACCAAATATGAGAACACAAAGATATAAATTCATATTAAACATGGGTGTCTCAAATAACTAAACATGTATATCACTAATCTAAATATCATGGCATATAACATGTTAATCATGAAATATCAATACATGCTAAAAATATGATATGAAAAGCATGTAAACAATAAATGAGGAGTAAGAGATCGTTATCAAAACCTAGAAGGCAACTCTCCAAGTCTCCCAAAATACGGTGGTCCTCCCACCAAACTCCCCTTGAAGGTGATGCATCCAAATAGTTCTCTTTAAGCTCGGAACGCATCCACCTCAAGGCACCATCACTCTCACGTCATGCGAGAGCCCACACCTACATCAAATACAATAGGGGTGGTCTTTGGTACCCACACTCTTTTGGGTCCATGGGGGTTATTTCCTTTCCTAACCCAAACAAATTTAATTGCTAAATTTACATCATGAACTCTATCATAGCAAAATTTAGCAAGTGGCCCTTACGTCTACAATGTGTACAAGTGTACACATGAGCATACAAAGTGTGATGGATGTGACCGTGGGGAGCATGTGTATGCCATGGTTTGTGTGCATGCAAAGATGGAACTTGTTTCTTTCGAAACATAGATTCCAACCGAGTATGGTTCATGGCACAATGGCTCAAAGTGGAGCCCAAATAATCCATATTCTTTTTAATAAATTTATATCATTTTCAATGTTAGAAGAAGTGGAGCATGCAATAGGTAAGCTAGATGAAACTACACTAGCATGGCAAATATGTGAATCAATATCATTTTCAAAAACATTTTTCTTAGAAACCAACTCTAATTCTTTTGAAATAGAAATAATTTGTTTTCAAAGAATCATTTTCTTTTAAAACAAAATCAACTTTTGAAGACAAGTTTTTATTTTTCTTCAAAATATCATAACAATCATTTTTATTTTTCAAAAATTCATTTTCTTTTAGGGCAAGTTCAAGTTTAGATTTCAATGAATTCCTTTCATTAGAAATCTCCTTTCTCTTGCAAAATCAAGTCAAGTTTTGAAAGCAAATCTTTATTTTCATTGTTAAGTCCTAGACTTTTCTTTTTCAAAAGATTATATTTTTCGAGCAATTTTTCACACGCAATAGATAGTTCTTCATTTAAAGTATTAGGATCAACATAATCATCACAAGAAGAACTAGCATCATCATTATCTAATTGAGATTCCGAATATACCTCAAGGGAGTCATTCCCTTGGACCATATAGCATTGTTGCTCGGATTCTCCACTAGATTCATCCTCTGTTTGGATTGGCAATTGAAGCTTGGAGGTGGTCAACGTGTTCCACATTGCAAAGGCGGAATCACAGTTAGAAACTAAGCACAAATATTCTTATTAAGCGTGCTTCTAAGTGCCTCAAGGGCTTGTGCATTGGCCTCTATATGCTTGCTATTACCAAGATAAGATTTCTTGGTAGCAGCAAGAAAAACATGCAAGCCAAGGGTTTTCAAATACATGGACATCCTAAATTTTCACATGTCAATGTTGGAGACATCAAATATGGGAGGTGACAAGCAATCCATTAGTGTGTGTAAGCAATAAAAGTGTGCAAATACAAATGATAGATTAGCTAACCAAGATCACACTCCTAGGTGGTTAAACCAAATATCAGGAGCGTAGGCTCTAATACTAATTGAAAGTACACCTAGAGGGGGGGTGAATAGGTGTACCGCTAATCTAATGAACTAAATGCGAAAATTAAAACTAAATTACAACTACACTTAATGCAACCAACGAGTGTAGCCGAATTCCCGGTGAAGGGCTCTGGACTAACTCCTCTTGATTCCTCTGAATAAGAGTTGAGGCGCTATATGAAGCTCTCGTGGTTAAGCACGAGTGAGGCACACACAAACAAGCCAAGCATATAAGTATGATATGATAATATGAAATGATGCATGACACAATATAAAAGAGAGAGAGTTAGAGAGACAATGGATCAAACGCAAACCCAAGTAATTTGTTTCGAGGTTCGAGCCACTACTCTACGTCCCCGCCTTCACACAGAAGGATTTCTAATCCACTATCTTGTCCACACTGGACTTCCCACACAGGGAACCTTCACTGAGGATTTGGGTAACTATAACCTGGAGTACACAACTCCTCTCTCAACGGATACAACCTCTCACTAGAGGCAAGGCACAATCCATAACAAACACCTCTACACTTAGAGGGTTAGGCACTTAGCCAATACAAACCAATCACCTCACACTTGAGAGATTCCAACACAAACTCCACCTCTCACTAGAGGGAGCCAACCAACAATCTCAACCTCTCACTAGAGGGAGCTAACCACCACCCAAAATCAACCTCTACACAAGAGGGATAACACAAGTAAGGAGGGTTACAACTTGGTGGTTTCCATAACCAAAAACTATCTCTTTCTCACAAAAACAAAGATCTTAATAGATAGGAGCTCAAGTGTGAGAAATCAAGGTGTTTGAAAATCAAATAACAAATAAAAATACTTGGGAAAACACTTTGAATTTGATAGAAATGAAGAACAACACAAATATCCCAAATCTCTATTTTTCTTTGATTTTTCCTACCCTTGAAAACAAATAAAGATGAATCCTTTTGGGTTAAAAATACTTTTGAAAACTTGTATAAAACACTTGTAGATAGGAGAATTTTTGCTCTTCAAAGTCTTAACAAAAACTGGCCTCAAATGGGGTATTTATACCCCCAACAAAAAAACTGCCCGTTGGCTGCTGACTAAGCCAGAATTGGCCTTCCGGTCGATCGGCCAGTCGACAGGCCAACGGTCAAATTTTTGACCGTTGAGCCTGCCGGTCGACCGCCTGGTCGACCGTGCCAATCCAGAGAGCAAAATGCTCTCTGGCCGGTCGACCGCTAGGTCGACCGTGCCTTGCTCACGGTCGACCGTCCGGTCGACCGCCCCCACCCGAGAGTGGGGCACTTGCGGTCGGTCGACCGGCTCAAGTAGCTGGTCAGCGTGCACATCTTTGTGCACATCGGTCGACCGGTCCGGTCGACCGATTCTGGGGCGGTCGACCTTCCGGTCGACCGCCAGAGCCTGGCAGGCAGGGATATGAGACTGAAAAACTAGGTTTTTAATATCCTATTAAATCCCATAAATTCTCTAAAAATTCACAAAATAGTTTTAGTATAATACATTGATATACAAACATGTGTGAAAATTTTCAACACATATTTCAAACTTTTGAATCATTTTTGTGTTATGGAAATTTTGCCGAAAACCAAATTCCGTATTTTCTAAACCTTGGATTTTCCAAATGGAAATCCGATCTTTCCAAAACTCATCAAAATACAAAAACATGATATGAAACAACATTGAAGCATGTTGCATATGGATATAAGTCCAATATACATGAAAGATATATATTGTTGGCCCAAAGGCCATTAGCCCTATATCTTGTTGGATATTTTGATGATAACAAACCATATTTAGTTATGTATTTAACAATTTTGTTTAAAAGTTCAGGTTAAACAGGTTGATTTGACGGCTCCACTATCAAGACTCACAAGTTTGGACGCCGCTAAAGATGTGCATTCCCAAGCTAAGCACATTAGGAAGCTTCGGGATCAAGACATGAAGAAAAGACCAAGTCAAGATCAAGACAATAAAAAAGTCCAAGATTTGTATTTTGCTTTTCTTTTAGAATCTTTGTCAAAACCTAGATGTTAGAAGTAGAATTATGGGATTGTCACTCACACACACACTTTAGTTTGATTCATGGCTTCAAAAACAATTTCTATTTCCAACTTAGTTTTGTAGGTAACATGTTTGGAAATTTGTTTTTAGAAACTTTAAGTTTTAAAGAAAAACTAACTTTTAGAAAAACAAGTTTTTATCAAGAGAAACTTTATCAAAATGTTTTAACATGTTAGGGTAGTGACATATGGTCATACTCCTTTTTTTACAAGGTCCAAAACCCAAACCACTAGACCTAAACATAAGACCCAAGTTCTGGTTTCTGCAGTTCTGATTTTTCAGAACTGACAGGAGCCGGTCGACCGTCCGGGTCAACCGACGTGCACGCTGTGCATGTGTGTGTACGTCGGCCGACCGCTCCAGTCGACCGGGGCACTTACAGTGCTCTCTGTTTGTTCGGGTCGACCGGGAGGTCGACCGTTGTCCCCCAACGGTCAGAAATATGACCGTTGGCGGTCGACCGGCCCGGTCGACGGCAGCTGTCAGAAATTCTGACAGACTCTAACAGCTCTATTTTTTTTGACAGAGTTTGTTGGGATCTCACCCCAACGAATCTCTCCAGCCTTTTTGTCATGTTTCTCATCCCCTATATATAGGAGGTCATTTCAACTTGATGGGATAACAACTTTTACAAGATTTGACAAGAGACCTTCATAAGTTTTTCAAGCTTTCATTTGAGAAAAGATTTTCAAAGCCAAAATTTCCATACACCCTTTTGAAGCCTTTACCTCTACTTCACTCTAGATATTTGCACTACACAATCCCAAAATTCTACATCTACATATTGGTTATAGGATTCTGCTAAGTGAGCGATTTTCGATCAAGTGTGATCATTTTCTTCTTGTGTGAAGTTGTAGAGGCATCGGCCTCAAGGCGAGCTAGTGTGCTCCGGGTGGTGTTGCGGCATCACAAGAGATAGGACAAGTGTGTCCTTGTATTGGCGATCCGGTGGGATCAACAATAGTGGAAATCCTTCAAGTGTGAAGGCGGGGACGTAGAGCGTGGCTCGAACCTCGGAAACATATACTTGTGTTTGCGTTTGCTCGAATTTTCTCTAAACTCAACTCCTTTATTTCTTGCACTACTATTGTGTTTATTGCTAGTCTTTTAATTTGAGCAATTTGTTAGTAGAATTTTTAATTCCACATTATTGCCACATTTCATATAGCCATCACCTATTCACCCCCCCCCTCTAGGTGATTTCAATTGGTATCAGAGCCTAACCCTACAATTGGTTTAACCACCTTAGGGAGATCCTTGTCATTGGCTATATTATTTGCATTTTTCATATATTGTGCATTTTACTCTTTTCCCATGGCATCACTTGACTTTTCTAGCATCAAGTCCCTGCCTAAATTTGATGGCTTGAACTTTCCTTATGGAAGGTCAAGATGAACCTATTCCTTAAGTCCCTAGGAGTTAGGGTTGCTAGGTCCATTACAAAAGAATTTATTGAACCCCTCACTGATGAGAGCTCATGGTCCGAGGACACCTCCAAGGATTATGAAGCTAATGCTAGAGCACAATATGCCTTGACCCAAGCCTTAAATGAGGATGACTTATCACGCATCATAAATTGCAAATCCACATTTGAAGTTTGGAATATTTTAATTGTGACTCATGAAGGAACGTCACAAGTCAAAAGATCTAAGATTGACTTGTTGCGTTCTCAATATGAGAATTTTTATATGTTTGATAATGAGAGCATTGATGACATGCTCACGCGTTTCACCAAGAATACTAATGCTTTATCTTCTCTAGGTGACGCAATCGATAATGACCAAAAGATTCGGAAGGTCATTCGGGCTCTTCCCAAATCTTGGGAAGTGAAGGCTACTACCCTCAAGGAGCTCAACGATCGGGAGGAGATGGACTTCTCCGGCTTCATTGGAAATCTCAAAAACACATGAGATGGAAATGAAGGTTCGAGAAGAGAGGGAGGCGCCCAAGAAGAAAGCGCTCGCCTTCAAAGCCACTCCAACCATTCTTGAAGAGGATGACTCATCGGAGGATTGCGATGAGGACTTCGCCATGCTCATCCGGAAGGTGGGCAAGATGTTCTACAAGAAGGGGAGGCAAAGCAACTTCCGAAGAGGGAGACCTCAAGGAAGGTATGAAAAGAAAAAAGAAGAACCCGGTCCTTGCTTCCATTGCAAGAAGATCGGACATCTTATTGCGGATTGCCCCGCTCTTCAAGCAACCACCTCCAAGAATGCCCCAAAGAAGAAAAAGGCTATGGTAGCAACGTGGGACGACACGGAGTCGGAATCCGAAGAGGAGAACGACGCCGCACACATGTGCTTCATGGCACATGGAGACGATGCTTCGAAGGTAACTATCGAAACTCTTTAGATGAGGATGAGTTAACTATGGATGAGTTAGCTCAATTTTTCGAAGAGTTACAACATAGGTATGAGATTTCTCAATCTCATAATAAGAAATTAAAAAGGAAAAATGAGTCTTTAAAAGATAAAATTAATATTATTGAAAAAGAGAAAAATGATTTATCAAATGCTTTTAAGAAAGTAAAAATTGATTTTGAAAATCATAAGTTAGCTTGTAAGGGAAAAACCCCATTATTTCTTTTAATAAAAATGATTTTGTTGAAATGCAAAAACGGGTTGATGTTTAGATTCAACTCTTAAAAAATGTGCATTTGATTTAAATAAATTGCATCTAGATTTCCCAAGGGAGTAACCCAAGGGAAACACACTCATCATACACATGCACGGAAACATGCACACTCACACAAGCATGCATTTATGTATGGTAGTGGTAGAATTTACATATGCACGCATTGTGGCCGCAAAGGCCATTTAGAAAAATTTTTTTTTGCTAAACATAATATGAACAATAAATATGTTTGGGTTCATCCCGGTACTAATCCAAAATGACCCAAAAAGATATGGGTACCAAAAGACCCACCAAATTTAAATGATACAGGTGGATCTTCACCCTCCAAGACTTAGGAGGAGACGGTGCCCGGGTGGTGGATACAACTAAGCTCAAAGAACACATCGCATTTGCATCACTATCATGGAGGCACCTATTTTGGAGATTGCCATGCTTGGTAACTTCTCCATTTAAAAGTTTTTGTTTGGTTATTTATATACACATGTATAGGATGTGTTAGTTTACCTTTATGATACATTGATATATGCTAGTGTAAACTTACATCCCTATCATGATTGTGTATATGCCATGTTTTAATATCTTGTCTTTTATACCATGTCCATTGTATGTCTACATGCCATGCCTAGACTAGCTTATTTATATATACACATTGTATTTTCAAAACTAGAAATAAAATTTTGTAAAAATTTCATATTCAAGCAAATACGTTAGAGATGGCAATTGCGCACCTCAACTCATTCAAGAGGAATCAAGAGGATGAAGTTCAGAAACCTTCACGGGTATTTGGCTTCAACATCTCTAAAACTTTATTTTTGTATGAAAATTAAATAAAATGTTTTGTATTTTTGGTTGATATGACAATCTAATGAAGATTTAAAAACATTGTTGGATTCATGCATGTTATATATATTCTACTTTAATTGTTTAAATATTTCCTTTCAAATTTTTTTTGGGTGCTCTTTCTGTTCACAGTTTTTGGGCAAAGCCGGCCGACCGGCCCTAACCCCGGTCGACCGCCATTGCCTGAAAGAGAACAAATTTTTGCTCTCTGTTGCCGGTCGACCGGTACGGTCGACCGCTCTGAGTTACAGAGCTCTCGGGTTTTTCGGGTCGACCGGCCCGGTCGACCGTGCGTCGATTTCAGCCCCAGATTTGCTTTTTATTCACAATTTCTCTCTCTCTCTCACAACCCATCCAGCGAGCCCGTTTTTCCCTTTTCTCCAAAAATTCCCAAAACTCAAAATCTCTCAAATTTCTTCTAAAATCAAGTTGGATTCACTCTTTGTGGGTTAGATCTTCAGTCTCAGGGCTTCCTCACCAACAAATTTCAGGGATTTCAAGATCTAGGGTTAGGGTTTCTCTCATTCAGGTAAAAATCCTTTCTTTTGTTCAAATCTTGCTTTCTAGTCCTAAGAATCTCAAATTCTTGTCTAAGATTTTTAGGTTCTTTTTGTTTAGATCAAGCCATAAACATCTACCCTAAAAATCAACTAAAAATCACTCTTTTCTCCAAAAATGTCAAAGAGATCTAGGTCTGAGAAGGGAAAAAGTGTAGTTCCCTCATCTTCCACCACTCCTAAACCTAAAAGACCCTTTGTTAATGAGCTAGCTGAAAACCGATATATCATACTTTCTAAGAAAGCTGTTATTTCAGGGAGATGTGTGATTCTAAAAGACTTTGAACATCTCCACATCCCTCGTATCCTGAAAAGAAAATTTGGATAAATTCATGTCCATTAGGGAACATGTGTACCCCTCCTTAGTGCATTACTTCTATGCAAATTTGCTTTTGAGGGAAATCGAGTGAAATCTCGTGTTCTGGGAAGGATATTGACATTCCCCTATCCCAATTTGCTGATATTCTGCATCTCTCCTCTGGAGGAGTTGATGTTTACACCTTTAATCTTCAAGATTTGAGTATCCGGACGGTGAGTCTGTGCTCACCGCTTCCACCTTGATTCACGGGAATGACAATCCCGGTTTGGTTAGGAATGAGGAAGTGAACAAGTTCACGTTCACCGCCCAAGTCCTAGCCAAATTTGTTTTCTATAACATTTTACCTAAGTCCGGTGAGTATAGCAATGCTAGGGGTCCTGTTCCATTGATCATCTATTGCCTTCTGAAAGGCATTAAGATTAATTTCCCACATCTCATTGCTTCTCATATGGCCTCTGATCAGATCCGCATGTACGGTAGGCATTTGCCTTATGGCATGCTCATATCCTATCTTCTCAAACATTTAGGATTTGATCTTTCTTCGGAGACTCCCTCCGAATCCTCTGTAAACTTGGACTGCACCCTTTTGAAGAGGATGCAGGCTCAGATTCGTCGAGCCCCTCCTGAGCTGCCCCCTCCAGTTCCAGTACCAGGATCTTCATCTGCCCCAGGGTCTTCTTCGGCCCCAGGGATTTCCTCTGCTCCTGGTCCATCTTTATCTCCTGAGTTCCAGTCCTTCATCTTCTGAGATTCGCTCTCAGATCCAGGAGCATCAGTCTTGGATCGAGCAACGAGACGCAGCTTTTCGTGCGGATGTGGAGCAGCGAGATGCAGCCCTTCGTGCGGAGATGGACTCGCGCTTTCAGGAATTCACAATGACATGTCTTACTTTGCGAACGCCATGAGATTCGTGGACTCGCAATTTGAGACACTATTTGCGAAATTCGATATG